>OW203764.1:32967185-33422541 GCA_934045905.1 Leuctra nigra | reverse complement strand
TAGTGAAAACATAAAACATAATATACTGAATTATTAAAAACCGGATATTAATAATTATTAATAATAATAATATTATTAATATCATTATTAATAATAATATTAATTATTATTATTAACCGGAACACCTCGGCTAAGGGAAGGAAAACCCTAACAGAAAATCCCTGGCCCTCCAAGCTTGGGGGTTGTGCGACGGGTTGGTTACCCTTCCACTCAAAAAAAACCTTACTCATAAGTTCCAAAATGAAAATAAGCCTGCTTGTCACACTGTACGACGACATGGCGAGAAGAAGGATAAACGATTCGGTATAAAGGATGTTTTAAATGTAGCAACATGGAATGTGAGGGGATTGGGATCCAAAGAATTAGAGCTTAATGAGATTCTTTAGCAACGGAAGATAAATATAGCTGTAATTAGTAATTACTGAAACTAAGAAGAAGTTAAAGGGTACCAAGGAGTTGCCGGACTACACTATGATATACAGTGGCGTAGAGCAAGTGACACGAGCGTGTCGTGGAGTAGCCATGTTGGTAGATCAGAAATGGAAATCGAAGATCAAACACTACATGTATATCAACGAGAGAATCATTGAAGTGAGGTTTGCATTTGAGAGAGGCAACTTATGTGTCATTGGGGTATATGCCCCTGAAGAAGGCAAGAAAGAAGACACTGACAACTTTTACGATGAATTGCAGAAACAGGTAGATAAATATAATAAGTCTGATCATTTGGTGATTGCAGGAGATCTAAATGCAAGAGTTGGGAATGAATCGATACCGAATGTTGTAGTAATCTACGGAGAAGATCGTGCAAATGACAATGGCAATACACTTCGGGAATTTTCAGTGTTCAATAACTTAAAAATTACAAATACCTTCTTCAGGAAAAAGGATATTCATAAGTTTACATGGACTGCTAGGGGATAGAGATCTCTTATTGATTATGTAATTGTTAACGAGAAAATAGCCTCCCAAGTTAGAGATACCCATGTTAGCAGAGGATGTGACATATACTCGGATTTTATGGATTTTTAGAGAAAGCAGGGGAATAGAACACCACGGCCTCAGGAAGAAGTATTTAAAATATATCTACTGCAAGAAGAAAGTATCCGACAGTTATATCAATCCAGGTTGACTCGACAGTTGCAGGGAATTCCGACATGTGAGAACATAGATGAAGAATGGAGTTTATTAAAATCTGCAATGCTATCAGTAGCCAGCGAAGTGTTGGGAAAGAAAACAAAGTATAAAAGAAAAAAAGGACAAAAAAATTTGGAACGACGAGATAAAGGAAGCTATTACAGAAAAGCAGAAGTCATTTAGGATATTGACCCAGAATCCGACAGAAAGAACGAGAGAGATTTACAACATCAAGAGAAATAAGGCTAAGAGTTTAGTGAGGAGTGCGCATGCAGAATCATGGGACAGATTTATAAGTAACATCGAGGATGACGTCCATGGGAGACAAACGGTTGCATATAAGTTGCTGAAACACCTTAACAGCATAAGGAAAGGGACACCGCCCAAATAAATGTCATAACGGAAAGGGAATGGGTTCAACATTAAAAACGAATATGGTACGACCCAGAAGCAAAATCTGCGCATGATTTCTTAGCAGCGGAAGTTGATTTGCTTACTATGGAGGAGTTGGAAAATTCGTTGCGGAGAACAAAGAACAGGAAAGCTACTGGCTTAGATGGACTTTCGGAATTACTGGCTTAGATGGACTTAATTCGGAATTAATCAAGTATGGTGGGTGTCACCTGAAAGGTAGATTCTTGCGTCTACTAAATCTGTGCTGGAAAAATTACCAAATTCCGGAGGAATGGAAGAGCTAAAGTAATACCTTTGTTCAAGAAAGGAGACAGGAGTGATGTGTCGAATTGCAGAGGAATTAGTCTCCTAAATACAGCGTACAAGGTTTACAGTAAGATTGTAAATAATAGGCTTCAAGTTATCTCTGATGTAGTTTTATTAGAAGAACAAGCTGGGTTCCGCCAGAGTAGATCATGCATTGATGATGTGTTTACTTTGAAACAATTGATAGAAAAGAGGCGGGAATTCAACTTGGAGACACACCTGGCATTCGTCGACTACGAAAAAGCATTTGACCGTGTGAACAGAGACTTGTTATGGTACATCATGGGCAAGAGGGGTTTTCCCAGACATTTAATTCAAGTTATAAGAAGTCTATATCATCAAACCAAGATTGTCGTAGACTCGGGAAAAACTCTTTCCAAAGATATTATTATAAATCAGGGAGTGTGACAGGGATGTAGTATGTCACCTACACTATTTAATATATATTTGGATGACCTGGTTAGAAGATGGAAAGACAATGTACATCATGGAATTCAGGTCAACCAACACATGTCTTTGAATACCATGTTATTTGCGGATGATCAAGTAATTGTTCAGGAAACAGAGGATGAACTCCAAAGATCTATGTTTAACTTGCACAGACTCAGTAATTTATATAATTTGACGATCTCTTTGAAGAAGACGAAAACAATGGCTTTTAAGGGAAAGGACCCAGTACGTACTAAAATTTTAATAGATGACTACACCCAAGAGCAAGTATCACATTTCACATACTTAGGTTGCAACATTACGTATGATTATGGCATCGACGTTCGTAACAAGTTGAACAAATATCAATACATGTGTGGAACCATCCGAAGAACTCTTAGAAGTAAGACTAGGAGAGACATACAACTTAAATTTTATAAGGTGATGGCAGTCCCTACTCTTCTTTATGGCTCGGAAACATGGGTTACAACAAGAGATTTGAGCAGAATACAAGCCACAGATATGAGATTTTTACGATCAGTGAAGGGATGCACCAGAGAGGATAGAATACGCAATGAAGATATAAGACAGGAACTTGGTATTTATTCCGTGCTCGACAAAATTGAAATGGGCAAAGCAAATTGGAAGCAGCATCTTGGTCGAATGCCACCTGCGAGAATTCCTCGAAGCATTCTCCGTTACCAGCCAGGAGGAAGAAGAGATGTAGGGCGGCCCAGAAAACGATGGTGACATAACATTTGGAACCGGAACAGGCATTTATGCCTAATCCAGGGTAGAAGAAGATTAATTGTCGGAAGATGATAGGAATGCATTGCTATTCTCTGAAATAATAGTGCATGCAGATAATCAGATTAATTTAAATTACACAAAAACAATGCGTTGAAAACAAATGCTTGGAGGAATATTTGGAGGTAACTAGGTATGTTGCAGCAATCGATTGCCGCATCAACGACTGTTAAGCAGAACGACGATTCAAAAGAGAGCTTTCCTACGCAGCGACTGCGTTGCGTGGCCTTGGCTACTACTCAGCGCACTCCGGAGTAATGAAAAGTTGCTTCTACTTGTTACACCGTGGAATGGAATGCACAGGAGAACAAAATGTTTTCAAATTAACATTTTTAAGCGAGCGTTTACACGTTTCTCTAATAGCCCTTTCTCTGTGAATTTTTCCGACTGTCTGTCTTTATGTTCGTGTTTTTGTAGGCAATGTCCACGGTAGTTATTCTATAACTTTAAAATTCCAAATTCGGCCTGTATACGATTCACGCCACATAGATTAACATTTCACCGAATCTTATTCGGACCGAATTCGGAATTTTAAAGTTATAGAATAACTACCCTGGCAATATCCGTTCCAACCGTTCAACCAATAGATCTTAAATTTTGCACTTTACACTAATATCATAACGAGCGGTCTCGTGTAGTTTTTGAATAGGATCGTATACTTTTTTAAAATTAAAACAGGAACAGTTTTTAACTTAAAACTTTGAATGGTCATCGGGACCAGCATTATAGGTGTTCTTGTAAATGTTCAGACTATAATCCATGTCGTTAGGTTCAAAAGCTATTGACATTTAAAGGGCATTTTATACTTGCCTGGATTTTGTAAAATTTATTGAAGGAAATTTCAGATATCCCTACTAATTAATTGCTCATTTGACTCATGTCGTCCAAGGTCTGTAGAGCAGAGACTTGCAAACGCATATGAATCCGCATGCAATACGAAGGCTCGCTTATCAGCGCGTTCCTATTAATTGGCTGAACTTCCTTACAACTATAGAAATAATACGTTAGCGCGTTGAAAAGAGAACCTATACGTGCACATTCGAGGTTATTCGTGTAAACTAGGTGTAAACTATGTGCACTATAAATACCTTGGACTAAGAAGATGACAATAATGCGGCAAGGAAAACAGGGATAATCTTTGAAATGTCTATGCATTAATTTGACAAATATTTCAACACAGGTAGACGCTGCCAGTAAAAAGTAAAAAAAAACTTCTTGAATTTCTTGACCGATTGGTCTGAAAATAAAACGTTATTCCAAAAATTTTGGTGCCAATACTAATTCTAATGACTCTAATTTAAATTTTCAACCAAACACTGGATCTGGTTAAAAAATAATGACCCCTATGTGAAAGTATAGCGGGTATGCGAAATTTCAGATAGACAGACCTGGGAATTGCCTGTACACAAACACAAGAAAAAATATACATATACAACTCACATAGACGAGGGTGGCAAACCAATATCTCAACGTGTAGAGCATCTTCTTGATGAACAGAGCTCCAGTCTGCTGGACCAGAAGGAGGATGCCCTTGACGTGAGGTTTGGTCGCTCTGGTAACTTGTGGCTCGACCTCGACCACAGTGGCTGGTTCATCCACAATACCAGACGCTTCTCGCCCGACCTAGACAAGAAGGAGGAAGCCCTTGGCGTGAGGTTTGGTCGCTCTGGTATCTTGTGGCTCGACCTCGACCACCGTGGCCGGTTCATCCACAATACCAGACGCTTCTCGCCCGACCTAGACAAGAAGGAGGATGCCCTTCACGTGAGGTTTGGTCGCTCTGGTACCTTGTGGCTCGACCTCGACCACCGTGGCTGGTTCATCCACAATACCAGACGCTTCTCGCCCGACCTAGGCAAGAAGGACGATGCCCTTGACGTGAGGTTTGGTCGCTCTGGAATCTTGTGGCTCGACCTCGACCACCGTGGCCTGTTCATCCACAATACCAGACGCTTCTCGCCCGACCTAGACAAGAAGGAGGATGCCCTTGACGTGAGGTTTGGTCGCTCTGGTACCTTGTGGCTCGACCTCGACCACCGTGGCCGGTTCATCCACAATACCAGACGCTTCTCGCCCGACCTGTATTCGTACACTCGAAAATTCATAAAACGGAATTTGAAAGAAATGGTTTGTCTGAAAAAATGAGATAGCATCATCCGATGAAATCTACGCTAACTCGTCATCTACCTCTAGTAGGTGAGCTCTGATTTCATTGATAATAACAAGAATTGATTGTCCAAGGAACCTGACCAGCAGCCAATCCGTTTCGTTCAAATATCGTTTTATGCTTTGTTGGGTGTACAATGACTTTCAAGTACCTACAAGATAAATTGTTTGGTTCTGTTGTGTGGGATCATTGTAAAGAACTTTTGCCTTAAACACGGTTTTGGGATATACCTATTTGATGGACGCCTTTTCCAAAACCGTACATTTAGGTATTTAAAAATAAATTTACTCATTAAAATATAAAGCAAATTGCAACATATTATCCAGGAGTTCGTTGTACTAAACTAAACCAAATGCTAAGAAAGAAATAACATGGTCAAAAGAATGACTGTCTTTTTCAATATGAAAATATTGAAACCAGCGCGGCTGAACATACACTTGAGCACATTATCAACTTCGTTTCACAGACGCAACGAATTGATATTCAAGATACGTCATTACTTTCCTTGAAGTTTAACAAATTACCTTATACCTATTTGATAATTTGTACAATTTAGTGCATGCTACCCGCATATCCCTCCAAAACTATCATACGTAGTTTCTATCTAAACACACAAATCGTATGGAGCTATAGAACCTGGTAATGCTGAGACGAAGATGTATTGGCAAACATAATCAAGGATGCCACTCGCCTGAATGAAGACGTCTTCCAAGGTTGTGATGGACACGCCAATGGAATCGATGTACAATGTGCTCTTGGATGACTCCAGAGCCTTGAAGAGTGCTGCGAATTGTGGTTTGCTTTCCAATGGCAATGTGAAGTCCAGCTCTGATCCCAGCTGACTTCCGAGTTTTGCACCTCCGATCCTGGACTGCACGAACTGGGATATAGTGGCGATTTTATAGCCAGGCTTTGTCAGCAGCTTCAGCTTGTAGCCGCTACCTGAAGATTGAAGAAGAAGTGTTTGAGCAAAATTGTAATCAATTTGTTTATACTGAAGAGAGTAACACCACAAATAATTTCTTCACTGAATAGGACATCATTAAAATAAATACTTTAGGTGATTACGAAGCCTGCATGTTTGTTCGAAGTTAGAACCACTTTAGTACGTTAGCTCTAAAACTTCATAATAATGTTTTACGTTTTAGAAATATAGCCTCTCATTAGACAAAATTAAAAATTATCTAGTTAGCTCTGCTTTTCAAAAAATGTCATATGCAGTACCGTGATCCTCATATTATATTATCTATTTATTGAGCGAGCGTTGCGAGCGTCTCCATTCGGCTCTTTTGGACACTTTCTCTTTTTTTTTTTTTCGTTTTTCCCGCCGCTGTAGGCCACATTTTTTCTTCGATCGAGCTGAAATTTTGCACACATGCTAACATCATTCTAATTTATTGTTTTTGAGCACTGCCCAATGATTTGTTAAAAAATAATCATTTAAAATCATATCTTCTTATTGGTCGAAAATCAAATTGGTCAGATCAAGTTCAAATTTTGCATGGCCATTAAGATTATTATTTTCAATTATTTTATACATTTTCAGCCCAACCAGTAGATAAATTATGCACTTATTGACATTTATAAAGTTTTCAAACTGTCAGAAATGGCATTTCAACACAGAAATTCCACTGCATTCTGGGTTGCTCTATGTAGCAAAGCAAAGTGTATAGATGGCTTTATTCTCAGTTTCAATGGAAGACAGATTATTTTATGTTGAATGAAGTGGATCGTATTGCAATACATAATGCAGTCAATATGTTATGTAGGTATTCATATTACATAAGTATAGGTAGGTATCTATCAAAATAATTTATTTTAGGATATGGATCGTGTTTCAATATAAAAACAACGTTTCGACTAGTTAGCATCATATTTTACACACTTCCAACTAAATCGGTCAAGAATTTACATACTTATTGCTATTTAAAATGTTTCGAATATATATCCAAAGAGATTGATGGAAAAGTATCATTACTAGAATCTGTTATTTAATTGATCCAGATTGTTTATGGAAAGTTGCAAGACAAATTGGTAAGTTAGTTATCTTTGATTGAATGGACGTGCTCGATTGGCGATGTCGCACGTGTCGGTGCTCGCTCATCAACGCGTTACACGGAGCGTTTTCCTAGTGTTATTCAACAATGGATAATAACATGAATAGATATTAGGATCACGGAACTGCATGTGAAATGTTTTGAAAAGCAGAGCCAACTAGATAATTTTTAATCTTGTCTAGCAGTACGGGCTGTACATAAAATTATCCTGCAAATTGTGATAAGAAGATGTCACTTGGCACACATGTTCATTGGTCCATTAGAAGTCATTTTAGAAGGGGAGGCAATCTCTAATTGCGTGCAGAGACTCCGTGGCGGCCATTTTTCAAGATGGCATATTTTCATATTTTTTGTGTAATTTTGTTGAGCTTGATATGTTTTCGGAATGAAATTTAGTCAATAAGCACAAAGTTTCAAACAAAAAATATTGTCAGAGTAGTACTTTGGCTGTTAACCAATAATTATTGGGAAAATTGTGCATTATGGAACCAATTAAACAAATTCTGGCAAGATTGAAACAATTTTGCATTTTGGTATATACACCCAATTTTTTTACCACATATACTAGATGTCTTAGCAAACATTTTCAGACCGGGAGGCAAATCGTATCTCAGCCAGGTCACCCGTGGCAGCCATTTTTAAATATTTAAGACATTTGAGGTATGATTGGGCAAATTATATCAACTAATGGCATGCGACACCATCTTTTAAGTTAAATCGACCATGGGGAACTCGAATATGACATCAAAATTCTCGATTTGCACACCGATCACTTGTTGCGGCCATTTTTACATTTTTGAAACATTTTTAAATAATCAATCTAAACAGGTTAAAATGGCCGCAACAAGTGATCAGTATGCAAATCGAGAATTTTGATGTCATATTCGAGTTCCCCATGGTCGATTTAACTTAAAAGATGGTGTAGCATGCCATTTTGTTGACATAATTTGCCCATCATACCTCAAATGTCTTAAATATTTAAAAATGGCTGCCACGGATGACCTGGCTGAGATACGATTTGCCTCCCGGTCTGAAAATGTTTGCTTAGACATCTAGTATATGTGGTACAAAAATTGGGTGTATATACTAAAATGCAAATTGTTTCAATCTTGCCAGAACTTGTTTAATTGGCTCCATAACGCACAATTTTCCCATTAATTATTGTTTTACAGCCAAAGTACTGCTCTGACAATATTTTTTGTTTGAAACTTTGTGCTTATTGACTAAATTTCATTCCGAAAACATATCAAGCTCAACAAAATTACACATAAAATATGAAAATATGCCATCTTGGAAAATGGCCGCCACATAGTCTCTGCAAGCAATTTCAGATTGCCTCCTGGTCTTAAATGACTTCTAATGGACCAATGAACATGTGTGCCAAGTGGCATCTTCTTATCACAATTTGCAGGATTCCTTTCATATTCAGGTTGTACAGCCCGTACTATAGTACTTCTACATAACGCAACTGAATTTCTCTATCTGCAAATGTCTTATAAAACCACATTTAATAAAAACAAACTTGACAGATAACAAAAACATCGAATGATTTGAGAACAAGTCTCTACGGCAGCAGCGGGAGATTTGCTTCATTGCACTTCCATTCGAAAACGTGCTCCAAAACCCAATTTACCATATTTGTTCTTGAGGTAGAGCGAAGTTCCGTAGCACTGCACTTTCCCATGGTCCATGATGGCGATGCGATCTCCAAGTACATCAGCCTCCTCCATGAAGTGGGTGGTGATGAGGATGGTGCATTCCCCCCGTAGAGCCAAGAGCACATCCCATACTTGTCTCCGGGCTTCGGGATCGAGTCCAGACGTCGGTTCGTCCAAGATCACCACCTTACTGCCACCGACAAGGGCGATGCCAAGAGAGACCCTCCTCTTCATGCCGCCGGAGAGAGTTTTCCCCATTTTGTTAGCCTTTTCATCGATGTGCAACTTTTGTAAGAGATCCATCGCTGCTAACTTGGCTTTGGAGTGACTCATTCCTTTCAACTGTAGAAAAATAAATCTTAAATATAATTGAGCGAGCGTAGCGAGCGTCACCACGGTACACTTATGGCACTTTCTCTGTGTGTTTTTTTTTTTTTTTTTTTTTTTTTTTTTTTTTTTTTTGTGTTCACTGCCCAGGTCAAACCGCACAACCAATCGATCTGAAATTTTGTACACATACTAACGTAATCTATGCGATCCCTGGGATCTTTTCTGAACGAGATCCTGTGATTGGTTCAAATTTTATAAAAATTATCTTTCGATTGGTTGGTTCGATCAATTTGAAATTTAGCAAAGTCATTGCAACCAACATTGTACCCAATCAAAAAAAAATTCAGCCAAATCCTCCAGTTGGTTCAAATTTGAAACCATTTTTCCTGTGATTTTTGAAATTTAAACTGGAACCGATTGACCGACCAACTAAAAACTTCGCATGGTCATTTGTACCAACATTTAAGGTATTTTTGCCAATTTTCACTCTAATCTGTCGTTATTTTCAAAAGTTTTTGTCATTTTAGGGACATTTTGCGTGTTGGCTGTCAAATTCACGGTGACTTCGAATCTTCAGTTCAAGGCAAGGTAGTTAGAGCAGAAAGTTTTAAACGATATGAAACTAATAATGACCGTTCAACAGATTGATCTGATATTGTGTACACACACTACATATCATATCATATGGGTGGTCCCAGGTATATTTTTTGAACGAGATCCTGTGATTTTTGAAAATTAACAAGGAACCGTTCAATCATAAAGGTTTAATCGATCAACTTCAAACTTAGCAAGGATTAGCACCAATATTTGTGGAGATTTTGGAGATTTTTATACAAGTCTGTGACGAAACTAAAGAATTGTTGGCTTTTAATGACATTCGATAGACATAATTTCGGTTCGAGGTGTTGCGTGTATCCGTGCTCGCTCATCAACGCGTTACACAGAGCGTTTTCCTAGTAGTACAAATGAAAAAAAAACATTAAAATATACTACAAATTGTCGTAATTTCATATGATGAGTTAACATGAAGTGAGAGTTAAAATTCCCTAATAATTCTTGAAGGTACTTCTCAAAAAGAAACTCTTTCACTTACCATTGCAAAAAATACCAAATGCTCCTTTACAGTGAGATCATTGAATAGCAAATCATGTTGCGGACAAAGACCTAAGCTCTCTCTTGCCTTGGACAGATCGGTGCGGATGTTGTGACCATTGATCCAAACAGAACCACTGGTGGCAGGAATCATACCTAGAAGTAAACATACTAGAGGACACGAGTCAGTAATGGATTCCAATCATAATTGCTGATTAAAGACTATTCTTTCCTCATGGATGTATATATGCAACAATGCAGGGATGGGTTAATGCTTGCAAAATTGGGTGCCATTGATGACTTTCAATAGTTTTCCGTTAGGACAATTTGTAATTCTCTAATACGGCCTCTACCCATGACTCAAAAGTGTTATGTGTTGTAGTTACCTGTCATGATAGACATTGTCGTGGTTTTGCCGGCTCCATTGTGTCCGAGCAGAACTGTGATTTGATCTTGATAGATGTCAATAGTTACTCCGTCCACTGCCGGCTTCTTCTTGAAGACTTTACGCAGGTTGACAATTCTGATTCCCGCTACCAAGTTCTTAGGAGTCTCGACATTCTGCGTTTGCTGCTCGTCATCACTCTGGGTTTGTGAAGACTCTTTGCCGGCACACCAATACGATCTCTAGAAACACAAGTAGAAAAATATTGCCATTGCTTTTACTATTGTTATTTGACAATTAATAGTATATTGTGAAAAAATTAAATGTTCAGCTTGAAAATTCAGCATTTTACAATCCAACACGAAACATCATTCAGTGGAGATGAAAGTTGTTGAAGAATGTAAATCCACTGTTATTGTCAATTTGATCTCTGACGCGGTTCACAAAATTCAAAATGGTATTCATAGGTTGCATGTGATGTCATCCATTGTTGCCATGCCGCCATCTTAATGGCACGCAGAATAGCTGTGATTCTCTGCTTTTTTGACGATATTTTATAGTTAATGGGTACCTGGGAAATTGTATAGGCTCCGGAGATATCTTACGTAAGCAGAGGAATCACTCACATTACAAAAATACATCGATTTACCTCAAAAAAGTTATAAATCTGACCCGTCAACGTGCCAACGTAATGTCCGTCCTCAGGTTGAAAATTAAATAATTTAACATTGCTAATATAAAACAAAAGAAGTTCGTGCAAGTTACTTATCTAGTGGAGCGGTCGCTCCACACAGCCAAGTCGTACCGTACACTCACAGTATCTCAACATACCGTAAATGGCTATATAAACTGAGGAGCAGACCAACTACTTTTACTGTAAGCAACAACATGGCATTTTCGGCCTACTGGATCTCAAAATTGGTAAATCTCACATTGTTGCGAAATATCTTAATTTCGAGCTATGGCCCACCCCACTACATATACTAAATTTGGGAACAATAGGTTATGCCATTTGCGCGCTAGAGGACCGAGAAAACAGTGAAATTACATCACTTTCTGATTCTGAAGATGATGATGATGATGATGATGATGATGATATCAGGAAACGTTGCTATCACCGCCACAGCCTAAGCGGCTGAACCGATCACCCTGAAATTTTTACCACATATGCACTTTTGGCGTCTGATGATACTTTGCCTCTTGTGATTTTTTGTGCCGCCATTTTTAAACCGGAAGTGACGTCATATATGAAAAACGGCTGGACCGATTAGAACGAAATTAGCGCCATTCGATTTAGATGGTCATCTATATGAAGTATGTTACTTAAAAATATAATTTTCTTATATTCTAAACCGGAAGTGGCGTCATAAATTTGCAATATTTAGCTTATTTCATCAAATTATACTTTAAATACATCATTATCTTACATTGTAACAAAGACAATACAAAATTATAATTTCAATACACAGTGTTCTCGGCCGCCATTCCTGAAACCGGAAGTGACGTCATACATCGAAAACGCCTGTACCGATTGCCACTGAACTAGCTCCTGTATATTCATTCTGCAATCTATTTGAAAAATCAATTGGGATAAATGAATATACAAATTAACGGTTCCGGAAATGGCGGCAGGAACCACTAAATGAAACCGGAATTGACGTCATATATTGAAAACGGCATGAGCGATTTGACGGAAATTAGCGCTATTGAATTCAGAAGGTCATTCATGAAGTATCAACTAGATAAAACTAAATTGTTTTCTTATTACCTATACGGGAAATGACGTCATAAAAATGCTAAATGACGTCATTAATATTCTAAGGGACACTAAATTCACCACTTTATACTTTTAAATAGATATTTAGTAAACATACATTGTAAATAATTATAAATTCAAGGTTGCAGTGCTCTCGGCCGCCATTTTCTAAAACCGGAAGTGATGTCATATAACGAAAACGGCTGTACCGATTGCAACTAAATTTTGGAATTGTGTAGGACTTATAATTATGAATTCAATACGACATTAATTTCAGCCGCCATTGTTAAAACCGGAAGTGACGTCATATATCGAAAACGGCTGTACCGATTGCAACCAAATTTTGGAAATAGTATGACTAATAATTATGAATTCAAGACGACATTATTTTCGGCCGCCATTTCAAAACCGGAAGGGACGTTATAATATATCGAAAACGGCTGTACCGATTGCAATCAAATTATGCAATTTTGTAGGACTAATAATTATGAATTCAAGACGACATTAATTTCGGCCGCCATTTCAAAACCGGAAGGGACGTTATAATATATCGAAAACGGCTGGACCGATTGTAATTTCTTAGTACCTATCCTAATCGGTTGAGGCGTATTTTTTTAAAGAAATTAGTCCTTGCTCGGACATGTGCTACAAGCTGTATGAATAAACTAACAAAAGAAGTGATATCCCAGAAAAAAACACTCCGTGTAAAAAAGGCAGCCAAGTCTCTTTACTTAAAAAAAAATCAACACCGAAAAGGAGTGATATCAAAAAAGGAGCCAAGTCAATGACATTTCCAAATATTTAATCGTATCTTTGAAATAAAAGTATAAACACCGAGAAATACTTTACAAAAGGACTTGGCGCATCGTTTTTTTAAAGACATTTTTCTATTCATAAGCATATGCCATTTATATACAACCGTAATTTAGAATTTTTAGAATAATAGGGACACAACTTTCAATTACATATTATACCTACATACCTACTGTAAAATATTTTCTATTTGAATATGTACGCGATGAAACTTGTTGCCTATATTTGTAATAAATAAACAATAGTTATCTTCATATTATTGTTTCGTGGTCAACATAATTAAGTCTCATGCGTTACACCTTCTCACAATGAAATACATTTCTATTAATCCACATTTTATAACAATACATTTCACAAAGTACACAGTGAAGTCACATTGAACAACTATTAAAACCATAATAATATATACCATATAATGGTATAATATATACCATAATAATATACTTCCATAATATAATAGTGTTCTATAAATAGTTAGTAATTATTTTGACAACTTTTCATGATTTCCCTCAGTCATGATCAAATTATGAAAAGATATCCTTCTAATATCACCATATTAACAGTGCTATAAGAATATATATGAGCCCACTTCTTGTTATTTAATTCTACCTCCCTTATTATTACTTCTATTACAGCATGACATCTTTCTTCTATCGCCATTACAAAATTATAAAAAAGCCATTACCAAAAGTAGCTTGATTCATAGATACTGGCTCAAATAAAAAGAGGAATATGTACCTACTTGTTAATAATCTTTCCACTTTTAGGATAGAATGATGTCTTTAAAAAAACGATGCGTTAAGTCCTTTTGTAAAGATTTTCTCTGTGTCTATACTTTTATTTCAAAGATACGATTAAATATTTGGAAATGTCATTGACTTGGCTCCTTTTTTGATATCACTCCTTTTCGGTGTTGATTTTTTTTTAAGTAAATAGACTTGGCTGCCTTTTTTACACGGAGTGTTTTTTTCTGATTAGTTATTACTATAGTGGACTGACTTCTGATGGTGCGATCTAAAAATTTTTAGTCAAACATGTTTATTGCGCGATCATTTTAGTTGTGCCAATTAGTGTACATGTATTTAGGTATAAACACACTTGAACATTATGATTGTCATACTCACTGTGAAGGGGAAGTACACAGGTTGGGGAATGCCGTACTTCCCAGGAAATATAGCTTCTATGTACCAAGTTAGAAATCCATATAAGAGTACATCGATGAATATCATTAGGAATACGTCAACCATTGTTATGTCTGTGGGCTGATAGTTTGAAGATTCCGACATATTGCTGAATGTAATACCTACATCTAGAAACAAAATACATAACAAGGTGAGAGAAGAGTGAATAATTGATCGGGTGGCGCAAAACAATCCCATTGTTTGAGAGGTTACTCTCGAACTATTCATGATAGGGGTCTGAATTTGTACGTATTTAAGTATACATTCATAGAGATTTATTAAACATATTTTATGTGCATTTATAATTCATAAATAAACATAGAATTACCATATTCCTACAAAGTAGCTTACTGTAAAAATATTCACAAAACACTTCAATTTCGTCTGGTTTATTCTGATTTTTCACTTGTAAATTCTACAATTTCTAACATTTTCTATTCCATGTTCGAAACGTGCACATTTTTTTTTTAATTTATAGGGAAGTTGATTGATTTGTAAATTTATGTAGTAACGTTCGTATGACGACATTAGGGGATTTCCCCCGACGGCTGCCACCTTAGCGCGGTGGTGGAGTTTGTGTTGGCCAATGATCCATTGCGGCTACGCCGGCGAGCATATGCACATGTGTAAGGGCTTCCCATGCCGGACAGGTCAGTGGTGAGGACCAGACAAAAAGCATCCAGGGTCGACCCAGCCTTGTCCTCCGTTGAATTTGCGGTTCCCATCGGGCCGGCCTCCCCCCTCGAGATGGTGATCCCCCTGAAATCGGGTCCCGCCGGCCCGAACCCTCACGCCCCCCGGTTCGTCCCCACTCCCCATTCCGACCTGGTCTTCCCACCAGTGCTAGACTCCCCCGGATCGGACCCGTTAGGTTGACCCCTCCCCATGTACTCCACTTATAATCAACAAAGTTAAAACATAAATTTTAATGTGCGCAATAACCTCGTCGTTGGCGTGCCCTTAAAGGGCCACACAACCCTCAGGTGTTATTGTCTGTATGGCTGGAGAAGCATATTTGAACCACATTTACACAAAAATATTGTCAAAATAATAATAGGGAAGATTCATTATTTTTTCTTTAGATTAAATTAAAAACTATATGAAAAATAATAAATATCAACACTTGTTTCATTTTTCTAGTCCTTCGTTTTCTTTATCAAATCTCGCATTGAAATATCTACTACAATTCAGGCGGGAAAAACAGCGTTTGTCAATATTACAACAAGTGACGTAGACAGCAATGTTATTTGCGACCAGAGCCATCATGATTATACCATGAACTAATACACCTATACAGGGATAGATAACTTCGCGTTTCATTTGAACTACCAGGTTCACCTTAGCCTTCTAAACATTTCTGCTTTAGTTTTCATGCAGTTTTCATGCATGCAGTAAAAGAGACTAGACCTACACTTCCCCCGCTCCACCACTGGGAAGAGCGGCAACTTCCAATGCTGCCAATACTAATCCTTGAAGCACAAAAAGTCCAGGGAGCCTAAAATTCCCAGCGCCATCTTCCACGTGACAATGGAAGTAAATAAAACAGTCGATGGCTCAGTCGATAAGGTTGCCATAGCAACCTACATAAAGTAACAAATCTGACAGCGGCAATCCAAATCTCATATTTATAGTGATTACTTGTGAAAGAAAGATATTAAGTAAGTACAAGTTAATTTAATAATAATACGCAATATTTATCCATATACATGTTCAAGTTAAATATTCATCTGAGAAACATGTTTTACAGCTTTTATTTATTTATAGCTTTGACACATTTCCCCTAGCAGATCATCCTCCATTTTTCTATCACTGTGACGTCTCGAGCAGGATTCCTATAGAAACGCATTAAATACGTACATAGTAATTAAAAATACATTTATTTATTCATTTATATATTTATTTATAAATATATACGTAAATATGTATATAAATATTTACATATTTAGATTACGTAACGAATAGTCCTCTCAGTTCCCACCACCACAGCGTTTCAGGAGCGCTGCGGTTTTTCGGCTCCCGATTTCCGACGCTTGTTATTGTCCATTTTTAGACCGCGAAAATTTGGAAGTTGACGCTCTTTACGTGTGGTGGGGCGGGGGAAGTGTAGGTCTAGTCTCTTTAAGTAAAAGTTACATAAACCCCAGCCTTCTGAAAGTCACTTCATTGAAACAGCTGATACAAAAATGTTTTGACATATTTTACGTGCTTTTGTCGTATATATTGTGATTTTCTGTAATTGTTTCTTCATCCGTAAAATAACTGACAATACTGTGAATACTACCACGCCAAAGAAGAAGAATCAGTGTTTATTTAATTGCCCATGAAGCAGAGAGTAAATATGTAAATTAGCAAGACATCAGAATGAAACTATTCAATTTTTCCGTCCATATTTAAGAATCTGAAAACTTGCCTTCCTGTTGACATGTCCTTCTCTGTACATAAGCTGTTTATTAAGGTTTGTCTGGTTTAATTAAGTCGATATTGTATTGGCGCTCCTATATACATCATGTTTTGGTAATATATTGGTGTAGGCATTGTGTCAGCTTGACAAGAAAACTCATAATATTTGGCTTTTAGTGGTCGGCCATGTTTTATTTCTGTGAATTTTATTTGAAAGCAGGACACGGATAGGGACTGTCGTTTAGCATGTAATTGATACGGCGTTATCTATCCCTGTATAGGTGTATTAGATCATGATTATACATTGATTTTATGTGATCTAGTGGAGCGGTCGCGCCACCCAGCCAAGTCGTACTATACACTCACAGTCACTCAACTTACCGTTACTGCCTAATAAACTAAGGAGCAGACCAAACACTTTTACTGTTAGCAACAACATGGCATTTTCGGCCTACTGGATCTCGAAATTGGGATATCTCACATTGTTGCGAAATATCCTAATTTCGAGCTATGGCCCACCTGACAACATATACCAAATTTTATAACAATAGGTTATTCCATTTCCATTCAACATCCTCATCTCGCTAGAGGGCCGTGAAAAGCGAGATGATTTGGAGAGGCAGTTTTACAATGAGGGGTGAAAATCAGAGGATTCTTGGTCAGGTATAGTACGCCCAGCGAGCGTGGAGAAATTCCTTTCATAAGATGAGCAGTATTGTTCGACCCTTGTTCGACAGTAAAGCTCTGACAAGATACAACTCTTTTTATGACCTGCCACCCCTTCCACCTACACTGTTGCCATTTTAAACAACTTTCCTTTAACTTTAAAAGCCAACTGCATTGAAAGATATTTGGCACCACAACAAAACAACCCATTCCCGATTTCCTGCAGTGGTTGAGAGATATTTGAACACACTTGAAGTGAGGCGTCAGATCACAGATATATTGTTTTTATATAGAATAATACATGACTGTTATGACTCTGTTCTTATTATCAATATTAATTTTCATGCTCCACGAAAAAACACAAGGAATAGGCAACCTTTTTATCTTTCAAAATGTCGTGTTAATGTTTACAAATTTTCTCCCATATTGCGTATCCAGTCTGTTTTTAATGATGTGTTATCTAGTGACTTGATCTGTGATATAGATATTTTTAATGATTCTTTTACTGACTTTAAAGACTCTGTTGACGAGGTTCTGTCCAATGTTTTTATATAGAACCGATCTAGTTGTAATTCGTTCTTATTGTTTGTTATTATGTCTGTTGTTATGTTCTCATGTTTTTATTATATTGCACTTGTAGGGCTTCGGCCCTGTTGACAATAAAGATTAAATGATTTACAACCGGGCACGCGTCAAAACACTCCGGATTACAAGCTAAACCCATTGTTGAATTTTACACAGCATTTGCTGAACTTTCTCCACGCTCGCTGGGCGTACTATAAGAGACAGTTCCAAAAACAATATCCTCTTGCAAACACCTGTTTAGGTAGCTACGAGAGAGACATGAGGACAAATGTTTTAAGAATTGTGTCGTGACCAATCATGCCTCTCTAATTCATCCTCCTTTACAAAAACCCCCATTCAACATCCTCATCTCGTTTCGCTGACCCGGACAAGCTTGCTCGGCAGGCACGTAACTTACTCCAGAATACTTCGTCAAATACAAAGCGGGAATCGGTAATTTTATGCACGCAATGTAATCTATACACACAGACGGTCATGTCGATGCGTCTCAAATTTTCCTCGTAATACCCGTCTAGATTGTGGAGCGTCTTGAATATCATGAAAAATCATCTAATTTGGAGTCATTGTAAAATCGACTTATTAAGGTGGCTGCATATCACGTGACTTTTCAACCAAAAAGCTACAAATTTTCATTTGGAAGGGTTCAGTTTAGCAAATACTTCTCACTCATCAGATAAGTTAGGACACATCTGTTGGAACTAATCTACGCAGAAAAGAACTGCGAAAATAACATATTGGATGATTTTACTTCCTTGCACCTAAATATTCTCAAATCAAGACCTGAAGTTTAAGGAAATCCTACGAGTTGCCAAGAACAGCAAACTTTAATCTAATAAAAGGGCACATATGCATCACAAACCTGACACAATTTTGCCAACAAAACATGCGCTCTTTCTTCATCTTTCCAACGAAATGTTGAGATATTAATTATATCCACTATTATGAATGTAATATTTAAAATAACAGCACTGGGTATTGACAGCTTTCAAACGCGTACGGATACACTAGATTTTCATTTATTTTATTCTTAAACCACTGCAAAAATAAATATTATTGACTGAAAATATTGATAAGCTCCAGTATGCAGTGAATTTACTTCATAAATCACCTTGGATTATTCAGCATGAACGATGTAAGGTATGTACTCATAGGTAACTATTTCTTTTGATCGGATGTAGAGAAATAAAGTCACGTGATATGCATTGGCCTTAATGATATTAATAACACACTCTGAAAATAAAAACAGTTTATTATGGAAAAAATAATTGTCTTCCAATTCCAGCGATGTGCTTTATTATTTTCTAAGACTTATAATAACAGAGATATGACGATGTAAAGTGGAGAATTCACCGAACTTGCAACAATTGTGAGCTCGGAGGGACGAGTTGTTAATAATCTACTGTAAACAACTTCATAAACATGACTTCATAAACATGAAATATTGCAAGTGGAACTCAAGATAATTTGTTGAAATAGGACCTTTAATTTCTGCTACTAATTTCAGTAAGTCTTTAAACTTTTCTTATAATCTTAAATGCTAATTGAATTGACACCTCAAATAATTGAATATTAATGTTAATTACAAAATTCTTTAGTTAGAAGCAAGTTTTAATCAGTATAATGTTTATCACATACCTACTTGAATTGATGATTGAGGATGGATAATAATTACAGGTAAAACAAATGATTAAATCATGGTAACAAGTTTTGTGAACTTAAGAGGAAATGTATATTTCATTTTATTGGAGCAATTGGGTATGTTATGTTCATAAGATACATTATGAGGAGTTCAAAGCAAAACCATTTGACAGTTTGGAAGTCTAGGTTTTTAATACAGCAAATTTACTGTTTTCTATATTGTGTAGTCTAGTTTAATCCGCAAGAATTGTCAATGTTAAAGATTGTAATTGATAAATAATCAATAATATATTTACTAAGAATCAAATTTAATTTTTAAAACTGTACTTCAAATCAGGGTTTTCTCCTATGTCAGCCCAAGGCCAACATAGTAGGTGACTGTATTTACCGGCATCACCGGATTGGTCAAGAGGTTTGAGAGCTTGATTTGTGGCGCCAAGCTGTGACATAGTTCGAACTAAATTTTAGTATCAAGTTTTACGACTTTTCAAAAGTCTATAAATTTCAGCTCATCAAAATTAGGTTACCATTCGATGGGCAGACTTCTGCTCGCTCTCTCCTCTTAAAGGACATATACTGGAGTCTAGATCTGATAGGCAGTGCTAAATTTAATTCAACAGTAGTTAAATCATAATACGTTTCGGATTTGTATAGTGTAAGTTGTAATTGCAATTGAGTTAACTATTCGATAATTTAAATGTTGTAACCGAAATTAAGTGTGAAAGTATTGCGATTGAGTTAACTATTTGATATTTTCATTGTTGTTACCGAATTTGAGTGTGTAAAGTGATCGACCACAAGTGTTTCAAGTTTCAAGTGAGCAATAAAATCAAACTCGTCAGCAAACATCAGGCTACGAAGTGGTTTATTTTCGACTCTCCACAATCCATCTTTTCCTGGTTGTCACAAAAACTGAGTTTTGTCTGGAAAGACTAGTGTAACATCAAGAGATCATCAAGAGTTCGGATTAAGAGTATCTGGTTTAAAGTAAAGTTATTTTGCTGTCCACGCATGAGCCAAGCTCGGTATTCTTTCAAACAGTAAATTTATTATATTCCCCTTTAGAACGACCGTAGGCGTGGGGGTTGATACTTACGGTGGTGTCATCCTGACTGTTCTAAATTAACTTTTCGGTCCGCGTTCTAAAAGATAGAACTTCAAAATTGAAACTTTCGGCCCATAAATTCATAGATTTCGGTGTCAAAGGCAGTGGCAGGTTACAATTGGTGTCAGAAGTGGGATTCTTGAAATCGGCCCTTTTCAGGGGTCTAGATAAGTTAAAAGTACAAAAAAAAATTTTGCAAAAAGTCAAATTATTTTCAATAAAATCTGAAAAAATTTTGTGTTTTGTTTTCTTCGGTCGATTTCATTGGTTAAACTCAGAGACTCTTTTATTATTTACACTCTGAATTTGTGACAAGCAACTTAAGGATGTCTGTGGAGAACATATACGAAGAAGTACTTCCACCTACTCAAGAGGTCGAAAATCTTGAAGACACACAAGAGAATGGAGATAACACCTTCGAGCTAAACGACGGCCATGATGCTACAATACCGGCAGAGTTGTTAGCGGTGAGTCAAAACATTGGCGGTCTGTTGCCATTGGTGCCTTACTTTTCTGGTGAGTCCGGCTCGGTGCCACTTAGACATTTTATTACATCGTTAAATTCCGTAGGGACTCTGGGAGGTTGGTCTGATAACATTAAAAAGACAATTTTGAAGCTCAGATTGACGGGAGCCGCCGCGGACTACTTGGGAAGCCATCCCAGCTTATTGAGATGTTCATGGAGTGACCTAACAACCGCGCTAGTAGATTGGTTCCGAGCACCGAGTTCGAGCCAAGATCCGGTACAGGTGTACTACAATTGCAAACAAGCTAATTCCGAAAGTGCCAAGCAGTATTTGGTTCGTTTAAAGATGGCAGGTATTCGAACAGCAGAGGCCCCGGGAATGTCGGTGGCAGACGTTAAACTTACGAAGGCTATGATCGATAGAACAATAGTTAAAACATTTGTGCGCGGATTAAGAACAGAAAGCGGAGGGAGTATAATATGGATGAGAGATCCTAAGACGCTGGAGCACGCATTGGAACTAGCGACAGAGTTTGAGAACCAAAGGAATACTAGACCCAGAGTAGGAATGTTGCAAACACCAGATTTCGCGGGTCAGTCAACCTCATTTTCTAATCAAAATTATTCAAGACCAGTTCTGGCTAACATGCCCAATACCGGATCACGGTATCGAAATGGTCCACCGCCACAATTCCGAAGTGGACGTGCGGGCACTGGTGAGGGAGCAGCTGTGAACACGGCCCCAGGAATAAAATGTTTTCGGTGCGGTGGGATTGGACATTATGCTAATAATTGCCCATCACCTCTTGAAGTGCTGAAACAGAACGAAATAACAAATAATTCAGTGAAAGAAACGCCCAGACAAGGAAACTATAATCAAGATGCATCACAATCAATTCAGATGGAATGCAGGTATTGTGGCCGCCGGGGTCATCATATTTCCGAATGCAGAATCAGAATGAGAGCGGAGAATATGGATAATGCACAAAAGAATCAAAATTTCAGGCCGTATCCGCCTTACAGTCAAGAGAAGGCTTTTCATACTGTATATTTTGGCCCACATTTAACTCCTCAAGTGACTTCTGAAAATGAAACTTCGGTGTCTCAAAGGCAAGAGCCTAGTTCAGCGGGTCCATCCTCGGTGGGAGTTCAAACAACTAGTGCCGAAGGGGTACAGCCAAACCCGACAATTAACGGAGCACCGTATTTTTATCAAGGGTAGTAACTGAACCCTCCCAGGAGCCACCCTTAACTATTCAGTCGAACAAATGTTGTCATGAAAATTATAATTCCGGAGGGAGAGATGTAAAGCCAATTGTAAATAGTTTCATAGTCGGTATAGATGCTAGAACTATTATATCATACCGTATGCTGATAGACAGTGGTGCAGATGTAAGCATCCTGCATCAGGGGTTGGTCCAGAGGGCTGGCATCCCCATCTATCGAGCAGAGGAACCCATACTGTCAGTCACGGGATCAGCATTACCGGTTGTTGGGTATTCAGACGTAAATCTGAAATTAGGAAATAAGATATATAATTTTAGATTTATAGTGTGTAGTGATGAGCTTAATACTGGGGGTGGGGGCATACTTGGATATAACTTTATGCGCGCCTATGGCCTAATCTTAGATACTAGTAATAAGTTACTGATAGATAAAGAAAACATTGTCAGCTATGGAAATGATGGGGTATCAGAAGTGTTTATCCAGACAGGAATACCATCAGATTACCATCAAGTTCAATGCCCGTGTGGGATAAATTGGTCACTTAATTTAGGCAATGTACAGTCAGTGTCTAAAGACACTAAACATACATTTAAGTTTGTAGAATTAGAAAGGGATATTTTTGATAATGATGATGATGTTTCCTTGACACAATGTATATCTAAGGATGCAGTCCAGTCGAAAGGACTAGCCGTAGAGTTTGTAAAGCGTTTTCCCGAGCTAAAAGACTGGAAAGGGAAAATTAAATGTGTGGGAGGCATATTGTACATCCGTGATCATAATCGCTTTGTATATAGCATGGTAACAAAGGAATTTGCATATCAAAAACCAGACTTTAATGTGTTTGTGAAGACTCTGGGAACTTTAAAAAAATTATGTGTTCAACATAACATTAAGCGTCTAGCGATTCCTCGTTTAGGATGTGGGTTAGACAGATTGGAATGGGAACCAGTTAAAGCAGAAGTAATTTTGGCCTTCAAGGAAACCGATATAGAAGTAATCGCGTGTCACTGGCCACCCGCTTCAATAAACCAAGCACATGAACTAACCTACCCAGAACAGGTTCAAAATCATAAATTAGACATACAACAAGCACTGGGATCAGATGAGCAAGATAAGGAAGAGTTTTATGTCCAAAGGAGCCCGATTCAAGAAATTAACGATCCATTAAATACTGAAAGAAACCACTTAGAAAAATGTGAAGAGGCAAAGAACTGTGTAAGTTTAAAAGAGCCACATAAGACACTGAAGAGACGATTGGAGGAAAGCGAGTCTGTGGATCAAGAATCCACCACAATAGGCTCCAAGACCAATAATTTCAAACATGCTAAACAAACAGTAAAAATGCTAGACTCGTGGGGAAGTCTAAGGGATGCAGGTGAAGAGGCTAAAAGTGGTTTAAGAATCGGAGCTTTAACCCAGAAAATGATAGCCTCTAAGTATCTGACCTCCATCAGTGAAGAAAAAGAGGTAGATGTGAGTGTTTCAAACTTAGTTAAATTACAGGACAGAGAAGAGCCACTAGTAAATCTTGTCAGAATAAATCAGGATGAAAATATTAATAACGTATGGAAAATACCAGCGAAAGAAGAACAGAGTAATACTAATGAAGAATTATTCATAACAAATATGAAAACCCCTCTCGAGGCATGTGGTGATTTGGAAAACCCTCTCGAGGCATGTGGTGATTTGGAAAACCCTCTCGAGGCATGTGGTGATTTGGAAAACCCTCTCGAGGCATGTGGTGATTTGGAAAACCCTCTCGAGGCATATGGTGATTTGGAAAACCCTCTCGAGGCATGTGGTAATAAGAAAAACCCTCTCGAGGCATGTGGTGATTTGGAAAACCCTCTCGAGGCATGTGGTGATTTGGAAAACCCTCTCGAGGCATGTGGTGATTTGGAAAACCCTCTCGAGGCATGTGGTGATTTGGAAAACCCTCTCGAGGCATATGGTGATTTGGAAAACCCTCTCGAGGCATGTGGTAATAAGAAAAACCCTCTCGAGGCATGTGGTGATTTGGAAAACCCTCTCGAGGCATGTGGTGATTTGGAAAACCCTCTCGAGGCATGTGGAAATGAAAATTTAGTGTTTAATTATTGTAATGATAGATTGACATCATACCAGAAAAAGGTATCGCAATGGATAACTAAAAACTCAAAAGAGAAAAATTGGAGAAAAATGAATTGTTTACAAAAATTAAACTGTTTTGTAATTAGTGGCGATTCCGGTAATTTGAGACAAGTGAATATGATCAGGTATCCTCGGAAGAGGAAGAGACGTAACATTTTCCAAAAGGTTAGGTGGAAACAAGATGCCGAAGTGGAAATAATTACCACGGCAAATCGCGGAGAAGAAGAAGATTTAACAGAAGGTTTTAGAAACCTGTATGGAGTGGAAGAGATGGAGAAAATTGAAAAGAGTGAAGAACAAACAAATATTGGGAAGCAAACCGAGAAAGAGATTGAGAGAGTCACTATTGAAGATGTGGAAGAAGACATTATTACTCCCGATATGTCTTTCAAGGAAAGATGTGAAGTCAGGGGGAAAAGTATTCCAGGAAAGAAACTACATAAAAAGGCTTCCAAGAGAAAAGTTGAAACAACTGACACCTCGGAGGAACAAGCGTCCAGTTCAAAAGTGATTCAAAGAGTTAATGTAGTATTTCAAACGAGATGTTCAACACTGTTTGTGAAAAACGCAGTGGAGGTGCCGGCTTCATCAGCGGTTTGGTGCATAGGAAGACAAAAAAGGTTATTGTACACAAACCTGCAAGAAAGCACTAGTAAAAGTGTAATTTTTGAGCCCAGTTCAAGGTTAATACCCGGCATAAAGCTAGTAGAAGCAATCTATGAAGAAAACTTAGACTTGCAATTACCAGTTCATGCTGTCAATTTGTCTAGGCGTGCTATAAACATCGCGGAAGGTACGTTACTGGGTAAAGTCAGGAAAATATCTCAGGCGACCAAAGAAACAGATGACAGGAGTCCAGAAGAGATAGCAAGAGTGGCCATTATAATTGAGGATCCGAAATATCATTATCCGTACATACCAATACCGCCAATTACGGACCCAGAAGAGAGATTAAAATTAATCTGGGGCATGGGAAAGATGCAAGAAATACCGGTTGAAGCGCACGAGCAAATAAGGGCCTTGATTATGCAATATCATAGTGTATATCACCTGGATGGGGACGAGTTAGGGTTACACCCTACGGCGGTGCACAAATTAGATTTAGATGATGTTACACCCAAAAAACAAACCCCCTATCGTGTACCCTATCTCCAGCGTGAATTTGTAGACAAGATTGTCTCTGATATGCTAACGGACGGAGTAATTGAACGGTGCACGTCCCCTTGGTGCTCGCCATCTTTAGTGGTCCCCAAGGCCACAGGCCCTGGAGAGCCCCAGCAATGGCGGCTCGTTATTGATTATAGATATCTGAATGAACATTTGATACCCCTTGGGAATCCCACCCCTTCAATTGTGGAATTGATTGACAGAGTTGGAAAAGCAAAGTATTTTACTTCCCTTGATTTAAAAAATTCTTTTCACCTGGTAGGCGTGGCCAAGGAAGACCGGTATAAGGCTAGTTTTTCCACCATATCCGATCAATTTTTTTTCAACAGAATGCCCTACGGCTTAAAAACATCCCCTTTGGCATTTCAACGCCTAATTGATGACGTCATGATGGGATTGCCTTATTTATCTTGCTACATTGATGACATTTTGTTGTTTTCCGACACCATTGAGCAGCACATGGAACGTTTGGCAGAAGTATTGGAAAGACTCCATAAAAATGGACTTAAACTAAATCCTAAAAAGTCCAGAATACTTCGAAACTCCGTAATTTACTTGGGGTTCCATTTATCAAGAGAAGGGGTAAAACCGAATCCAAAGTCAATTTCCGCAGTGGTTAACTTCCCGAGACCTCGAAATATAACTGAGATCAAGAGATTTTTAGGCATGTGTGGATACTATCGCCGACACTTCTCAAATTTTGCAGATGTCAGTTTTCCCCTAATAAAGCTTACAAGAAAAAACTACCCCTTTGATTGGAGGGAAGAACAAGAAGTGGCGTTTTCAAAATTGAAAGAGATGTTAACAACCAAACCATGTTTAGCCTACCCTGACATGACTAAAACTTTCATAGTCACAACGGATGCATCAGATTATGCAATCGGAGGCATGCTTAGCCAAGAAATAGATGGCGTAGAACGTCCCATTGCCTACACTTCTCGAGTTCTGAAAGATACCGAGACGCGGTATGGAACAGTAGATAAGGAACTTTTGGGAGTCATAAATGCACTTAAAACGTTTTACGTGTGGGTATGGGGAACAAAGGTGTTGATAAGAACGGATCAGGCTAGTATCACATATGCCTTATCATTGCCCCGGCCCTCTGCGCGCCAAAGTAGGTGGGCCTTGACCTTGCTCGAGTTTGATCATACTATAGAGCATATTCAAGGTCATCGCAATGTCGTGGCCGATTGTTTATCACGAGCACCTGCACAGGTTAATCTGATTACAGGTATCAAAGGCGAGAGATCTTGTTTTCCTATTTTAGACAGGTTCCAGATAAAAATACAACAGGGCAAAGACGAACAACTTATTCCTATAATAGATCAGCTTGCGAAGGAAGAAACAACAAATCTTAATTACTATCTGGACCTTGATAAGATTCTTTATAGGAAAAGAAAGCTAGGTGAGAGAGAAGATCAGTTGGTTATTCCCAAAACTTACCAGAAAGAAGTTATTGCGGCTTTTCATTGTCTGCCCACGATGTCTGCGCACGGTGGGAAGGATAGGACCTTGGCCTTGATGAAGTTGCAGGTGTACTTCAGCGGAATGCATAAGGCGGTAGATAACTATGTCAAGTGTTGTCCCGAATGCCAGAAGCGCCACCCGCGGAAGACAGCCAATCGAGCACCTATGGGAAGAAAACCAGTCATAAACCAAGCCATGTCGGTCGTTTATACGGACATTGTGGGTCCTTTGAAGCCCTCCAAGGCCCAAAATAGGTACATTATGTCATTTCTTTGTGGACTAACTAAGTGGATAATACTGGTACCAATTCCAAATCAAACTGCGAGAACTACTGCAAGGGCGTTCGTTAAGCATGTAGTCGTAGATCATGCCATGCCAAAGGTTCTTATCTCAGACAACGGCCCAAACTATGTGTCAAAATTCTTCGCCGAAGTGAGTAAAATGCTGGGAGTTGATCGAGTATTTCTAAGTACCTATAATGCCCAATCGAACCTCGTTGAACGGTATCATAAAATCATTGCCGACACGGTGTCTGCTTATGTGAATAGTAGTGAGCTAGATTGGGAGGAAGTTTTGCCGCTCATTACATTATCAATGAGAGTGTGTATCAGTTCAACTACAGGCTATTCACCGTTCTGGCTTATGTATTTCCGGGATGCCCGTCTCCCTTATTCTACGTTATTTGGGCCAAGATTACCCAATACCGATGAGGATAATAAAATATATGCGACAGAATTGATAAACACCATGTCCAAGACATTAAAAATTGTTCAGGAAAACATTCGAAAGGCCACTGACAAGTATGAGAAATCTTACAACAAAAAATGCAGGCCAATGTCGCTTCAAATTGGAGACCTCGTATATCTACACTCAATTAGACCAAACAAAAGAGTGGGTTCCAAGTTTACTCAGCCTTATTCAGGCCCATGGCGTATTATAGAAGTGCCCGGCACCTATCAGTACAAAATACGGCATGTGTATGATGAGAAAGAATCTATCGTGCATTATAACAGGTTAAGAAAACTCAATACGTTCGCTGAAGAGGATTTCCATGATAACTTTACGTTAAAACATACCAACATCAATGTAGAGGAAGTCCCTGTTGGGGACCATGACGTCTTTCCATATAACACCGTGCAATATCCGTTGAACATTCCTGAAAATCAGAAAACTGAGCTAACATACGATACAAATAGTAATATACAGTATTTTCTTCCCCAAGAGTCATTTACCAAGTTTGCCCCAAGCCAAAGCTGGTCAGACTTTGAAGAAACTGCGCCGACGAGAAGCCAGGGCGTGGTGGGAAGCGATGAGCTGCTTCAGGAGGCCCGCCACATAAAATTGGGCAATTCCTTTGATTTAGCTGGGACAGAAAACGACAATGATAATCAAGTTGAATACAATGAAATAGATAATAGTCAAGCGCCGGAAAGACAAAGAAAACTTACCAAAATCAGAACGAGAATATTCCACAGTGAATCCAGTTCCGCAGATGAAGATAACACGGTGTCCGCGGAACAATTAATCCTCACACGCACGGAACATGCACAAAAGTACTCCTCTCGCCGACGCCAAGCGCGTACTGAAGACCAGAGGCAAGCTGCCGCTGGTGAGCGACCGCGAGAACGAAACGAGCCGAGAGCAAGCTCGAGCACGGGGCCAGCGGTGAGATTTAGGCAACCCGCATCACTCAAAACCAGTTCGCGTGTGAGGCGATGCGGACGCTGTGCTTTTCAGAAGGCCCGAAATCGAGGGAGGAAGACACGGGAAATCGTTCATGAACCAAATAACATTCAACCGCCCGGTCCTACTAGAGATGTGCTGAGTGAAGGGAGCGGGAGTGATGAAGTTAGCAGTGACTTCGAAATCTTTGACTTCGAAACATCATATGAACGAACCCCGAGCACTCGGTATGACCTCCGAAAGTTGAGATTAAGGCCATATTCCATGGATGCTAAAAATAGCAATAAGAGATATACCTCGAAGTTATCAGATCAATAGGTTCTGCCCGAAATCAGCAGAAGAGCATTATCAATGCTGTGCACTCTTGTAAATATTTACCTATCGCTAAAATGATATGCTGATGTAACCCACCCTTGGTTATTTTAAGGATTATCAGGATTAATAAAATAATAAGATATGGTATAGGTAATTAGGTATTACGTTGAGGTTTCAACAAAAATAAATAAATGTCCGGTGAGTCTAGCTCACAGACACATAAAACTGCAGTAATGTGGAACAAAAATAAAAATTAGAGTAGTAGCAATCATAGATAATATTAGACTTTGGCAATAATTGTCAAAATATAGATAGAAATACAATGGCAAGGTAATTGTAAATATTCAAAGAAATCGAGTGATTACCAATGAGGCGCATAGTGTTATCCCGAAATGACGAGATAATGCAGTCTATAGTTTTGTAAAAGATAAGAATAAATAGGGAACATCTTTTATGAGTAATATGGGTTAATTGTAATTAAAAGTAGGTTTAAGTTCAATCTCGACAGGGTATGCAAATATCGCGTACAGAGCTTTAAGCGAAAGCGTCTGCATTCAATATTCACTCCAACTCGGGTGGAGGTGCCGTGTTGCCTGAGCCGGCTTGCTCGGACTGTGAATGTCACAAGCAACCCAGCAACTTCGTTTCGTCCAGGAGCCGAGCGAAGTGCGGACCCGCGGTCGAGCGTCACGGTTACTGCCGGCGGCCATCGCGATTTGAGACAAAAACTTGTTGGCCTTGAGCCTTGGGCGAGGAACCCTCTCTGAAAGAGGAGAGTGGACTGACCCGACAGCCTACTACAAGCTGGTGAACGAAAATGAGAATGAATGAAGAAGGGACATCAACAGACAAGTGGAATATTAGCGGATTTCATTTGGCTCACACGTGTAAGAGAAGTAATGAAGGAGTAATTAATGTACACACTTGTTACGTTTCTCTCTCGTCCTCTGGTTACAGCTTGGAGGGGGCACATTTTAAAATTAATAAGTCTTTTGATTAAAAGAGACTTGGGTTAATTAATCAAATTATTTGAGCGCGGTTAATCGCTCCAAATACACCTTTAGTGTGTGGTACTCTAATTGTTGTATGGTGGTTTTGATGATGAGAATCAGTGTTTAATTGATAGATAGCTTGTAAGAGAAAATAATAAAACTTAGGTGTTACAAAAATCTAAAAAAAAAAATTAGATATATATTACCTATATAAAAATAGTTTAGAATTAAAGTAAAGTATCGATTATGAATTCAGATATTCTATTAATTTTATAATTTAGGGATTGTAGTAAGCACGAGTCTAATTTACGGATTATATAATAAAACAGTCGAGACAAATAGACAAACAGTAGCTAGAGACTAATCTAAGTAATCAGTAGTAATGCTTGTAATGTAACCTAATGTAGAAAATACTTACTACATAAGAGTTAAGTATTGTTATATTGTAATTGGTATTAGTAATTAGAGATTTTCATGGAAATAATAAATTTTACTTTTTAATAAGAGGATCCCTAATCAATTAGGTAATAATTTTTATATTATAAATAATTTTCAGCTATAGCAATTAGAAAGTAGAAAAGGCCTATAGGAAATTGGGTAACCTAAAACACGCCGAAAAATCATAGTAGGACGTGGAAGCTCCCCAAAGGTATTATTGTAGTTTAGGAAGACTACAAGCAATAGAATGCTATAAACAATATAAAACTAGAATTTAAGCTGACGAGTATCGCAATAAGAAACAGCCTATATCTATCCACATGTTTTGAATAATACATTAAAATAAAGTAGGCATTGGTCCCAGTACTAAACGCAACTAAAGGCGACAGAAATAAGATAACTATTGAGATCAAGCTTCAACCTGGTAATTTAAAAGATGAAATGACTCAGGTTATCAAAATTATACATTTTGGTTTGGGCATTAAACCCAAAGGCACGTATGGTCTTACGATGAAGGCTAAATATTTGCCTGGAGAAGGTTCACTGTTCCACTAAATTATTTTCAGATTTAAGTATGAATCTTATTTCATTTTGGCACTGGAGTTTGACCTTTGCTGTCCTCAGTAAAGAATGGTTTAATTACGTCTAGGTGTCTGGGATAGTAATAATTAGGGCTTTGATTTTATGAAAACAAAGAGAAAAGCTTACCAGGACAACCGGAAAGCTAATGGCAACTGATTAGTTATTTCAAAATAGATAAGGAACAAGCGCATATTAATATCTACCGGAGAATTAAAGCCTAAACAGAAACTGAAGATTAAAATTAATTTATAGATTTAAAACGAAAAAAAAAGGGCATTTAAAAAAAAAAATGTAAACGCATTTACAACCGAAGCGCAAAATTAGAAGACATTATCAGCAGCAATTGTAAGACGGAGGGAGAGAGTAGCTCCAGACGGAGTTCATTGACCCTCTAGAGCTGGATGTAAACAAACGCCTCATTTAACGAGAAGGCGCCCGGAAGCCGAGTCTGCGCTAATGGTGGTATGATGGAATAAATTATTTAAAAGTGACATTTTTGACAGCAGTGTAGAATACGCCCCTAACTTTTGAGCACGTTTCAATGGTAAAAAAATAAATGATGGCGCTAGCCACTAAAACCATAAAACTCGTGCAAATTTGTAAAAATTCGCACTAAGTTCGGTAACCTCTTAAAAATTTTGGCTAAAATTTTTACCTTATATGGTATTTTGCAAAAAAATTAGTTTTTTCGTCGTCCATGTGACTGGAAGGCGGAGCATTGTCTTTAAAAACCCAGCTACCACCCTCGCCACCTAACAGTCAGCATTCCAAATTCAATCACTACGTGAGGTCGAGCTCACTTTATTCAATTAGTTCTCAATAAGTTTTCTTTGGTGATTTAGTATCAATTGTTCAAGTGAACTCAGTGACATCAAAATAGCCATGAGGTGCAAGTATTGTCAAAAGCGAAATCATACAGAAGTGTCCTGTTACAAGAAACGTCGCGACGCCCAGATGCCAGTTCCAGCACTAACCCTGAGAAGGCAAGAGAACCCTCCGGTTTGGACGGTAAATTCTGTAGCCTTGATCAATCCTGATCTTCCAAGCACGTCACGATCCAATGACCCACCTGTGATTCAACAGATTCCATCGAGGCCGCCCTTGGCAGTTTCACCGGTACCACATTACGCCCAACCAGGTGAAATGTTGGCAAATGATGTCCGAAGAGCCCTTGACGTGGTTCACTCTTCACCACTTCTTCCTCATCAGCTCAATCCCAATTATCTATTTCCCAGTCCTCCTGTTCATCTTCCTCCAGATAATCTTCCGTTCTTGATAGATCCACGCGTGTTCCGGGACGAATTTCTGGATGTCCTTCTTGAAATGATCCTCCGAACTTGTCAGGCGCGTGTGGGACTACCCGTTCCCATTCCTCCATCGCGTATCGAAAATTCGGCTCGAGATCTATTTAATTATTTCACGAGAATTTATCAGGCTACCACGCACACACCTTATGATTCTACCCCAGTATTTCGCAAAGTTTACGGGAAGGATGAGGAGTGAGCACTGAGAAGCTACCTAAAGAGCCAAAATTTCAAGTAAAATTTTCTCTAAAAACTAGTTTTAATAGTCGATTCGTGTTTAGTGTTTTATATGCAGGTTTACATTTAAAATATTAATTAAGTTTTGAATTGTGCGTGGAAATGCCGCCGAAACTCTGCAGTTATTAACACAATATTCCAAATTTAAAATGCGGTGAAATAGTTTTTCTATATATTAAAAATTAATTAAAATCAAAATCGTCTCAAAATCGTAAAATCTAGTGTTATCGAAATCGTTCAACTTTAAATCATTTCATACTTCATCTTTCATCATATCATAAAAAAAAAAAAAAAAAAAAAAAAAACACAACTGATTCCAAACCTAAAGTCAATCCGTGAATCTAATCCTTTCTGCAATGGAGCCTGAGTCAAAAGAAGACGAGTCCTAGAGGAAGACGACGCCCGATCAAGAAATGAGTCCCAAGATCTGAAGAATTTCAATAATGAGGACTCTATGAAGAACAAACTTCACGACTCTGCTGGTGACGCCCGGTCTCGCCTTTATGAGATGAAGATCAAGAAATTCCAATAAGAAACGATGACTTGAGCCTGACTCTATGAGCACCGCGACGCCAAAACCACTACGCCATGACCATACAGTAATTACGACAATAGAGTAATTACGTGCATTTCGTCTCGTCTAGCAAACATCTGTCGGAAGAAGCTACTAGCCAACTTCAATTTTCGCTGTAAAGTTTACAACCATACGCTTTGGTAAAATCAAGATTCAATCATGCCATTCTACTACTCAACACCTGATCTACGAGGTCGCGATATTCATACCTGATGTAATAAGAATTCACACAAGCTTCAATTTCTTCACGACGCCGTCAACACTGTCGTACTTCACCATGCAAGAGATACAACGAATCATTATCAAAATCTATAATAGTACACAGCTCCTGCTAGCTCAACACAGCTCTTGGATCACAATTTGGTGTCAGAACACGAACTTGGATTGGCTGTCATCTCAACTCGCATCTGCGGCGCGACAAGGAAGGGCCTCCTCGACTTCAAGAGGCTCGAACTCCGACGTCCAGCGCACGCACTAGCCCAAGGTCGCGGTTGGAGGGAGCCAAGAGGGAGCCGACTGCGTTCCATGACGCAACTTCTGACCCACTTCACCGTCGCTGGCATCAGCTGATCCGCGAGTACAACCCGGACCTTGCTGATGGGAGATGATCACGGCTAGATAAGCTAAGTGGCTATATAGGTTTAGATGCACATTTTGGAAACTTTAATTAGAAATTTGAAGATAATGTTGATTTAGCAAGCATGGAAATTACATTTTTGTCCATGTTACATATTTTTCATATTTTGTTACCTCATAACGTTACCATTTACCTAGGACCATTTACATTATGATTATGTATAGTCTTCATGTCATTTTCATGGTGCCAACAAATAGTTATTACCAGAATTTTAAATTTATTTGAATGATTTGGGGATAGAAACTGAAATACATATTTTTAGTTCATAGTTTGTATTTTACCGAACAAGGATTATTGCATGTTGGAGTAGTATTCATAAACCGCAATTTTGAAACTTTAAGAAAAATGTGTTACATTTGATTTGCACAAATAACCAGTTGCAAATGAAATTTCAATTCACGCCAAACTGTTACAGACTGATGAATATTATGGGAGATATTATGACATTCTATTTTATAAGAAGAATTCGAAGTGCCTTTATCACATTCCAGTAATTTTTTTTAGGTGATATTACTGATAGATTGAATCTATATATTCAGGTTTCAATACAATTCATATTTAGTTGAGCGGAGATATACTTGCTATATTATAATAACTAATAAGTTTGACTATTGCATTGATACAGATCACTGTTCTTGTCTACCATTGCACATTTTCCAAGTCTTGAGGGACGAAATCTTGCAACTCCAGTTGTTATAAGATGCAGCATTCAATCTCATGGAGCAATGTACACATGTTTATATAGTGTCATTTCAAGATGTCATAATGTTAGAGTCATTTTTACATTCAGTGTTAAAGTTCTGAATATACATACCTACGATTAAAGTTATAAATTTAAATTCACCAAAATTCACTGTTTCATATTTTACACTGAGTAAACACTTTGGACTTTATCCAGGTCATCGGAGTCATGCTGCTTGAGCTTCATCTTGGGTGTGGCCATCGCAGACGAGAACACCGGCAACCACTACGACGAAAGAGCGAGTTGCTGCTGAATTCTTGCGGCGGGCTTCGCTTCAGGTGTTGGAGCGACAAAAGTTCGTACACACCGCGGGGAGTGCTCTCGATCGGCAAGATTTACAAGTCATCCGAGTATCTCCTGGCCCAATGTCTGTCGTGTGCCAATGGCTGCAAGTGTTCAGTGACTTTCTGTCGGTTGTGGACTTGCTATGTGCGTGTCTCGGGTGTTGTGCCCTCTCAGTGGAGGTCTCTTGTTGTTTGTATCCGCTCTTGTGGAAGTAATATTTTATGTTTATGTGGGAATGTTGTACCTAAAAAGAGGGCTGTCACCCCGCTTTTTGTCGGTTTGGGGGGGATGCCTTGTAAACAACTTCATAAACATGACTTCATAAACATGAAATATTGCAAGTGGAACTCAAGATAATTTGTTGAAATAGGACCTTTAATTTCTGCTACTAATTTCAGTAAGTCTTTAAACTTTTCTTATAGTCTTAAATGCTAATTGAATTGACACCTCAAATAATTGAATATTAATGTTAATTACAAAATTCTTTAGTTAGAAGCAAGTTTTAATCAGTATAATGTTTATCACATACCTACTTGAATTGATGATTGAGGATGGATAATAATTACAGGTAAAACAAATGATTAAATCATGGTAACAAGTTTTGTGAACTTAAGAGGAAATGTATATTTCATTTTATTGGAGCAATTGGGTATGTTATGTTCATAAGATACATTATGAGGAGTTCAAAGCAAAACCATTTGACAGTTTGGAAGTCTAGGTTTTTAATACAGCAAATTTACTGTTTTCTATATTGTGTAGTCTAGTTTAATCCGCAAGAATTGTCAATGTTAAAGATTGTAATTGATAAATAATCAATAATATATTTACTAAGAATCAAATTTAATTTTTAAAACTGTACTTCAAATCAGGGTTTTCTCCTATGTCAGCCCAAGGCCAACATAGTAGGTGACTGTATTTACCGGCATCACCGGATTGGTCAAGAGGTTTGAGAGCTTGATTTGTGGCGCCAAGCTGTGACATAGTTCGAACTAAATTTTAGTATCAAGTTTTACGACTTTTCAAAAGTCTATAAATTTCAGCTCATCAAAATTAGGTTACCATTCGATGGGCAGACTTCTGCTCGCTCTCTCCTCTTAAAGGACATATACTGGAGTCTAGATCTGATAGGCAGTGCTAAATTTAATTCAACAGTAGTTAAATCATAATACGTTTCGGATTTGTATAGTGTAAGTTGTAATTGCAATTGAGTTAACTATTCGATAATTTAAATGTTGTAACCGAAATTAAGTGTGAAAGTATTGCGATTGAGTTAACTATTTGATATTTTCATTGTTGTTACCGAATTTGAGTGTGTAAAGTGATCGACCACAAGTGTTTCAAGTTTCAAGTGAGCAATAAAATCAAACTCGTCAGCAAACATCAGGCTACGAAGTGGTTTATTTTCGACTCTCCACAATCCATCTTTTCCTGGTTGTCACAAAAACTGAGTTTTGTCTGGAAAGACTAGTGTAACATCAAGAGATCATCAAGAGTTCGGATTAAGAGTATCTGGTTTAAAGTAAAGTTATTTTGCTGTCCACGCATGAGCCAAGCTCGGTATTCTTTCAAACAGTAAATTTATTATATTCCCCTTTAGAACGACCGTAGGCGTGGGGGTTGATACTTACGGTGGTGTCATCCTGACTGTTCTAAATTAACTTTTCGGTCCGCGTTCTAAAAGATAGAACTTCAAAATTGAAACTTTCGGCCCATAAATTCATAGATTTCGGTGTCAAAGGCAGTGGCAGGTTACAGTATTAGTGGATAATGTATCACTCACTGTTACATTATAAAATGTATCTCAAGGTGGGTAGGTCCCCTTGCGGGGACCAGCCACCCCCAAAAAATGACTGTGCTTGAGCACCAAATTTAGATAGGTCGGCACGCCACTGTACATATTTGTTTTCTGTGCGTTCTGTACGCATTCCGGTTTGAGAATTTGAACGTACCCGTGCTCGCTCATCAACGCGTTACACTGAGCGTTTTCCTAGTGTAATTAATAAACACACGCTTGTCAAATGAATAAAAACTAATAAACTAAACATGTCAACACATGGAAAGTGAGTATGTTTACAATTATTATCTGATTATATCGCCAACATGAGTGTCAAATACTTAGATGCTACGTGTCTAACGCTCAGGCGCGTAGGAATAGGGGGGGAAAGGGGGGAACGGACCCCCCTGTCTGGAGCCTGACCCCCCCTGCTAGAGATCCTGACCCCCCCTCTAGAGATCCTGAACACATCCAGATATTCACAAATGTTGATTAAGTGTTGCACAGAATGCACAGATTTGCTCCATTATGAGGTTGAATTCTCAAAATTTTCTCAAGTTTTGCAAAACTAATTGAACAGAGGTATTATCCAATGAGACAACTAATTTACTCATTTGTCCAACATGATCATCCTCATGAATCAAATTAAATAATTATACGTTAAACTAATAGATTCCAAAACACATACCTACAGATTTTTCTTATTGATTGCTTATTGCTGTTGCTCTTGCAACCTTTTTCAAAGGTCGATTCCAAAATCATAATCGATTCTCTTTCACTAGAATTCAAGAATTTCCCTGCGGGGCCATTTAGGATTTTGTCAAATAACAACATTTTATTTTGTCTCTTGTATCCCCAAGATTATTGCATAGGACACACATTTTTAATTTCTTAAAAGATGCCAAAAAAGCGTCGAATTCGATTCTTTTTTGTCAAGATGTAAAAAAAAATGTCCTGCGGGGCCATTGGGAATTCTATAAAAACAAGTTTTCATAAGTTCCCATCACACATTTTACATTTCTTTGAGAAGAATAGCTTAAAATTCGATTATTTTGTATTAAAAATTTAAAAAAGGCCCTGCGGGGCTAACTGAGGGTTAGTTCCCCAGATCCCTTGTAGCAGTGAACTACCTTTTCCTGACATCCATCGAATCCTATAATTTTGACCCCCCCCCCCCCCCCCCCCCTGTCGAAATAAAGTTCCTATGCGCCTGCTAACGCTAGAAGCTTAACTTTGGCTGGAGATGCCCAGCCAGAAAATACTATGAAGCTAGAAAAAAGGGAACATTTAAACATAATGATAGAACATACCTTCAAGGAATGTAAGAACCCAATCCAGAGTTCAAAGCGAGATCGGGTGAGACGGCATGAAAAGTACTTATATCAAAAAGTACAATTTCAGTACTACAACCAACGGAAAAAAGCAGTGAACACTGTTATGGGAGGTGAACATCACACCTGCACTGTCCCAACTAGCAGCATCTACGACTCATTTCATGATCGGTTTTCAAATCCTAACCACATGATGAGATCTGAATATCCGATCAAACTAACACCTGAAGAGGTAATTGATCTGAACAGACATTACTCGACCAAAATCAGCTCCGAAGAAATCTCGCAATCAATGAAGTCAATTTCTATGGACACGGCAACAGGACCAGATCGTGTGTTGATGCGAGCTATCAAGTGCGACAGAGTTTGTAGCATATTATCCTTGATAGCTTCCAAAATGTTGTCATTTGGTTGGGTCCCTCAATGTTTTCACAACGCAAGAACAGTGTTAATATTTAAACAGGGAGATAAAATGGACATGAACAATTGGCGGCCCATTTCGATATGCTCAATTCTTCGCCGAGTAATAGAGAGAGTTTTCGATAAGCATCTTAGAAGATTTCTCTCCTTTAACACTAATCAACGAGGGTTCACGAACACTCCTGGCACATATATTAATGTTTCAATAGTGGATGGAATACTTAAGAAGGCCCGCATTGAAAAAGTAGATGCAACCATTATATTTCTGGACATCAGCAAAGCGTTCGATAACGTAGGCCATTCGCACATTGAAAATACAATCCGCACTTCCTCGATTCCCATTCCTCTTCAAAATATTGTGATTAATCTACAACATAATAACACTACGAAGATAGAATCAAACCACGGTGAAAAGACGAAGAGCATTCCGATTAACCGAGGAGTTTTACAAGGTTCTCCTTTGTCCCCTTCTCCCTACAATCTGGCCACGGATCATATACTGGATGAAATTTCAGAGAAAGATGTTGCCCAGAAGTATGGTTTCAACCTGGTGAAAGATCTGGAAAATATCTCCGTTCTGGGATTTGCAGACGACACTGCAGTGGTTGGCAAGAGCAAGGAAGCAGCAATAGAACTGGCGAATATGGCTATAAGCAGGTTGAAAGATATCGGGCTGGAGATAAACGCAAAGAAGAGTTGTGCCATAGTGGTAGAGAAAGGAAGACTTATATCAACATCTCTTCTTGTTGATAATGATTCGGAAATTGTTAGTATAAAGGAGAATGAGACAATCAAGTACTTGGGAGTAAACTTTTCTGAAGCCATTGTCTTTGATCACAAGAAAATAATTTCGAATCTAAATGTCAAGCTTGATCAGTTGGTATCATCTCCACTTCTAATTGCTGATCAGAAACTTAACATTTTGAATCAATACATCTGGCCTACGTTAATTTACCCCCTGCAATCGGCTCCACTTGCGAACTTACCAATGACGTTTCTGTCTGACATAGATAAACTTGTTAGAAGTGCAGTCAAGGAGATCTTGAGTCTGCCGACTGACACCCCGGACTCCATGATTTATACTGCCCGTAAGTTCAAAGGTCTCGGAATATTTAATGCAAGATGGGAGGCTTTTCTTCAACACCATAACATATGCCAATCGCTAGAGAAAGCCAATAACAACTATGTCAGCATTGTGCGAGATACCTCCAAAGAAAAGCAGGATTGTATGTCGAAGCTGCATCTGGAGGAGAATTCGTCAGAAGTGTCATCAATCAAGAAGGTAACCGCTCAAAACCTCAGAGATATACTTCGCCGAAGAGAGTATGATCAGTGGTGCGCTCTTCGGCAGAAAGGCGCTGGAGTTGAGCTTTATCAACAATACACACCAGCTAACAAGTGGATTTATCAGAAGAAGGGTCTATCTTGTTCTGAGTGGCGAGATGCACTAAAGATGACGGCCAACGTTGCACCGGTGAGAGTTATTGCGGGCAGAAGTCGAGACGGGATCCATTGCAGACACTGCGATGAGATAGAAACCCTTGCCCACGTTCTCGGCTCCTGTCCCCATGGCGAACTTCTCCGTAACTCCCGTCATCATGCTATTCGTACTGCCATTGCCGACGTCTTCCGAGCACAGAAGAAGTATGAAGTGTACGAGGAAGTTCACTGCATCGCCGACAATGGCAGTACCAAGAGAATCGACATCATAGTCATCTCAAGACAATCCCGACAAGCGTTCATCCTCGATCCTACCATCCGATTCGAGAGAAACACAGCTCAACCAGGAGAAGTTGACGTGGAGAAGAAACTACACTATGAACCGACTATATCTTTTTTTAAGAATTTGTATGATATTGACAAAATTGAAATAATTGGTCTGTTTATTGGTGCGCGTGGCACGATTTCAGATTTTTTGAGCGAGCGAAGCGAGCGTCTCCTTTTGGCTCTTTTGGCACGGACCTCTGTTTTTTTTTTTGTTTGTTTTTTTTTTTTTCTGTTACTGACGATATACAGGTTAGAGTTTTTCTTCGATCGAGCTGAAATTTTGCACACATGTACGTAACATTTCTGATTGTTGCAGACCCTAATTTTTTTGAAATCCATTGATTGGTTCAAATTTAAAAAAAATTAACTTTCGATTGGTTGTTTTGATCAAATTGAAATTTTGACAAGTCATTACCCCCAACATTGTACCCAATCAAACAAAGTTTCAGCCAAATCCTCCCATTGGTTAAAAATTAAAACCATCTTTCCTGTGTTTTTAGAAATTTAAACTATAACCGATTGAACGATCAACTTATAACTTCGCATGATGGTTGGGACCAACATTATCTGCATTTTTGACAATTTTCATACTAATCTGTGTTTAAATCCAAACGTTATTGACATTTTACGGACTATTTGCGTGTTGGCTGTCAAATTCACAGCGACTTCGACTCTTCAGTTCAAGGCAAGGTAGTTAGAGCAGAAACTTTCAAACGCAAATGAAACTGATAATGACCGTTCAACAGTCGATCTGATATTGTGTAGACACACTTATATCATATGAGTGGTCTCAGGTATATTTTTTGAAGGAGATCCTGTGATTTTTGAAAATTAACACGGAACAGTTCAATCATAAAGGTTCAATCGATCAACTTAAAGCTTTGCATGGTTATTTGGACCAATATTTTAGGAATGTTAAATGAGATTTCTATACAAATCTGTAGCGAAATTTTAGAATTATTGGATTTTAATGACATATTCGATAGACAGAATTTCGGTTCGAGGTGTTGCGCGTATCCGTGCTCGCTCATCAACGCGTTACTCAGATTCATTGGTTAAAATTTAAATAATGTAAAATGAAAACGGTCTTCGATAATTCTGATCAAACTCATATTTTGCATGATCATTAAGACATATTGTCTCTTATTTTACAAAATGTCATCCCAATCAGTTAAGAACGTATGAAGTTATTTACATATTTAATATCTGTCAGTAATGAAGTATCGAAATGAATGTTTTCCAGTGCCAATTGAAAATTGATTCTGATTTGCTTTATGAACCAGGTGCTTAGATGCTATTTTAAAGTTTCGATGAAAAGCATACACTTTTAAGTTGATATCATAATCAATTCAATATGGATGTATATGTTTTCTGTGCGTTGTGTACGCATTTCCGGTTCGAGAATTTGCACGTACCCGTGCTCGCTCAACAACGCGTTACACTGAGCGTTTTCCTAGTTTATTCAATTTTGTAAACGATTTTCTATTTCTGTTAGGTTCTTTATTGATGACATTGTGTTATTAGCTTTAAAAGGTTCAATTAGAATTTTTAGGAACCACTTATATAATCTAAAATAGTTATGTTTATTTCATTTACACTATGTAGTATAATTATTAATTTATCAATTTAATTCATTATTGTTGATTATTATTCTGATTATTTGTATACCTTGTTGCAAGGCAGAGACATTTCGAAAATAAATGTTCTATATATATACTCCATCTCTAAAGTGAGTTACACACTCAGCATCTAGGAGATGGACGACTACAAGTTTGAGATGTTCTCGTCCAACTTGGAAGTGAAGCTTACACAATCGCGCTGCAGATCCGATTTGATTTAAATGTCCGTGAATTGCTTTCAGCGTTGCCAACCGTACGATAATTACAGTATTTGTACCATAATTTGGCCTTCTGTACGATGTACGATAGTGCCTGTACGATAATAGGTAAATGTACGATAATTTTGTGAAACTGAATATAGTACTATTACGTACCTCAAAACGTCTCAAAATTGGTTCTAAAGAGCCAAAAATAGTAAAAACGCCCTGCGGGGCAAGGTTTTTGATGAAAAAGTGTGAAAAACTTAAAAGGTTGAATTTGTAAACAAAATACACATCAGAACGTCTCAAAATTGGTATCTAAGTGTTGAAAAAACTTAAAAAAAAATAAAAATGCTGATAGTTCCTACATTTTGAGGACGTACAATAGTTTTTGCATATTTCCATAATTTTTCACGTTCTGTACCATACTTTTACTTTTAAAAGTTGGCAACGCTGATTGCTTTATTGTGTTTTAAACTAGAAATCAACACAGTTTAAAATCAATAGGAACATTATTCAAGTTAAAATAGGTCATTCAATTTGGATAGTTTTGTTTTTGTCTAAGGCTTAACGTCGCACTGTTCTGCAGCGAGGCTAATGGCGACGGATGAATGATTATGAGGATGATTGGGAGATGATGGTGAAGAGTAGGTAAGGATGGAAGGTGGGAAGGAGGCGGTCGTGGCCTATTAGTAGCATACCTTCCCAGCATTTGCCTGTCGACTGGGGGAATACCACGAAAAACTCCAGTCAGGAAGGACGTCCGCGGGAATCGAACCCGGGCCTCCGGAATAAACGTGGATAGTTATAATGCTATTTAATTGTATTTCAAGAACAAGGGAAAGTTGCAGCCTCGAGGTCGAATGTGAAACATTCATCTGTCTCTTGATAAGTTACGGAGTTCTGTTTTGAAATCATATCGGGTTGTTATAGGAAATACACCCCATAGTGGTAATTTGGCAGGCAAAGGGTTCAGATTAATTGGAGTGTGAACGTACATAACACCAAAACACTACTTATTAGAGATGGACCAATACCGATACCGGTTCTCGCGTAGTAGTAGACGATACTACTATTTTTTCTCCCTTACCGATACTTTCTAAATTTTCCCGCCTAATGTTGTGTGTATTCTGATTGACGGCATTGGTTGAGGTCGCTAGACCAATCAGAGACAAAGAATATTCAAGGGCAAGAGATTCAAGGGCTTGCATCTTGGCTTTTGACGCATCCCCCAGCCATGTTTGGGTGGTTTTATAAACAAAGGAAATGTGAACTTCTTGTGTCTTTTTGTTTTATAATGAATAAGGTACCTACTTTATATCACTGCAATGTAGAGTAATGTAAAAGTGAATGTTCCATGAATAATGATCCATTCAAAAGGCATGTTGTAAGTTTGCTGAGAGAAATGGGAAAAAAATGATTTAAATAAAAATTAAATATGTGTTGATGGATGATAATTGATAATGTTTCAATAAAAGACACACTATTCATGTTTCCCCCAACTTAAGAACAGCTTAGGCCAACCAGTAAAGTACCTACTCAAAGGATCTGTCACTCAACTCAAGTGTAAAATAGATAGAAGTATAGTCAAGGTCCTGACAAATGACAGTTCTTTTTCCCATCCCCTTGACTTATTTTTGCCTTCAAAGTGTTTTTCAAAAACAGACTTCCAAAAACTGGGGTGTTGTATATAATCAGGGGTGGCCTTTATTCAAGTAAATACTGTAGTAGGTAGTTCTCACTGAAAGTTGGTTTGTATTTGACTTGTTTAATGTTTTGTTTGATTTTAGCTATGTCAAAACGCAAAACAAGTGAAGTATGGGACCACTGTATCATTAAACAACATGACAGGTGATGATTTACTATTGACTAATAAATTAAACATTTTAAAATTAATAATAACAGTCAACAATAAAATAGTATCGGTATAGGAAAAGTATTGGTATTGGTTGTTGGTATCGGTATCGGTCCATCTCTACTACTTATGCATTGTAAAAATATTTCCATGGCTAAGAATCAGGACCAAGTATACATTTATGACCTAAATGAGTTGGACATCTAAAAAAGAATAATCCATCGAGAATCCATAGAATAGTAAGACAGAAATCAAGACCTTATCTCATTTCTGTTAAGTTTATAAACAGTTTCTCTGCTCTCCTGAAATACTGTGTTCTTGGAGGTCCTGATTCTTAGCCAGATAATATAACATGGTTTTATATTCACCTTCTCGACAACACTTCCGTAGACCACATGTCGGTTGTCAAGCCAACTGGTGTTGGCCGTGGTGATGAAGAACATTGGTGTTGGGCCGGCATTGGCCATGGACATCATTCCCGGCCCGGTGTGCTGAAAACATACAATGTCACGTCAGATGTACACTTTCACAGTCAATATGCAATAATAACGACATATTTGTTGCTAAAACACACCATTTTCACACTAAAAAGTGTACATTTTCATTCAGAAATATTCAAAATTAAAATTCAGTGTACATTTTGGGGGGAAAACAGTGTTCCTGACATTTCCAAACGAGTGATCTCATTCTTATCAACCAACCTATGATGTTGCAATTTAAATATCATATTTAATTAATGAAAATTTACACTTTTGAGTTTGAAAATAAAGGGTTCTACCAACATTTATGTTGTTCAATGTTCATTATCACTCAAGAAATCGAAAGTTTGCATTCATAATAATCTATCTCGAATGGCATGGGACATTATAAAAGGAAAAACAGCATGTAATGAGAATTAGGAAGGTGATGTCATTTCTAAGTAGTGAATAAATAAATTCCCCAAAATTGAGAATTTATGTAGGTATTTGTTTGAATGTTGAAAGAAATGTTGAAAACTAGTTGTAGGTAATATTCAAAATGAGATGGTATAAGAGTTTCCTCAATATTGGCATTATGCTATTTGTTGTCTAGTGCAAGGGTGGTTAATTTGGGGCGGACACGTCCAACCACTTATTTTTCATGGAAGTAAAAATTGTCTTAAGCATGGGTACAAACTGTGTAGAACGGCACCAAATTTGTTCCTGAAATTCAACATTTTTTCGGGGTTGTTTGCCCCAGACCTCCCCCCCCCCCCCCTCATTGATTTTGTAAGCAAATATATTTCCCCTAACAATCGCCGAGTGCCGCCGACTTATTATTTACAAATTAACCACTGGCTGGCACTGGCATACATCTTGGGACCTGGGGGCTTGCTAAACATTCTACTAGGAAAACGCTCAGTGTAACGCGTTGATGAGCGAGCACAGAACATGCAACATCCCCATAGTAACGATGCACGACCCGGCACAACACGATTTTCTCTGCAATTTTTCAATCTCCATAATACTCTGGATGAAAAACAGATCCATTGTGTCGTGAAGTCTTACCTACATACCTTCTCCAGAAATCTCTTGTGACATCCCATACTAAACTCGTAAAATTACAATTAATACTTGACTGATTGGGCTTACAATATGTAAAATTTAATATTAAGTTGGTCTTGATCACCATGCAAAATTTGATCTTAATGTGAACATTTTTATTGTCGACCAATCAGAAGACATTATTTAAACTTAAACCAATTAGAGGATTTGGTCTTCGTACTGCATTCGATTTTATGCGCTAGCTCAAAAATGCTTTCATTTTACTGTACATTGTGGATAGCTTGGCTGCTCTACAGGCCTTGCCTTGGAACAGAAGCTTAAAGAAGGCAGGGATGACAATTTAGTATACATTTTTCAAGATTATGGAATAAAATTACCTTAAAATGACAAAACTTTTGAAAATAACGAGAGATTAGACTGAAAATTGGCAAAAATACCTAACATGTTGGTACCAATGACCACGCGAAGTTTTAAGTTGATCGGTCAATCTGTTCTAGTTTAAATGTCAAAAATCACATGAAAAATGGTTTTAAATTTGAACCAATAGGAGGATTTGGCTGAAACTTTTTATGATTGGGTACAATGTTGGTTGCAATGTTTTTGCTAAATTTCAAATTGATCGAAGCATACTATCGAAAGATAATTTGTTTTAAATTTGAACCAATCACGGGAGCCCATTCAAAAACGATCCCAGGGACCGCATAGAGTACGTTAGTATGTGTACAAAATTTCAGATCGATTGCTTAAGCGGTTAGACCTGGGCTGTGACCACAAAAAAAAAAAAAAAAAAACAAACAAACAAACACACAGAGAAAGTGCCATAAGAGTACCGTGGTGACGCTCGCTACGCTCGCTCAATAATTTATCTAATAAAAACAGGGACCCGAACCTTTATGAATAAAGGTTCGGGTTCCGGTTCCACAATTTTATTTTATAAAGGTTCGGGTTCCGGTTCTGAAACAAATATTCTTAAAGGTTCGGTTCCGGTTCCTGCATAAAGGTTCCGGGTTCCGGTTCCGGTTCTAAAATTTTAAATCAAACTATATTATAAAACTTCAGTATTACCAATGTCAAATTTAATGGAATTATTGGATTTGGATTTTCCTATGAATGCAAGCACAGGTGTAGGCAGTGTCTGTATAAAATTCACAGGATGGTGCGCAGAGTACCTAAATATCAGAGGAGACAGTATTGTGGCTGCAATTTTCTCCATAAGACAACGTATAAACATTCATTTTTCCAGAGCTATCATATTCAAATTGTCGGCAATGCAGTTCTCATCGCAGTAGTCAGATTCAAAAATTGAAAACTCAGCAGCGTTTGCATAATGAAGAATTATTATTTCTTATCAAGAATTAAAAATTTCTACAAAAAATACATTTTGGAAATTTTTTCAAAAAATAAACTTAATACAACTTTGTGAATAATATTATATCCAAGTGATATACATGATTTTTTATTAAAATAAGGAACCTTAAAGAACCTTTAAGAACCTTTAAGAACCTAATTGATTATAAAGGTTCGGGTTCCGGTTCCGGTTCTTTGGGAAAAAAGTATAACGGTTCCGGTTCTGGTTCCGAAATTATAAAGGTTCATACCGGTTCTAGGTTCCGTTTCCGGTTCGGGTCCCTGAATAAAAACTACAAAATTCCCGCAAAATTCCCACTTTGGAATATTTCCGGGAATTTAACATCACCATTTCTAGTTCCACAACAATGTGTTACCATGGTGATAAGTAGGTACCTACTTACTTTGTTGTGGCAACATGTGAATCATGACGTCAATTGTCAATTTGTTTTATACCTAAAACTAAAAGAAATCTTTGAATCTTTCAAAATCAATTCCTAGAAAAATATCACACCCAAACAAAAGTAATGATAGGTAATGTGTCCAGCAACGTCTTAACTTCCATAATAGTGTTGGACAACTGTTAAACAACACATTGCTTAAAACATTCACTTTTATATTCCGTACGACGAAAGGTCTTGGTCCTAAATATTTGTGTGATAAACTACTAAATTACTCGCCAATGTGGCAGCTTATGTAAAATGAACATCCTCAACGTTTAACAACAATAATCTGTTTTCTAAGGGTGTCAATATGTTGAATAGACTACCAGCAGGAGTGAGGAATGCTAAGAGTACTGATGTTTAGGCGAGATTGCCTGAAAGTAATAAGCGACCAATCTCACTGGCACTGGCTGGAAATAATCATTCTTTTTGGTATTCAATGTAATAAGTAATACCCCATTCATTACCTATGTAATATTGTATTTTAATAGTCTACGTATTCCTCATCCATGAAACTATTACCAACATTCGACACATTATGACATATTAATATTTATTTCTATCTATTTTTATTTGTGACTGATAATAGCTCGATAGCTAACAATAAAGACTTATTACACTAAGGTAGGTACGTACAATTATTTTGAAATCCAATATGTTGGAGACTTCCCTATTGCAATTTGACTGAAGTCCACACAGATTGATGTTAAAATATTTCTCATCATTTCAATAGGATTGGATGAAGACAGAATTACTGCTAGTTTTAAAGCACATCTCAAGAATCACTGAAATCTCTGATTGGGCACATTTTTGCATTTTATACGATCGCACTAAGTACCACCCAGGTACATACCTACAAGTAAAACTTAATAGTTGGTACCTAGTTTACTTTTTTTGATTTTTTTTATTTTAAATGTCTTTATTTGAAGAGCGAAGTTAAGCCAATGGCTTCTCTTCCACTTAACTCTTTTTTTTGTTATTCTAGGGATGCCAAGCGAGAAAGCAGTTAGCTCCCTGCGCCCTGCTGGTTTTAACGTCCCATCCCAAGGACGGTGTAACGCCCGTCGAGAGACTGATAACAGGTGGAGGGAGGTCGTCACATGAACCTCCAACCACCCCAGACTCTCCGGCCCAACGGCAGCAACTGGCAGGCCAGAGTTGAACGGTCACCCATCCAACATCTGACCGCGCTCAATGTTGCTTAACCTCGGTGATCTGACGAGAACCGAGGTATCCAACACACCAGCCGTTGGGTTACGAGAAGTAAAACAATATTGATTGATTCAAAACTCCAAACTCAAATACTTATAGGCTAAAACCCTCATCTAGGGTAGGTACTATAGTTGGCCTTTTTTGTGAAAACAAATGAGACCAACTTCAGTGTAAGTAATTTCTAAAGAGATTCACTTGTTTTTTTGTGGATTTTGATGAAGAATAACGGTGGGAAGCAAGGGCGTTTTCAGGGGTTTACTCACTCTTCCTCGGTCTTTCTTCGCTTCCTGGGCATTCCTTACGAGGCTGAGAGCGCATTCTGACTGATGGCCGGCATCGTGGAATACTCGTGCTTTGAGATGGCATTGGAGCGTGGCGGGGGGATCGCATTTCCACGCTCACGTTTCAGTTGGAAGCCCAAGAAGCCGCCGCCTCGGTTTACACTCATCGTCAACACTCTCTGCAACAACATTCACACCTTAAGAACATTTCACTTATCACTTACAGTACCTAATAGTAGTCACTTGCCATGACAGAAGACTTATCACAACTCAAGTGAAAACTGTCATTGAAGGTTAAAATATGTTTGATGAATACACAACGTCCTATATTCCAATATCATACACTGAATTCATCACAAAAACACCGTTGGAATACACAAATATTATCAATACACATGCTACACATCTTTACTTACAATCAAATCACATTTACTAGGTGTAACATCAAAAGTCAGAACATTGCAAACAAAACGGACCACAGCCTTCTCTTCTTTCATCTCGATTCGCGAGCTATTCTCACAAAGATCAAATAGAAGACAGTGAAATGTCGCGAAAAAATTCAAATGGATAGATTTTTAAAATGAATTGCTTCCCTTTATTTACAACATAGGACATAGGAAACATAGGACATAACATAACATAACACATTACATAAACATACATAACATTTGTATGAACATAGGAAACATAGGAAAGTAGTAAAATAATTGCGTTGCAATTTTAAACACCTTTATATTTAAAATCTATATACTGACCTACAATTCTGCCCTACCAACCATAAAGCACTCAAGTGACACAAACCTTATTCCGAGAAAATTTACAAAACGTGTTTCAATCTCTGCCATGCCTTAAAATTTACTTTTAATATTTTTTTCAAGTGCTAATGACATAAAATTTTGTGCTTTATCTTAATATGACGAAAAAAATAGGATATTTTCATCCCTTAACCCTTTTTTGGCACTTAAGGCTTTTACTGGAGTATTGCTTTTTACCTTTTCAATGTTAGATGCTTGGTCAAAATGCATCGACCTGATTTTTATGGAGTCGGTACTCGTTTAAAAAGCCCCATCTACCCATAGTAACTCTATAGTATTAGTCACTTGGGTGCTTTTACCTGTGTACTGATGGCATTTTTCGATAACACCCACAACTTCAAACCATGTTTTGACCCATTGAAAGATGACTTAGGGCTTTCTTAACGAGCACAAAAGATATGAAATGAATGTGCTGATTCCAACAATACCAATAACTCCATATTTTCAAAAATGTCACTTGGGTGCTTTATGGTTGGTAGGGCAGAATCAGAATTAACATAACGGCGACGTAAGGGACAGACCGGGAATGTCGAAATTGAGAAGCGTAATGAATCGGAAAGTAAGAAAATTTAATTTAATGTGTACATTTGGACTTATATTGTCGTTATATTTACATTATGTAGCTGGTACTATGTCAATTGTAGTTCGGCCATATATTTGGACATATCCATGGGCGCCCGCAGGGGGAGGCAAGGGGGGGCGCTTGCCCCCCCCTGGATGTCAGGAAAACATAAAAATTGTATGGGGTTTAACGTATAGTATCATTTTGTAACCAAAAGAACTAAGAAAAATTGATTTCACAGTGTAAAAAATCCAAAAAATGCCCTGCGGGGCAGTTTTGAACATGTCCCCCACCACCTCAAAGTGCAATAATTAAAAAATATTGAATATTTCAACAAAATACACCTCAAAACGTCTCAAAATTGATTTCAAAGTGTCCAAAAACCAAAAAACGCCCTGCGGAGCAGGGTGGGGGGCGCGCCCCCCACACCCCCCTTAAACCCGTAAAATATTGTTTTCCTTGACCTGCCCCCACCTGGCAGAAATCCTGCGGGCGCCCATGGACATATCGACGGCTTGGTACGTGTCAGGGACGGCGCTAAGGGGTGCCCCCCCTCCCCCCCCCCCCCCCAGAGCATGAGAAATGATCTTGAAAAGATACATCACTCTATATTCCTGCCCATAACTCTGTATGTCTTTCGAATGATGTCTATCTAGCTGTATTTTTAAATTGTTGAAGGATCTAGCACTAAGTTTTAATGCGTACGTAAAAATAATGAATGTTAAATAGTACAAATGTTTCGCCCCACCTAACACAATTCTTGACTCCTGAACTAAAATCCTAGCGCCGTCCCTGGTACTTGTTTGTCCTATATCCGCTTTTTGCTAGTCGGAGATAATGTGGTTTAAAGATTGAATTTATTCTCACAGCAAAACTACTTGATCTATGTAACAGAATAAAATATCACTCATTCTTATGGATCTCTTGTATAATAACTAGTAGTATTTTTCTACCCTGTACTGTAAATAACCCCAATAAAGGGCACCCCCATTTGGATATAGGACGAAGAAAGTCATGTGAACGAAATATTTGTTACGCATTGTGTCCTATCCAAATTTTACTTCTAGGCAGGGTTGGGTCAGTAGAATATTCCGCGTAGAAAATGGGTATTCTACGCGTATATTCTACCGTAGAATATGTAATGTAGAATATTGATGTAGATGACATATTCTACACGTAGAATATTATTTTTAAAGTAACCTAGAAATAGGTGCCATGTGATGTGAGTCTGTCAGATACCTACTGTGAGAATAAAAATCAACTTTTTTCTACTCTAGAGCGAAAAGTAAATAATGTATAATAATAAAATAACTTACAGCCTGTTCTGTAATTAAACCAGAAGAAATATATAGTAAAAAAGCAATGAAAAAAAATATCAAGTGTCAACCAAATGTCAACAAACGATGAAGTTGGTTGCTTTGCTTCGTCAGTGTTACCAACGCAAGGATGTTACACTCTTCTATTCGCACGAGTTTTTTTGGCTCCCTAGAAATATGGAAAGTTAAGCGGCGAACCTTCTTTAATGTATTTGATGTCAGCTTGGCCGCTAAATTCACATGGAAAAACGTTATTTTTCAGGCTATTTACCAGGGTAAAGCGGCCAAGGGCCACTAAAACCCTGAATCTGGCGGAATTTCATGGTACTTCTAGCGACCTAAAGTTTTTCGATTTGGCAACACTGCTTTAACTAGCTTTAACGGTTCATCCGTGAACCGTTTCTGCGTTAGACGTGTTTTTATATTCCTCCAAATTTTTCTCTCTCTCAAGCGATCATAGTGCATTTTTATATATATTTATATTTAGTGTTTTTCGTAATTCTCTATTATCTTCATTGTTAAAACATAAAAACCACAAAAAAATTAGTTAGTTATTAGTATAGTTTTAGTTCTGCTACCTAGTACTACCTAGTTAGGTACCTACCTAGTTAGTTTAGTTAGTTATTTTTTTGTGGCTAGTTTTTTATCCGTATTATCAGCATCAGCGCTAATTTGACTAGGTAAGTAAAGTTCTTACCTACTTTAGGTTATATTAATGTATTTGCTATAGCTACGACTTCTTCCTCAACCTTCGTTGGGGAGAGTCACAAATAGGCTGCTGGCCTATCTGACCATGTCAGGCGCCATTAAAGAATAGAATAATTCTGAATTTTAAACAACTACTAACTGGCCTATGTGCCAAAGTACAACGAGTGAAAATATATAGCATAATAATAAATTGAAACATTATAAAACTACATCGAATATAAATTAAAGCTGGCCAGTATGACCATAGATGTCGAGTGCCATTAAAACCGGAAGTGAAAGAAGAAGAAAAAGCTATAGCTACCTACTAGTAATTTCACCGAATCATTTAGTAGGTACACTCGGCCAAACAAAACTTGAACGTTCAATGAGATCGCTTAGACTGACTTCTGATGGTGCGATCTTACATTTATCAGCCTATCAGATTTATTGAACGTTCAAGTTTTGTTTGTCCAAGTGTACCTACCTACCTAACCTAGGTAGGTTAGTACCTACCTAGGTACACCCACCTCCAAGTGTTCCTACCGGTAGGTATATAGGTACATTGGGCTCTCATGAGAAACACAGTACGAACACTTGGAGGTGACTGTACCTACCTACCTAGTGGATGTTCGGCTTAGGTAGGTACCTACCTAGATATGAAACAAGGAGTTCTCTAGGTAGGTAGGTACAGAAGTGTACATACCTATACCTACACAGTAGGTACAAAAAATACCTTTTAAACTAACATTTGAACCTTTTTTTTTAGTAACTAAGGCAATGAGCAATAGAGGGGATCGAATGTGCGGTGAGAAGACGGGGGAAGCGGGGGAAAGCTCAAGGTAAGAAGCCAAACATTTGATAACAACAAAGTCTCAAGCGAAAATTAGGTATACCTATCTAAATAACTAAGAAATCGCAGTGTTAAGGTGAATTTCCATGCTCCGTCACCGTCTGACGAAAACGACAGAATGCGATCACGTGACCCGTCTCGACCAATCAGAGCTATCCCCTAAAATCTCGGACGGCGATGGATTGGTCGAGACGGCTCACGTGATCGCATTCTGTAGTTTTCATGGGATGTTGACGGACGATGACGGAGCATGGAAAGGCACCGAGCCATCGTACTGCATCCGATTTGATACCTATGGGTCGTTCCGCCAGAAAGCACCTAATGACCGTTGCGGCACTATTTTTAATTTTTTTGAAAAAAATCATAGTTGTTTCCATGCACAAACTGAGCTTGGAACGCCGCTTGGTTTTATCAATTTCGTTTCCTGTCTCGACATATGGCTGTTCAAAATTTCGATTTTGGTAAAAAATCGTCTTAAAAGACATACATTGAAAGCGCTATACTTTTTAAACCATTGAAGATATCCAAAACCTTTAAATAGAAAATTTGTTGATAATTGTATGGCCTACAATAATATATAGCATGTTTGTGTTTTGAAATAAAATTGTTTTGGTTACGGCTTACCAAATGTTTAGCAAAAATTAATTTTTTTCCCCAAATTTGACAAAAAATTTTCTACGGATTGGTATAAAACAACATTATGGCTAATTTTTCTAGTATTCTTTGTATAATTTATTATCTGTTGCCGAAGGCGGATGTTTAAAATTCTTTACCATACTCCTCTCAAAAATTTATATACCTAAAAGACATTTTTTGTGAAAATCACAATTTTTGATGTGGCCTGTACAAAAAGTGGGACCTTCAAAAAATAATCGAAAAAGTTCGTAAGATTTCTTGATATGTGATCTAATAGACCTGAAAATTTCGCAATGTTGTTTTGTCTGACTTGAAAGTTACAGATTTTTAAAAATTGTCTTACCTTCAATTAGAGTGAGTGATCTGGATGAGCCGTCTTTACTTAGTTTTTTTTGGTGACTTTTACGATCTTAAACTCGGACGAACTGGAAGTTTTGAATGCTTTTATAGAATGTGTATTGATTGGCACGTATCCGTGGAATGATCATGTGTTCGGAATTGGTCTTGAATTCTTGTATCTGTTGGTTAAGTGTGTCTCTTCTTGTTGAATGTCTTCTGTTGACGTGTAGATGAATGTGATGCCTTGGATCTCGGATTGGCAGAACTCAAACATCTCTTGTGGTGTCATGATGTGATTAGCTTGAGTTCTCTGCAAGCTGGCTTTGGTAACCAGCCTTTTCGTTGTCCCCCCAATACCATCACATGGCCCCTTGCCATGTGATGTGGCGAAGAAGTGCCACTCGGCGGCGATATCAAAGTCTTCTATGTGGCGGCAGAGGTTGTTGAAATTTTTTCGATTTTTATATTGACTGGCAGCACCATCGGAGAAGTAGAAGAGTTTGTTAATGAGTGGAGCAAGTGAAACGATTTCCGGAATTAATGCTTTTTGAAATGTGTAGACGGCGGTCGTGCTGTGTTGAAGATGGTCACTTATGAAGCAAAAACTCTTGTTTTTAAGTTGCTGATTATCTTTGTAATAAATGACGAATGGGTGAAGTGTTGCTTGAGAGTTTACCCAGTGATAGCTCTGTACTTCATCTTGAACTACAAACGTGAAGTTCTCGGAGAAATCACCAGTCACTATACACTCATTATCTTGTAATTGTTCTTTCTTGACTCTTAGGAAATCTGATTGGGCCTTAGCTATAAAATGATGAGTTTTTAGTACGAGCAGTTTTGATAGAAGGGTATCTACATAATCAGGGAAATCTTGCAACACGATAATAAGATCACAGCGATCTGTGGTCACCCATTGCTTGTACTGCACCTGAGCGTCAACGTCGTCGTCGTCCTGGAGCTCCATCAACTCCTGACGTAACGCGTCGGTGCCTGGACAGTCGGGACACGTGCCATGCATGCACGCCTCTCTGTCCACGTCGCAAACAATCCGCTGCAACAACTCCTTATACGTGTTCTCAAGCTTCAATCCACTCATCATTAACTTTACATTCTGGTGGATGGAACAAACACACACAGAATGTGTTCCCGATGCTCCGGCAAGAATACACCACTGTGGCCGCAATGAAGCAAATTTGGAAAATCCAACTTTGATATCTGGATGCTTGAGTTTAAACTGGCTGTACAATTCCTTTAAGTTGCAAAGTATAAGTCTTTTCTGTTTGCTAATTTTAACACCATCGCCACCTCTTACACTAACACAATCTTTCTGTCCTGGACACATTCTGCTGTACTCGTCATTCTCGTACCAAGCTTCAACGGCGTCAACGGTCTGTTGAGAGAGGGATTCTTGGCCTGATCTCTTGGCTCTGACGTTTGGTAGAATCCCCTGCTCTTTGACAAGACAGCGGGTTAGTTTGACGAGGTGTTCACTTACTGCGAACTCATTACAAGTTTTTCTGATTGTCCATGTCTTTGGGAGTAAACTTAAGATTTTGACCTTTTCATCTTGAGAAGTAGCATTATTCCAACGGAGTTTTAGTCTTTGAATGAAATCACGTTGTTCATCCTCAACGTCACTTTCCGGATCGCTGACTGACACATTGAATTCTTTAGAAAGCCGTGTTCGAATTTGTTGAGATAGTTTTGACGACTTCTTTCTTATTGCCAAGACACGTTGATCAGTGTTGAGTTTCATAATTTTAAGTGGCGATACTTCGAGAGCCGAACAGGCAACATTCACAGATGCTAGTAATGAAGCGGGGTCTTCGTAGTCACCGTTGCCATCATCAGGTTCGTCACTTCCACATGAAGTTTTAATTCTCATGAAGCAGGAGATACACATAGACTGGCCGGGGATGAGGTGATACTTTCCCGAATCTTCTGCATATTGCAGAGTGATTTCACGAAGACACTTTTTGATCACTTTCTTATGACGTTTTAGAGGATCGCAACACTTTGATCCAAAGTAATGATTATAATTATCTAAATATTTCAGTTTGTGATGATAGCAAATAGTTTCTAGAATGTCTAAACCAACTCGCATAAACAGTAAATTCTTCTCATTGTCCAAGAAGTCACCGATTGCACTCAATTGTTTACTTAAATTCACACTTTTCTCACTGCACTCTTCATTAACATATATTCCAATGGAGCACTGCATTATAACGTGTAGCAGAGATCGCTTCTCAAATGATACTAAAGACTCAAAGAGGATTTTCAATACATTTGTCCTCCCTCGATCTTTTACCAGAGCACCACACACTTCAAACCACTTCAGTCAGAAATCATAAACACACTTCATCCCATGTCAGGGGTTCTCAGTCAAATAATAAAGCCACAAGAGAATCAAATATGATTTATTTTCTTTAGAGCAATGATTACTGCTTATATTAGCACGTAGCAGTAGCAGAAATCATTGCTGTAAAGAAAAGAATAAATTACAGCCTTACAATGCACAAATTAAACCATTGTTTTATGCAGATATTAACACATTTTTAAAAATCTCTAACTTTCACGTCAGGATAAACAGCATCGCGAAATTTTCAGGTCTATTAGATCACATATCAAGCAATCTTATGAATCCTTTCGAATATTTTTTGGAGGTCCCACTTTTTGTACAGGCCACATAAAAAATGGTGGTTTTCACAAAAATTGACTTAAATATAAATTTTTGAGATGAGTATGGTAAACAATTTTTAACATCCGCCTTCGGCAACAGATAAGAAATTATACATAGAATACTAGAAAAATTAGCCATAATGTTGTTTTGTACCAATCCGTAGAAAATTTTGGTCAAATTTGGGAAAAAATAATATTTTTTTATAAAAATTTGGTAAGCCGTAACCAAGCCAATTTTATTTCAAAACACAAACATGCTATATATTATTGTAGGCCATACAATAATCAAAAATTTTCTATTTATAGTTTTTGGATATCTCCAATGGTTTAAAAAGTATAGCGCTTTCAATGTATGCCTTTTAAGACGATTTTTTACCAAAATCGAAATTTTGAACAGCCATATTTCGAGACAGGAAACGAATTTGATAAAACCAAGTGGCGTTCCAAGTTCAGTTTGTACCTACATGGAAACAACTATGAATTTTTTCAAAAAAATTAAAAATAGTGCCGCAACGATTTTTGTTTAATTTAGGCGCTTTCTGGCGGAACGACCCCTATGCGTTTCGTACGGAAAATGATCCCATTGGTTATTCATCCCTGACGGCACTACTATACAGATCATACGTAAGAATAGTGACCATTTAATCATACGGAAAAATATGTAGAGCAGCCAAGCTATTCACAATGTACAGTAAAATGAAAGCATTTTTGAGCTAGCGCATAAAATCGGATGCAGTACGAAGGCCAAATCCTCTAAGTGGTTTAAGTTTAAATAATGTCTTCTGATTGGTCCTTACTACCTACTTAATATTAAATTTTACATATTGTTAGCCGAATCAGTCAAGTATTAATTGTAATTTTACGAGTTTAGTATAGGATGTCACAAGAGATTTCTGGAGAAGGTATGTAGGTAAGACTTACGACACAATGGATCTATTATTCATCCAGAGTATTATGAAATTGAAAAATTGCAGAGAAAATCGTCTTGTGCCGTGTCGTGTATCGTTACTATGGGGATGTTGCTTGTTCTGTGCTCGCTCATCAACGCGTTACACTGAGCGTTTTCCTAGTAAAATAAAATGTCATTAAAATGACAATAACTTTTGAAAATAACGGCAGATAGTCTTCAAATTGGCATAAATACCTAAAATGTTGGTCCCAATGGGAAATGACCATGCGAAGTTTTAAGTTGATCGGTAAATCTGTTCTAGCAAGGCAGTGGTGACGGCTTTTTCCGATGTGAACACATCGCAACGATGATATCATATCACTCGATGGTTCCGAAAACATCCACGTCAAAATCTGATCTAATTTAAATTTCAAACATCACAGGAAAGATTGTTTTAAATTTTAACCACTGGGAGGATTTGGCTGAAACTTTGTCCGATTGGGAACAATGTTGGTTGCAATGACTTCAGGAAAATTTCAAATTGATCGGACCAACCAATTTTTTAATTTTTTAATTTTAGGTAGTAACCAATAAAAATGGTATTTGAAAGAAACGGATTGTCTGATAAAGATTTGATGGCTTCCCATGAAATCTGTGCTAACTTATCATCTAACTCTTCGATGGTCCAGTTCAATACTGAGACATCTCAAAAAAATGGAAAAATGAAATTATATATCATTGGATTCAGAATTTCAAGCTCTATCCAGTCCTGTAATGAGATATCTTTTAGTTTCATTTGCCTCCACGTGATCGCTGATGTATCTCTATAACATTCTCCAGTTCTATACTGAGACATCTTATTGTCCATTAAAATAACCCTATGTAAATGTCCCAGTTCTGTACTGAGACATCTTATCGAAATCTTATATTCGATTTATCTCAAAACTATGATTTTGGAGATGTCTCAGTATTGAACTGGACCATCGTCTTGTAGAATAGCTCTGATTTCATTGATGATAACAAGGATTGATTGTCAAGGAACCTAACAAGCAGCCGATCTGTTTCGTTCAATACAGTTTTATGATTTGTGACTGTATACACTTGGCAAAACATAAAATGGTATGTGAATAAATGTAAATGACTTGTAACTTGATGTTCCTTGGTGAATCATCCATGTTATTATCAATGAAATGAGTCTACAAGAGCTATGTGAGTTAGCGTAAACTACTAGTTATATTTCTACTTGGAGTCTCGATTGCAACTGGACTGACATCTGAAAGTGACGCCTTGTTGCTTGTTTCAGTGGCGTCGATGAAAGAGAGAGAGCGTCGGCCTCAGTCTCGAACATCGGAGCGAGGCCGGGCGCAGCGGAACCAGTAGCCAAGGTAAACACTTCAATATCTCATCCAAACCATCCGAATCCATTAGACTTAATCACTTCAATATCTCATCCAAACTTGATCTGAATCCATTAGACTAGGTCAACACTTTGATATTATCCAAACCATTAGACTAATCACTAGTTTCATGCCTTCTGAACCATTTATAAAAGTTGATAATGTGAGTGACGTGTTTGTTTGGTGTTTGTTTGCAGCTGGTGCCGCTGGAGATATTAGAAGAAGCGGTGGCGCAGCTGCGGGCGTGTGAGTGCCGCGACAGCAGCAAGATTAAAGCCATTATCCAGGCTCTGGAGGCGGCTCCAGTCTCGGTACGTGATCAACCTGATAGCTTGCAAACACCACGGCAAATCAAACCTCGGATGTTTTCTCAAACATCGGTATGTCGGTGTGATTTGAGCCCAATTATTCTATGCTTTGCGTAACAATTATTACTTGGATTCGTTAGTGGTCATTCTAGGAATGTTGCAATGGCAATCGAATACATAATCAATTGTTTAAATTTAGCAGAGTAGGTACCTACCTAATGAAAAACTGGGACATGCGAGTGGCCCAATATTGAAACTTAATAGCTTCAAATATTCAAATCCGTATTCAAGAAAGTTTCTTAGTGTTCAAATCTCTAAATTATTCTGCCACTTCTTCCATTGAGAAAAACATTATGACAGATTTTTAAAATGAATCAAATGAAAGTTCCGGACTTAAAAACCATCTACTTTAATTCAGAAGCGTTCAGATAAACTGCAAGGATTTAAATTACTAGAAGGTAGTACCTAGTCGTTGATAAGGAATAAATCAAATCAAGTAATAGGAAGTAGACCGTTAAAATCATATTATTCATTGAAATAAATATTTCAATGTGATCTGTATGTGAGTTGTATTGTGAGTTACATACCTACTCTTCAATATTGCAAAATGCTCGTTTTGAACCAATAGGTTCATAGATTATTATTGTTTAACCTAGGATTATAACTCCACTGTTGGAGTTATAATCCTAGGTTTAACGGCGCGTCAACGACGAGGTTATATTGCGCACATTAATTTTTACTTTATAACTTTGTTGAATTAAGTGGAGGACATGGGGAGGGGGTTGACCTAACGGGCCCGATCCGGGGAAGTCCAGCACTGGTGGGAAGGCCAGGCCGGAAGGGGGACGGACCGAGGGGTGTAAGGATTCGGGCCGGCGGAACCCGATTTCAGGGGGACCGCAAATTAAGGGAGGGCATGGATAGGTCCACCCTGGCTGCTCTTTGTCTGGACCTCACCACTGATCTGTCCGGCATGGGTAGCCCTTACACATGAGGATATGCTCGCCGGCGTAGCTGCAATGGGTCATTGGCCAGCACAAACCCCACCACCGCGATAAGGTGGCAGCCGTCGGTGGGGCCAATAGGTTCATTTTCCAGGAAATTATAAAACAAAAACTCTTCCACTGTGTGTTTTTCTTGGTTTCTACAATGATCCACTCATGGCGTTTCCACTGGCTGCACTGGTGCTGCACTCCGTTTGTAATTTGCATTGAGTTTTGTATGGTGACGTCATTTCAGTGCAGCCCCAGTGCAGCCAGTTAAAAACGCCATAAGCGTTCCAACTTAGGTACTATGTATATTTATTTGATTTTATCACATTTAACCTAGATTTAACCATAGAATCTCATCACTAAAAGGCTCTAGTTTAGTAATTAATTAACACAGAAAAGTAAACAGCCTTTAAGGCTACATTTATTTATTATCTCACTAATTTTTGAAGGTTGTTTACTTGGCTGTGGTAATAATACAAATACCGCTGTTCATACAGCTCGGCTTCACTGCCAAGAAATGTACAAATAAAAATTTCACAATTTACGAGACATGGGGATTTAACGACCTCATGTTATCTATTGCAGGTGATAGGCCAGGCCCCTCACCAGACCCCTGCCGTCAACCAGGCCCCTGCCGTCAACCAGGCCCCTCACCAGGCCCCTGCCGTCAACCAGGCCCCTGCAGTCGCCCAGTCGCCTCGCCCGAAGGCCATCGCCCCCCAGACCCCCCCACTGAGGATGGAGGCCCCCCCGTTGCCTGGGGTATGTCCATGTCAAATAGAACTAACATCTGACATTATAGAACCGCAAGCTCAAAGTCATACAACTTTATCTTCAACTCTAATAGACTGTTCCTGGCTTCTCAAACATTTCACTCAAATAGTTTCTTGAAACAAATTAAAATTGAGAGATTTTTGGTAAAATTTTATGAGAGTAGGTAAGCCATAAAGTTGAAGATGAAGGACTTGATGCTGTTCTTGCTTTTCTATATTCAAAACTGTTTGACATATACACATTTAGGCTGCGTTTCACCAAGTTTCTAAACTCGGTTTAGAGGCGGTAAACCTGGTTTAGAATCTTGGTGAAATGCAGCCTTATTTGTGTATTTCCTCTAAAACTACTTCGAACCGCTTCGAACAACAAACTGACGAACTCTGAACTCAATTGAATTTGATCCAGATTACTTCGAGAAGTGAGTGAAGTGAATCGTATTAAATACAATACGTACGTACAATACAATTAGCATAGAAAACAAGCGCAAAGATTGCACAAAGATTGTTTTGTCTTCGTCTCCAACTAAAATAATTTGAAACTCGTGGTAATTAAATAAATGTTATCGATGTATGTTCAGTTAAAGTGACTCACTCTTTATTCAGTTAAGAGTTCAGCTACTTTTTAGTAAGATTTTGAAGGGACCAGGATAAAAAAAATACTTAAGTGAAAAACGTAGGACTATTGAGACAATTTAACATGTGTTCTTATGGGTACTTTTGAAAAAACGTAGGGTAAAAAACGTATGAGGAGAAACATACGTATACTAAAGACGTTCCACTGCAATAGAAAACGGTTGTCGAGTGTCTAAATCAACGCTAAGATAACTTAAAAGGTGATTGCGGAAAAATTACAACTTTATTAATGAATGTAGATTTTAAAATTACCTTCTTTAAAGAATGGAATTATTTTGCTACAAGTGTTTTTGGACAATGTAGAAATTTGTTTCTACCTAGAAGATAGGTAGGTTTAATTGTAGAGTCAAATAAATTTGGTCATCACGTAAATTATGTGTGCAAGAAGATTTCTAAGAAAATATAATTGTAATGTAGGTATTACGTGTGAGCAAATGTACCTACCAAGTGTCTTTATGGACTTTATAGAACAAGTGTTTTATTTAGAATTGGAATTTCACCTTATTTTGACTTCTGTGCCACTGCCACACTTTTTTACTTATTGGCAATTCTGACTTTGACTTATTATAGAAACTACAAAATAGAGCAATGCATATATATACATAATTCTTAAAGGTGATATACCACACCACAGACAAGTAATTTGTACTACCTACTTAAACCTAAATCTTAGTATGATATGATAGAGATGCATTTTACACGGTCACATTTATTGAACAACTTCTGTGTCACGGTCTTTGGCACAGTCTTTGTCACATTTGTTAAAGGAAATTAGAACATGTTTTATGTTCGGTGACAGAAAGTTGCTTGGTGTAAATGCAAAAATGTGTGAAAATTAACATTGTCAAAGCATGTGACACAGAAGTTGTTCAATAAATGTGACCGTGTAAATTAGGCTTTAAAGTAGTTAATTTTTTCTGCCTACCACTAGGTATGTATACTTAACACATTTAAAATTGATCGGTGAGCAAATTTGAATGACTGCTGGTCAGGTCATGTTCCATATCAATCAAAGATTGTTATTATCATTGAAATGTGAGGTCACCTACTAGAGTGAGACAAAGAGATTGCTTGGACTGACTTCTGATGGTGCGATCTAAAAAATTTCAGCCAATCAGATTTATTGAACAATCAATTTTAAATGTGCTAAGTTTAAAATCAAAGTTGAAATTTTAACATTACAAGAGCAAGTTCCATTTATAATATTGTTATTGATTGTAAAACTAAACTGCTCAAGTACCTACTCTCAAATGTCTATAGTTCAATCAAGGTGATGAACTATACAATGATTCCAGTAGCAAAAAACTAAGTTACGTACATATTATAGCTTTAAAAGGAATCTCTCATGTACCTATTTACTGGAAGCGCACAGTTTATTAAAGTGTTTTGTTTTTGTTTGTTTTTAAGTTTTGTATTCACGCTATCAGAGTGTTAAAAACTCAGATATTAGCGGCCATTTTTTTTTTTAATTTAAGACACTTAAAAATGCCAACTACTGGAGTAACGTCCTCGAAAAATTCACTACGATTATTTGATGATTAATTTCTATTTATCGCTTTGAGGTCGTAACTCGTAATGTACTAATCCAGTGCGTGGCATTATTTAGTCTCGTAAGCTTGAAATTGTCGCAAATATCTCTTTTTAAATTCTCTTAGTGTGAAGACAAAACTAGAATAGAAACAAACACTCTGAAGAACTGAACTTTCCAGTTAGTTACCTTACGCTGGCCTCTTAAATCCATGTTTATAAAGTTGATTGAGGAACTGACAAACAGATTAGGTAATGTAATGTTAAACTTGAACTGTTGTGATGTTTTTGTACACTCGGCACATTTAAATATGATCGTCGATTTTTCTTCAGAGTCCCATGTTGTATACCCCTAATACCTACCGACCGGTTAGATCACGTGACTTCCTTATCAGTTTTCTCGCGGAACAAAACAAGGGGAGGGGTAGTTCGTCGTCAATAGGAAACAAGTAATATTCTCTTTCAATATCTGAATCTGATCGACATTGCATTACGAGGTCTTCATTCGAATCCCATTTCAATGTGACGGATCGTGGTTTCACGTGATTTTGACGCAAAGTTGCCCATTAACTTACTAGTTCTGTGGATATTTCTCGATTAGTTTACTCAATGTCATATGCCAGATGAATGATTTGAAAAGTCTACATTACATTTCAATTTCATACCTTTTTTATTAGAAAAGCTTTTCTTTTCTAATGAGTTTTGCTTTTTTTGCTTTTTTCTAATGATCACCAAGATAACCCCCAATATTCAACCTTTTTTATTTCTAAAGTCCAGTCAGTGATCCTCCCCTATTCGCGTAAATGACAGAAGAGCTCTGACCTTATAGAAAACAACTTAGGGTTGCTTAGTGGGAGGGGCAGTGACCTCGCATTATCACGTGAAAATAAAGTTGACATAATGTCTTTTACAGTCGCAATACATTTAAAACAAACAGCAGGAAACAGCTTTTAATATTTTTTTTTTGATTTTGCATAGTGAAAAACCAAGGTGGACAGTCACATGCTGCACTGGGCATACTAGGGTTTAAATTTTTGAGTAATATAATTGATCCTCCCTCTTCATTCAAAACGCGAAATTTCCAATTCCAAAAACGAAATTGTCAAGTTTTTAAAACCACATAATCGGATCTCTAGAATGTAAATTTATTTCTTTTGTGGATGGCGTTAGCACCTCTAAATTAATTGAGTAAAAGTTTAAAACAAATTTTTCATCTGGCATATGACATTAAGTAAACTTATCGAGAAAAATCCACAGAACTAGTAAGTTAATGGGCAACTTTGCGTCAAAATCACGTGAAACCACGATCCGTCACACTGAAGTGGGATTCGAATGAAGACCTCGTAATGCAATGTCGATCAGATTCAGATATTGAAAGAGAATATTACTTGTTTCCTATTGACGACGAACTACCCCCTCCCCTTGTTTTGTTCCGCGAGAGAACTGATAAGGAAGTCACGTGATCTAACCGGTCGGTAGGTATTAGGGGTATACAACGTGGGACTCTGAAGAAAAATCGACGATCATATTTAAATGTGCCGAGTGTACCTACTTAGGTAACGTTGTAATTTACATCATTACCTAATTGGGAACATTTTAATATGTAATGTGTGTTTTATAAATAAACAAATAAAATGTATGTTTCGAGAAAAGTGTTGCGATTCATGTGGTTATGCACCAAATTCAATAGAAATTTAAATATTCAGGGAAATAAATTCAGAAAAAGTTCTGCTTCTTTTTATGGTTTCTACAATTGTTCCAAAAAGTTTTTCAGTAATTGCCTACATATTTGATCAAGGTCATAGTTTAGTACAACAATCTGGTTTTGGTGAGTAAACATTTAGTTTTAATGAGAAAATGAATCACGACGCAGGATGAATTGTCGCTGAGGTACGTAACAAATTGTTATATCTGTTGATTTAGTAATTAACTTGAACTGAATTCGCTTATTTCCATGACAGTGCCTTGCTCATGAATCTGTCTGTTTAACTCAAGATTTGTGTTCTATAGAAGTGAAATATGATCAGGAAATTGCTATTGGTTTTACGCAATTTCTCTGTGAGTAGAATCGATTTGAATCGTTTTCAAATGAAAACTGGCGAAATCAGGCTTTTTATATTTGTACTAATGACTGATTATCTCTTTATTTAATCCTGTACAAATATTTGCAATTGTTTTTGTAATGTCCAATAATATCTGTACCTACCTATGAGGTAGAAGGTCGGAAGTCCATTTCAATGATTCTTTAACATGAGCTCAAAAACCAGTAATTTTGTCTGATCCAATCATATTTGTAATGTCGGCATGGGTCATTGTGTAAGAGAATACTTCAATATAACTATTTGTGGACATCAGTCGAATGGCAGTTGATAGAGCTTGATTACAACATTCCAAAGTATTCACTTAAACATTGAACGATTGGACTTCCAGCCTTTTACCTCTGAGTTACAGATATGATCTAGGTGCCAAACTCTCCCCTATAGTTCTCTATTGTTCTATGTTCAGATTGACCCGACATTGATTATTATGTAATTAGGTTTGATTCTAAATGTCCTTGTGGTCTCGGTTCACTTGCAAAGAGGATATTTAGAATACACCTCGGGACCAATTCTTGAGATTCACGTTTTGAAACCATGCATGTAATTCATCGTTTAAGACGTAATAAGGGCTGTAAGAATTACTCGAAGTCTAAGAATATTCCAAATAATTGTTTCGATGACAAATTCCACTGCCATGTTCGGGTGGAACTGTTTGATTTAATATCAATTACTTGTGAATCTCACCCCCGACACAATCACATCTGGACCTCAGAGGTAGAAGGCTCCAAGTACATTTCTGTTTTTCCGGAGGCTGCTTTCGTCCGACTTGGGTAACGGTTTGATAAAACTATGTGGGGTCAACTGGGGTAAGTGTGGTATTGAGGTAAGTGTGGCCACGGACCACAACTCAACAGATTTTTTAGTTTTTTAATTTTTTTTTGTCCTGATATATAGAGTATTATTTCAAGAACACTCCACAATAATTTTATTTTGGTTGGAAAAATATCTTTATGAAATACACACATGACAGCGGTGATACCTCAGTGAATTGAGAATCGCAATTCACTGACTTTGCTTTTCAATTTGGTTAACACATGTACAATCATGATTTTTTATAACTTTAAAACTCTTGGGTCATTCCATAGGTATGAGACAATAATATTGTGAAAACTGTTTATTTTTAATCATGTGTCATTATCAATTAATTGCATAGCCACACTTGCCCCTTAATTAATATAGTATGGGGCAAGTGTGGAATTCAAGAGGGGGAAAGTGTGGTCACAGTCTAACAGCTGTTATTTCGTGGACATCTAGATGGCTTTGAAATGAATTTATGTAAGTTGACTACACTGACAAGTGTCAGCTGTTCTTCTATTGCCGCCTTTTCTGGATTTCATGTCTCCAAGAATTCTCCGTTTATCGATACGCGAGTTTCCGGACCAAATCAATTTTTTAACGTTGAAGGATATTTTTATTAATTTTTTCAAATACACCTAAATTTAGAACCAGTATTCTCTGATGCATACAATTTTTATGAGATGTGTAGTCTTAAATGTAGGGGTTTGGTAGACAATCTAATGGATATTAATCCTTCTAAATGATAGGTACGCGAGTTACCGTGGAATGACCCAGTTACAGATGTTTTTGAAATGATGTTTACCTAATTGTTATGTAATTCTTACAGAAAATGCAACTTGCTTAATTAAATGAATCAGAATTTACATGTAAATAATAAACATGATGAATACCTAGAAACTTTTTTAGATGACAGGGATGACCAGGGGAAACAAGTAGATGTTATCTGCCTCACAGAGCATTGGTTAAACAGCGAAAACTTAAAAGCGACTGAAATATGCAACTATAAACTTATAAATGATTTCAGTAGATCAATTCTTAAACATGGAGGGACAGCTATATTTTTAAACACAAAATTAATTAAATATGCGAAGGCAAGAAATGACATAACCAAACTAAGCAAAGAACAAGACATTGAATTAGCTGCAATAGAAATAAACTGCGAAGTGAACAATAGACACTTAATAATTATATCTGTTTATAGATCCCCCCTGGGAAACATAAATAATTTTATGGGCATACTTGAACAACTCCTACAAAAAGTCACCTCTGAAAAGAAAAGTGTAATATTAACGGGAGACCTAAATATAGATACAGCCCACAAATCAAACGATTGCGACAACCTAAAGAATTTAATAACGGCATACGGAATGAAATTAACAATTAGAGAATCAACCAGAATTGATTTAAGATTCCATACAGAAAAAACCATCGATAACATTGCGACAAATCTCCCTAAAAACCTTTACAGCACGGAAGTGACAGAAAACAATCTATCTGATCACAAAGCGCAATTCATTTCAATAAAAGTAAATACAAAAATCTATCCCCCAAACAAAAGAATTAAAACCAGAAAATTAAATGAAGAAAACACAACAATTTTTATCGACATGCTAGACAAAATATCCTGGAACGAAATTTATAGTACGGTTGATCCAAATGAAAAATATAATAAGTTCGAAGCAATGTTAACAAGTACTTTTGACCAATGTTTTCCAATAAAAGATGTAAAAATAAATCATAAATTTATAAAACAAGAATGGATAACATCGGGAATCAGAACATCGGCAAAAAATTTAAAATGCTTATATGACTTACTCATTCACTACAAATCGGAAACGATAAAAAAACAATACAAATCTTACAAAAAAATATACAAAAAAACAGTTAGGGCTGCAAAAAGGAAAACAATAAATAAAAAGATTACTGAGAGAACAGGAAGTGACAGAACGAAGGTGATATGGGAAATAGTTAAAAAACATACAAATAATACAAAAATTAAAGGAACAAAAAACTTGATTCTGAAAAAAGACAACCTGACTGTAACGGATCCAGAGAAAGTAGCTAATATTATAAATGAAGATTTTGCAACCATTGGCCAAAAAATTGCCTCGTCAATGACCCCGAGGTCAAATGAATTCTATACTCACTTAGTAAAAGCAAAGAAACCAATTAACTCCTTTTTTATGGACAGCACGTCAGAAACAGAGATAATATATATTGCTGGAAAGCTTAAAAACAAAAAATCGGCTGGAATAGACAATATACCCACTTGCATCCTTAAAAAAGTTATCATAAAGCTGGCCAAAACATTAGCACATATTTTCAACGAATGCATCAATCAAGGAACTTTCCCAGAGCGATTAAAAATTGCCAAAATTATACCAATATTTAAAAAGGGAGACAAGAAGCTTACAGAAAACTATAGACCCATATCACTCCTACCTTCAGTGTCAAAAATATTTGAAAAAATTATTCACATAAGAATGACATCATACTTTGAAAGAGAACAGCTTCTTTCGGACAGCCAAAATGGATTCAGAAAAAACCGGTCAACAAACACTACAATCGACCAATTCATTCAAAACACTGTACAGGGACTAGAGCGAAAGGACCAAACACTTGGAGTCTTTTGTGATCTATCGAAGGCTTTCGATAGTGTCAATCATTCAATAATGTTAGCCAAACTAGAGTACTATGGAATTAGAGGATCTGCATTACAGCTACTAAAATCATACACTGAAAATAGAGTACAAAAAGTCGAATTAACATATATAAATGAAAATAATATTGAATTAAAACTTCTGTCAAATGCACAATCTATAACTAGTGGAGTTCCACAGGGATCCATACTTGGACCACTACTATTTATCATATATATAAACGACTTTCCACAAACAGTGAGCCCTTCTGAAATATATGCTGATGACACAAATATCACAATAACGGGAAAAACAAAACAAACCCTTGAACAAAATGCACAAAATACACTAGCAAAGGCAACAACATGGTTTGGAGACAATTACTTGCAAATTCAAGAGGAAAAAACAAATTTCATTCATTTCAAACTAAAAAATAATATTAACTCCAGCCCACTAAAAATAAATATGCCAAAAAATAACTATGTAAGCGAATTAAAAGAAGTAGAAGAAACAAAATTCCTGGGGATAATCATTGATAAAAATCTTAACTGGAAGAGTCATTGTAAACAACTTCAAAAGAAACTCCACTCGTCTTACTTCTCCTTAAAAACTATAATCGATCTGACTAACACCAACGTAGCCAAATTAGTATATTATGCAAATATAGAATCCCATCTAAGATACGGCATACAGTTTTGGGGAAACTCCACTGAGGCGCACAAAATATTTACGTTGCAGAGAAAAGCTATTCGAGTTCTTTTTGGTTTAAAATACAAAAATAATTCTTTTATCAAACCAGATTGTAAAAAACATTTCATCAAACATCAAATATTAACCTTGCCTTGCTTATTTATTTGGGAATCAATAATATCAATAATGTTTATAAAAAATAAAGATGAACTAGTACAAAACAGAGACTTACACAACCACAACACTAGACAATGCAACAACATACACGTAGAGTCACTCAGAACAAATTGTACTCAAAACAATTCCATGTACATAAAAACTAAATTATTTAATGCCTTGCCCAAGGAAATAAGAGAAATTAGTAAATACGAACTATTTAAGAATAAACTAAGACAATTATTAATAGAAAAAGCATATTACTCAATAGACGAATTCTTGAATGATTAATGTATAGTAAACTAGGAAATCGATATTTTTATTTTTTATTTTAAGAATGTTTTAAATTCCCAATATTAGAATCTAAGTACATGTATAATAAAAAAATGTACTTAGAAATAGACTTTCCTTAATACCCTTATAAAGAGAGAATTAACTCTCAAGGGTCATGTTTTAAACAGACAAATGTATCTACCTACATATTGTATTGTAAAAACAAATTGGAAATAAACTGAAACTGAAACTGAAACTGAATAGACATTCAATTGTGGTTGCTAATAAGACATTTGCTTTCAAATATTAAATGTATTTTTGACATTCAATTCCTGTAATTCGATCATAAGAAGTAAGAAATGTACATGCAATACAAAAATTATTTAGTAATGCATCATTTTACAATGTTTCCAGTACTAAACTATTAAATTTTCATCAAAATATCAGAAGTGACCACACTTGCCTCAATTTGATCAGGTTAAATTTTCATCAATATATCAGGAGTGGCCACACTTGCCTCAATTTGAAGAGCAACGCATTAATTTGTGACTTTGAATACCTTTAATTAGCTTATGATGCAAGTAATAAAAAATATGGTTAATACAATAATTATGTCTATATATACATACTTATCATTCCATATTTTTTTAGATGAAAATTATTTTATCTTCAACCAAATTTTTACCACGACCACACTTCCTTCCCCAAGGTGCGGCCACACTTGCCTCGTTTCGGTGGGTAAGTGTGGCCGGAAAGTTGATCGCTTGTATAACATTTTTGTAATGAAGTAAATTTTTTTGAATATCGAAAGTTTCAGATATTACAGAAAACATATTGGAGAAAATATCCCCAAAATTTGAAGATTGTACAATGAACAGTTTTTGTTTACCAAAGCCTTAAAGTGACTCTATGGTTTTATCGACCACACTTACCCCAGTTGACCCTGTGTGTTTGTTTGTTTTCATCTTCACATCAGCTTCGATGTGAAATAAAAAGTATTCGAACAGTCACAACCTTTATTAGCTTTCTTTGGTTTTCATTTAATATTTTATTTTCCTTTAGTACTAATTCTGATGTTTTTTTATTTACTGCTGATGTATATACCTATCTAAAAAGTGGTTGAAATATAGAGATTTGTAATAAAAATGAAGATTGTGACAGTTCAAAGTATAACGTTTTTAAGGCTTGGTTTTATTTACTTTAATGTTAAAATATGGCAGATAATCTAACTTTGTAATAGATACTAACTTCGTTTGTAATTCTCACTTGCTCAAAGGTCTAATCTGAAAACCTTGATTTTTTACCAAATTGAAATATCTTTGTTTGCAAAATGCACTCAACAAAATAAAATGGTTTTCGAAAGAAACGAATTGGCTGATAATGATTCGATGGCATCCGATGAAGTCTACTCTAGCTTGTGCTTTGTTTAAATACCATTTTATGTCTTGTTGAGTTTACATTGGACTTTTGTCTGCTTGCATTTCCTGGCTTTGGACTTGTCTTTAGCGCTTGCATTCTCTCTCAAGGTAATTATGAGTGATGACATCACATAGTTGTCAGTTACGTTCAACATTCCAGGCTCTCAATTTTAAGGTGAAGTTGTGAACATGTTCAGATGCATGTTTTGGATGATTTACTGAGCTACGAGGGTTTTACAGCTTTCTCAATTCCACGTAGGAATAATCGACCTTGAAATCGAGAGTCATTCCATTTATTCGATTGCCATCCAGCAATCTATTAAAAACAATTTATTAGCATTACAAAATATCAAGACCTACAGATATTTTACAGTCATTAAAAAGCACGAGCTAAGACTATGGCTGGATTGTGGATCTCAAGGTTGAATACGCTCACATAGCATGATGTTTTTAACAGCATATTTCCTTATGAAAAGTGCAGAAAATCTATGTAAAATTGTGTTGCCATGGCGAAACAGACTTCTAGAAGTTTGTATTTCTTTCCACAATTGTGTCAAATTTAAGAAAACTGTGATTATATCGCTAGTCCCGCCTTAAACTTTGATATATACCTAGGTACCTACCTAGGTAGTTTGTAAAGGTTGATTCACACCACGGCCATTCCAAACTTACCAAGTTTGCCCAAGTTTTGATCGGTGTTCCCTAAACTCATAGCGTGTATGAAAATATTCGAACTGCGAAGAATGAGTTCAAACTTTCATTGTCATGGGAGTTTTTGGAACAGCAATTTGGAACTTGGAGGAACTTCTTGCAACGGCCAAGTGTTGCGACTCTAAAGCTTTTGTGATTTCTGCTGTTTAACTTTGTAGTGGTGTGACTACAGCCTATTTTCAGCTTCATACAGAAACTAATTCGTATTGTCAAGTGCTTATTAGCTTATTGATGGTGTACCTTGTACCTACCTACTTGGTAGGTACTTAGGTAGATATATAGGTAGGTAGATAGGTACGTAGGTAAACCTACTCATCTCACTAAATGATTTGTTAAAACAGAGGTGTGCTCAAGGAAGAGTGATTTTGTCAATTTTCTTTTTAAAAATGATTTTCTACAGTCCTCTAGGTACTACCTACCTAACACCTCGGTGATCCTGTCATTGTTATGGATACAATATAAAGACAATTACTAAGCTATATAAACTGCAGGTAATTTATTAAACGAATCCAGGATTGATAATGATAGGATTAAAAATGTCAAGGTAACCTAACCTAATACCAAGGGGCCTACCTGATTATTATGGTGATCCCTCATGTGCTTTGGTATGTCTAGGTATTTGGTAGGTAGGTAGGTAGGTACTAGTAGTTTAGAAAAATACAAAATATTTCATATTTTGTGTTTTTGTTTTACGTAACACAAAATTCTTCATGGAAACTTGTAATTTTATCTATCACAAAAGACACAGAGGTGAAGACATTTTCTCTTGGAAGTGGCTACAGTCACGGTACCCCGTGACAGCAGTGAAATGCAAAATGGCCGGCACGGTACCGTGACTGCAGTGTGCCGCTCGACCTAAACACTGCTGCCACGGGGGGGCGTGTTTAGTTCACGCTACCGTGACAGCAGTGAAAAATGACACCGAAACACTGCTGTCACGGGGGGCGTGCACACGCGCTGGCGTGAAAGCAGTGTTTAGCTCAAGAGGCTGTTTATTTCTTGTTTATTAATGAAAATTTCATTTACGGCTGTATCTACACTATTTTTTACAAAAATTATAATAATGTATCTGAAGTGACAGAGGGGCGTGTTCGCGCTACGAGAATGCACATTAATGTCACTTGACCTCAAAAATGACCCCAAAATATGCACAATATTGTAAATTTGTTGTTTGTCTTAACAAACGACACTATTTCCGAAAAATGAAGTAATGTACTATCTACATTTCAAAATAACACGAGGACATGAACACCTTGTGCTAGGTGCGTACGCCCCCCCCCCCCCCTCCCCCCCGTGGAAGCAGTCCACAGACTGCTTCCACGCCAGCGTATGCACGCACCCCGTGACAGCAGTGTTTAGGTGTCATTTTTCACTGCTGTCACGGTAGCGTAAACTGCACACGCCCCCCGTGGCAGCAGTGTTTAGGTCGAGCGATACACTACAGTCACGCTACCGTGAACCCAGTGCATCAGCTGCTGTCACGGGGGGCCCCCCGTGGCAGTAGTGTTTAGGTCGAGCGATACACTACAGTCACGCTACCGTGAACGCAGTGCATCAGCTGCTGTCACGGGGGGGGGGGGGGGGGGGGATTGCACCAACCGGAGAGAAGTCTGTGGGTGGGCCCCCCAGTTGTAGCCCCGCAGGATATTTTTTAGTATTTGAACAATTTAATAGTGATTTTGGGTCTCAAAAATGCACAAACTACTTAAACAACCCTTTAAGTGAATCTGCTCAAATCACAACAAACAACCCCCTAGTGTTGTCCAGCAGGGCGTTTTGTTTAATCTAAACAATTTAAGAGATTCTGGGACGCTAAATTTAATTTGCATGGTAAATGGGAGGTAACACTGCTCGATTGGGGGGGGGAATATCCCCCCCCCCCCCCTTCTACACGCCAGTAAGTATCATATTTTGAAAGGTTTCGTAGGTTTTTGTCTAAATAGAAATTTAATTCTTAATTATGAAATTAAATTCATTATAATATCTTAATTTTGTATGATTATTTGGGGGGGGGGGGGTAGACTGCTCAAGAATGGGGGGTATTCCCCCAGCCCCCTCCCCCATCCTACGCACCTTTATGTAAATTATATTGGAAAACGGTTTATCGAGAATAAAAAATAAGCGTTGATGAAAGCCTTTCATCCAATACGCATTATTAACAATAATTATAATTCAATTACCGTGCGATATATGATATTCATGTTATGGAAAAGATGCTGAAATTATTCAGCCCCAATTTGAGCTCAAAAAATTTAAAATCGGGTCAACGGGAGCCAAGATATTGCCTTACCTATAATTCCAATGGATGCCATCTTTAGTGGGCCGCCATCTTGAAACCGCAGGCACGAATCAAATAAATCATGTTTAAAAAAGTTAAAGGGGGGGGGGGGGGGAATGGGATGACAAGAAGCAGAGGATGTAGAGAGGGAAGTCTCGGGCATATGGAATTGAAAGTACACGCACTAGAAAGGCCACGCACACGTACGTCCATCGATTAGAACAATGAGAATACGAAATGAGAGCTAATGAAATTACAAGTATACAGGCGCGTAGGAACTACATACATCATTGGGGGGGGGGGGGGGGGGGGGGGGGGGGATTGCGCCAACCGGAGAGAAGTCTGTGGGCTGAAGTATAACTTTTAATCACAAAATGAACAATTATATTGCTTAGCAACCGCACAATTAACCGGTTGGAATTAGAGTAAATATCGGCTTAGCGAAACGACAGAGTTCGGGAAATTGCAAAAACTGAGCTGAGGATTTCAAGTCAGGAAAAATGTCCAGTGAGGAATTTGTTGGCAATAGATCGGACTAATTTATGATGCAAATTATTTGGAAATTATAGTTATATCTCGGACGCAGCAGCAATCGAAAGTGCCTCATGTTGGATTTTTGTGTTTATTTTGGCACATGTTTTAGCGAAAAGACTGCGTCATTATAAAAAATGGACACTAACTATTTTTTTCTATGTTAAGATAGTTGATTTGAACATTTTTATTTTTGGATTGTGAAAATCGGACTGAAATTGAAAAAGTTATGGTAGATTTCAAATTTTCAAATTTTGACCCCCCTTTTGTGTGTCTAGAGTGTTTTGGGCATGTTCCGATGGTTTTATTTTGACTTATTTTGAATGGTGGTTTGCTTGGACTGTTTGTAACAACATATTCAAAAATTAGCCTGTTATACGACCGATGAAGCAAACTTCTTTATTTGAAGAGATAGCAGTTTGATAATCCTAGACTATGTATGGAAAAACAAAACGAACGATCTCGAAGAACTTCCTCCAGTGTAACGCGTTGATAAGCGAGCACCAAACACGATTCACTCAATCAAAGAAAATGCTACAGTATTACCTTAGACTAAAACACTTAAAATGGCAAAAAATTGTAAATACTCGACCGATTGGGCTGAAATGTATAACATTTTATATAATTTTGTTCTTTGATCATCATGCAAAATTTTAGCTTAATCCGAACATTTTGTCTTTCGACCAATTGGAGCATTTAGACTGAAACTTTGTAGATTTATATTAAATGATGCAGGTCTTCTTGACAGTACAAAAATTCAAATTGTTCAGATCAACCAATCAATAAGATATTTAAAATAAACTAATACGGTATGAGTGAGTTCTAGGTTTTTAATTGGAGCGACGTTTCACGTGAACTGTGTCACCCCTCATCAGGCTCGGATATGTAACATTTTAAAAAGAGAAAACAAAAATGTTTTGCAAAAATGTTTTTAAAATGTTACATTTCCGAGCCTGATGAGGGGTGACACAGTTCACTTGAAACGTCGCTCCAATTAAAAACCTAGAACTCATACCGTATTAGTTTATTTTATACTAGAGGGACCCGTCATGTAAAACATGACCAATGCGCACCAGTGGGGTATGCGTAAATTAGCATGAGTTGAGATATTTGACAGCAGAGTGTGCGTTGTTGATAACTTTATAGTTATAATACACTACACACATAACGTCGTTAGCATGACTTAAATGCCCAACAGAATACGAAAATGAGTAACGAAGGAAAGTAATTTAACCATAACTATTATGGAAAAGCCATTTCAAATGAGTTTACAAAGTAAAACAAATTAAGAAAAAAACGCCAGCCTTTTTGCTTTGTGTCGATTCATGATACATAGAGGTTTGCTATCCCAGAAAGAAGGATAACTTAGTGTGTGGGGGTTGGGTTTCATTATATCTGTCTCTCCGAGGTAGAAGTGTAGAAATAAATTTTCTCAATTTTCCGTTGCACCCTTTTGGAATGATATAATCAAGCTCTTCCATTTACCATTTGACTGATGTCAATAAATACAGCTGTATTGAAATATTCTCTTACATTACCCCAACGCATTCAATCAAATAATTACCGATCACCCATTAGAACTGTAGCTGAAATTCTTCATTATAAATGTTCATTTTAATAGATTAGAATCTGATCATTTCACTGAACTGAAACTTGATGCTACAACAGCTGACTATTTCAGCCACTGGAAAATCCACATGTGTAATTTCTTAATATCTTATTACTAAAGTACAGTTTATTCCTAAACTGTTAATATGATTATATTTTATCTATTATGTTATATTATATTCTAATGACTCATGTCCCCTTTACAAAATTATGGTTTGATGAAGTCGGAAAACCTGGTTTATTAGCTCAACTCAAGAATAATTGAAATGGAATCCGACCGTCTCTTCTAAAACACCGACAAACTATCAAGTTTACCCCATATGCTTTTTTATTATGACCGAATAGCAGAGAGGTATGTACGGTCACGTGACAGCTGTCAACCAATGAGAGCACATTCTTCACGTTGCTATATTCGGCTTCACATGATAGGTATATTGTAAAAACTAAACATTGATGCTAAAAACAGTATCAATAGGCACATTCCTTCAGTAACATGACACCACTAATAAGAAACGATGGAAAAGTACATATTTAACAAAATAAAATATATTACAAATGTTCAATTCAATCGGCTTTGGTTTGTTGGTATTCACTATTCAGGTTCACGGCCCATGTATAACTCAGAGAGAAGAAAATTTGAATATGTCAGTTTGAACGAAGTTGTCGGCATGACGTTTTCTATGTAAAGTAATTGATTTGACAGTTATTATACATTAGAGTAGATTTGTTACAAATACAAAAGCATAAAGTGTGCGTCTTAGGTAAGTTTTGGTTATTTCTTTATTCACAAAAAGCAGAAGACGTAATTTTAGACATGTTTGGCAATGTAACGCCACCATCTTAGTTATAGTTTTCAATAAATACCAATGTCAAATCGAAGCGCGCAACCGTTCCTGACATACACACACACAGACAGACAGTCTGACAGACAGAACTGGGTAACTATAAGTAAGATATTAATGATGTGTTCTGAAACATTAAGAAGCTACATAAGATATTTATTATTTTTAAATTTGAGTCAATCAAAGAATTGCGAAACAAGTTCGGCTTGCAAGCCGCTGATTTTGTTATTACATGTGATCAAAATTCAGCTCGATCGGAGAAACAGTGACCTGAATACTGGCACAGATAAAATCAAGCAGGTCCATGCCAAAATAGTGAAAAGGAAACGCTCGTTCAGTGACAAACACTTTGAAATTCAGATCTAAATCGACGATGAAACAAATAACTATGATCCTGAACGGATTGATCTATTTAAATGTGTTTACAGCAAAGATTGCACAAGTTACATCGGCTAATGAAAGATTTCTGTCGATAAGCTTGTCTTTCTTTATGTATAATTTCACAAAATGTGCGTAATAAATGTAGCATAGACCCTCCAACAGAGTTGTATGGAAAGTCCATTGACTTAGGTTTAAGATAGACAAGTGAAAAAGTGAGAAAAAACATCATCCTGAGCTAGACTCACCAGTGTTGGGTAAGTTTCTAAAAAAGGAACTAGTTCCAGTTACATTTCCTTTGATTAACAAGGAACATGTTCCTGTTCCTAGTTCCTTTCAAATAAAGGAACTGGAAAGTTACCAGTAAGGAACTTAGTTCCTTTTATGTTACAATGCCCTCCAAAAGCAACCCGGATTTTTTTAAATTACCCTTCTCTAAATTGAGTGAGCCAAGCGATGAAGCAGTATATTTTCAGATATCAGATAAATTTAGGAAGACACACAAAATGGGTAATTATTCGTTATAAATTCTGTGCAAATTATGTCATAAGATACTTTTAGGAGAACTTAGTTCCTTTATTTTTAAAGGAACTTAGGAACTAAAATGTTCCTTTTGTAAGGATTTAGGAACTTATTTTTCGTTATTTATAAGTTCCTTTCAAATAGAAATATATATTTCTATTTCTATTATTTCTATTTGAAATGAACTTATAAATAACGAAAATTAGTTCCTAAATTCCTTACAAAAGGAACTTTTTAGTTCCTAAGTTCCTTTAAAAATAAAGGAACTGTATGTATCAGTACCCCTAAAAGTTCCCCAAAGAGGAATTAGTTCCAAGGAACTAGTTTCTCCCCAACACTGAGAAGTGAGAACCACTAGAAACCAACTACAAGTATCAAACTGAAGCCGTTCAAGTTGAGTCAATGAAAGAGTGATGCAATCTTCTACATGTTCTGAGCAATTTAAATAATAATACATTATCTACTATCAGTTATCAAACCTAATTACATCGATAGGTACACTTGGCACAACTAAAATTGATCGGAGTACAAATGTGAATGACATCTGGTCATGTTCCGTACACAATCAATGCTTGCACAATGCTTTTAATTCATAAAATATCAAATTGTAAGTTCTTTTGACATTTTGTCGGGAAAATCTTTTATGTGAGCCCTGTGATGTGATGTAATTTTCTAATTCCACAACAATGTGTTACCATGGTGAATACTTTGTTGCCATGGCAATGCTGAGCCCCATGGCGTCAATGCCGATATTACAGTTTTTAAATCAAGGTATTCAGAGATTTCTATCAATCTTTCTGTATTAATTACTTGAAAACTATTCATCCCACAATGTCCCACAATAATAATGCTTGCTTGTCTACATCCTTGACATCTATACTTTCATATTTCAATAATTTATTTTATCCATTTTACAACTAAAGAAAGTTCCCTATTTCCAAATAAATTGAAACCCTGAATTTACATGATTAGAATAGAATTGAAAAGAATAATATTTAATCATCATTATTAAGAAATGATAAATAGTTCCAGAGGCTGTTGTTTGTAGCATTATTCTACATTTACAAGTCTCGGTTCAGTTGACAGTTATTTCTTATGAAACAGAAGTAGTAGGTAAGTTCCCGCCACTTTACAAACTAAACATCTTAAGTCTGGACGGGTGGCGCTGCTAAACAACAAATATGTGAGACAACTTTGTCTATTCGCACCGCACTAAGAAGTGGCGTGGGTGCGAATAGATAGGAAGTGGCTACAGTCACGGTACCCCGTGACAGCAGTGAAATGCAAAATGGCCGGCTCGCTACCGTGACTGCAGTGTGCCGCTCGACCTAAACACTGCTGCCACGGGGGGGCGTGTTTAGTTCACGCTACCGTGACAGCAGTGAAAAATGACACCGAAACACTGCTGTCACGGGGGGCGTGCACACGCGCTGGCGTGAAAGCAGTGTTTAGCTCAAGAGGCTGTTTATTTCTTGTTTATTAATGAAAATTTCATTTACGGCTGTATCTACACTATTTTTTACAAAAATTATAATAATGTATCTGAAGTGACAGAGGGGCGTGTTCGCGCTACGAGAATGCACATTAATGTCACTTGACCTCAAAAATGACCCCAAAATATGCACAATATTGTAAATTTGTTGTTTTGTCTTAACAAACGACACTATTTCCGAAAAATGAAGTAATGTACTATCTACATTTCAAAAATAACACGAGGACATGAACACCTTGTGCTAGGTGCGTACGCCCCCCCCTCCCCCCCGTGGAAGCAGTCCACAGACTGCTTCCACGCCAGCGAATGCACGCACCCCGTGACAGCAGTGTTTAGGTGTCATTTTTCACTGCTGTCACGGTAGCGTAAACTGCACACGCCCCCCGTGGCAGCAGTGTTTAGGTCGAGCGATACACTACAGTCACGCTACCGTGAACCCAGTGCATCAGCTGCTGTCACGGGGGGCCCCCCGTGGCAGTAGTGTTTAGGTCGAGCAATACACTACAGTCACGCTACCGTGAACCCAGTGCATCAGCTGCTGTCACGGGGGGCCCCCCGTGGCAGTAGTGTTTAGGTCGAGCGATACACTACAGTCACGCTACCGTGAACGCAGTGCATCAGCTGCTGATCCGTTTCTTTCGAATACCGTTTTATCTTTTGTTGAGTGTACGTCTTGTAAAGTATAGGTACAAATTTTAATGTAAATGGGACAATTTGTTTAAACAGTTTACTCACATTATGATAGAAACATAAATGTAATGAACAGCAGAAACCTTCCCTCAATCTATTTGTTCACTTTTATTTCCCTAGCCAAATAGTTATGTCTTTAGTTCATACGAAGTTTAGGAAACAGGAAAAAAGGATAAGCCAGTTGAACTTTATATCTCTTACTAGGAGAATGAATATGAATCGTCGCATTATGTTTTGAAAGAAAATAATCCCCCCCACCCACATCACAGTCATTTCAAGTTGTGTTTAAAAGAAGAGAATTAAGAACAATTTCCAAAAATGATTTTTTGAGAGGGTGTCATTTTGCTTGTATAGGTACACAAAAATATTCCTCAATACGTCAAGACATTCATATATAATATAAGGAGAGTAAACAAGTTGAAAACCCCTTCCAGAAATAACTCTTCTTGAAACTATAAATAATATAATATTCAAGGTGCACTGCCTCAAAATGCTGTTAAGTCAAAATTGACTAAAATGGTGTTTCGAACTGCAGCGACGGCGCCAGGATTCTTTGCTTTGGTAGGAAGATGGTAGGGAGTGAGCGGCTGCCATTTAATTTGTGTGGACACACATTCACCAAAGTATGTATCTTGCGATAAGGATTTTTATTTTAAATTTGGACTTCAACTTCAAATTTGGGCTTTTGAAATTGCCTCTTTTGGGGTAATTTTATTTTGGAATAATAAATAATTTTGATTAAAAGTTACCAAAGACGGATTTCATATTAGACATTGCAACATCTATACAATATTATTCACATCAGCACATCATTAGGATTACACAGGCAATTTTTAAACCACACTTCGACGAAATCTAATAAAATTGGTGTATTATTGAAATGTTGTATTGTGAGGAGGTAGAGATGGATGTCTTGGGCATATGGAATTGAAAGGCCACGCACACGTACACTCGGCCAAACAAAAATTGAACGCTGACCAAATTTGAATGAATGCTGGTCATGCCCCGTAACCAATCAAATCTTGTTATTATCATTGAAATTTGAGATCACCTACTAGAGTGTGACAAGGAGATCGCTTAGACTGAATTCTGATGGTGCGATCTTATATTTATCAGCCTATCACATTTATTGAACGTTCAAGTTTTGTTTGGCCAAGTGTACGTCCATCGATTAGAACAATGAGAATACCAAATGAGAGCTAATGAAATTACAAATATACATGCGCGTAGGAACTACAGACATCATGGGGGGGGGGGGGGGGTAGACTGCTCAAGTGTGGGGGGTATTCCCCCAGCCCCCTACCCCATCCTACGCGCCTTTATGTAAATTATATTGGAAAACGGTTTATCGAGAATTAAAAAATAAGCGTTAATGAAAGCCTTTCATCCAATACGCATTATTAACAATAATTATGATTCAATTACCGTGCGATATATGATATTTCTGTTATGGAAAAGATGCTGAAATTATTCAGCCGCAATTTGAGATCAAAAAATTTAAAATCGGGTCAACGGGAGCCAAGATATTGAATTACCTATAATTCCAATGGATGCCATCTTTAGTGGGCCGCCATCTTGAAACCGCAGGCACGAATGAAATAAATCATGTTTAAAAAAGTTAAAGGGGGGGTCTTATTGAGATATTTGCTGAAGTATAACTTTTAATCACAAAATGAACAATTATATTGCTTAGCAACCGCACAATTAACCGGTTATATAAAAATATCGGCTTAGCGAAACGACAGAGTTCGGGAAATTGCAAAAACTGAGCTGAGGATTTCAAGTCAGGAAAAATGTCCAGTGAGGAATTTGTTGGCAATAGATCGGACTAATTTATCATGCAAATTATTTGGAAATTATAGTTATATCTCGGACGCAGCAGCAATCGAAAGTGCCTCATGTTGGATTTTTGTGTCCATTTTGGCACATGTTTTAGCGAAAATAATGCGTCATTATAAAAAATGGACACTATACCCTGTTCCTAAGGCAGACACACTCATTGTTCTCGTTTTATGATGTATTAGGGAAACTTACAATGGACCTGACCCTATCGTAAAAACCTAAAAGTGTCAAAACATACCTCATAAATATATACATACCATTGTGGAATGATACTCCACACCCTAAGCGAGCTATGAGCTACAAGGTTGTAAACGACCTCGAACAAGGGATGTGCAAAAATGGTCCAGGATACAATAAGAGCAAATGATTTTACGATACCTTATAAAACGAGAACAATGAGTGTGTCTGCCTTAGGAACAAACTGTAATTATTTTTTCTTTGTTAAGATAGTTGATCTGAACATTTTTATTTTTGGATTGTGAAAATCGGACTGAAATTGAAAAAGTTATGGTAGATTTCAAATTTTCAAATTTTGACCCCCCTTTTGGGTGTCTAGAGTGTTTTGGGCATGTTCCGATGGTTTTATTTTGACTTATTTTGAATGGTGGTTTGCTTGGACTGTTTGTAACAACATATTAAAAAATTAGCCTGTTATACGACCGATGAAGCAAAATGGCCTACTTGATCCTGATAATCTTCGACTAACATACATTATATTAATGGAATGTTTATTCCGTCCATAAGATTATTAGCTCACGGTCTTGTGGTGGCATCCGCAAATATCTACTTGCGAGCTTCTGCAGAGCATTAGGCGTAATGGTAACACATTTTTGTGGACTTAGAAATAAAATCACCTAAAAGATTTTCCCGACAAATGTCTCATGAAATTACAATTTGATATTTTATTGAGCGAGCGTAGCGAGCGTCACCACGGTACTCTTATGGCACTTTCTCTGTGTTTTTGTTTTTTTTGTTTTTTTTTGTGGTCACAGCCCAGGTCAAACCACTCAAGCAATCGATCTGAAATTTTGCACACATACTAACGTAATCTATTCGGTCCCTGGGATCGTTTTTGAACGGGATCCCGTGATTGGTTCAAATTTAAAAAAATTATCTTTCGATTGGTTGTTCCGATCAATTTGAAATTTTGACAAGTCAATACGACCAACATTGTCCTCAATCTTACAAAGTTTCAGCCCAATCCTCCCATTGGTTAAAATTTAAAACTATCTTTCCGGTGATTTTTGAAATTTAAACTAGAACCGTGTGACTGATAATTTTAAAAATTTGCGTGGTCATTGGGACCAACATTATCTGCGTTTTTGAAAAATTTCAGACTAATCTGTGCTAAAATCCAAAAGTTATTGACTTTTTACGGACATTTGGCGTGTTAAATGTCAAATTTCTCGATAATGATGATCACGGCATCTTCGACGCTTCAGTTCCAACTTTCAAGGTAGTTAGAGTAGAAACTTTCAAATGAATATGAAACTAATAATGACTGTTCAACAGATTGTACACACACTAATATTATATGAGTGGTCCCAGGTATATATTTTTTTAATGAGATCATGTGATTTTTGAAAATTAACAAGGAACCGTTGAATCAGAAAGGTTCAATCGATCAACTTTAAACTTTGCAAGGCTATTGGGACCGATATTTTAGGAACTTTTGGAGACTTTTATACAAGTCTGTGACGTAATTCAAGAATTATTTCCTTTTAATGAAATTTTTCTTATACAAAATTTCGGTTCGAGGTGTTGCGCCTATCCGTGCTCGCTCATCAACGCGTTACACAGAGCGTTTTCCTATAGTTAATTAAAATGTTAATTTTTTGGGGTGAAAAATGTATTTGTCGTTATTGGTTATATTGATATTTACAAATTTAAAATATTTGTTTTGAAGTTTTCTATTCTTTGTATGTGCCTCCTTTGTTCAGGTCATCAAATCAAAGTAACTTGATATTTTGTAAAGACATCACCTACCTACAAATTATATATTTTATATTTCTTGCTTTTGCAACTCCTTTTGCCCTGGAGTAAAATATCAATGCTATCAATAATCAATAGAAATATGACCAACGTCCTTGTAATGTATTTCTTTGGAGATTGAACCAACATTGGTTAGGTACACTTGCCACCTGGCACAACCTTAGGCACAGTTATTTAGTCTAAGGCACAACTATGCTAAACATCATGATCGCTCAATATCGCTTGACTGACTGAATGTTCTATCAGAAGAGTCCAAGCGATCTTCTTGTCTCACTCTATAGTAGGTGACCTCACATTTCAATGATAATAACAAGCATTGGTTGTTAGGAACATGACCTGGACCAGCAGTCATTCACATTTGTACTCCGATCAATTTTAGTTGTGCCAAGTGTACCTAGCGATGTAATTAGGTTTGATAACTGATAGTAATGTATAATTATTTAATTTGCTCATAACATGTAGTAGATTGCATAACTCTTTCATGAGTCAACTTGAACAGTTCAGTTCGATACTTTTAGTTGGTTTCTATCAGGGACCCGAACCTTTATTAATAAAGGTTCGGGTTCCAGTTCCGGTTCCACAATTTTATTTTATAAAGGTTCGGGTTCCGGTTCTAAAACAAATATTCTTAAAGGTTCGGTTCCGGTTCCGGTTCCTGCATAAAGGTTCCGGGTTCCGGTTCCGGTTTTCAAATTTTAAATCAAAATATTATAAAACTTCAGTATTACCTATGTCAAATTTAATGGAATTATTGGATTTGGATTTTGTCCTATGAATGCAAGCACAGGTGTGGCAGTGTCTGTATAAAATTCACAGGATAGTGCGCAGAAAAAAATATCAGAGGAGACTGTAGTGGCTGCAATGTTCTCCATAAGACAACGTAAACATTCATTTTTCCTGAGTTATCATATTCAAATTGTCGGCATCACACTAGTCAGATTCAAAATTGAAAACTCAAGCAGCGTTAGTAAAATTAAGAATTATTGTTTCTTATCAAGAATTAAAATTTTTTACAAAAAATACATACCTATTGGAAATTTTATTAAAAAATAAACTTTATACAACTTTGTAAATAATATTATATCCAAGTGGTATACATGATTTTTTTATTAAAAGAAGGAACCTTAAAGAACCTTTAAGAACCTTTAAGAACCTAATTGATTATAAAGGTTCGGGTTCCGGTTCCGGTTCTTTGGAAAAAAAAGTATAACGGTTCCGGTTCCGGTTCTGGTTCCGAAATTATAAAGGTTCATACCGGTTCTAGGTTCCGGTTCCGGTTCCGGTTCGGGTCCCTGGTTTCTATTGGTTCTAGCACAGGATGATATAATTTCTCACTTTCTCACTTGTGCTATCTTAAATAATTAAGTCAATGGATGCTACATTTATTACGTACATTTTGTGAAATCATATAAAGAAATACAAACTTATGGACCCAACTCTTTCTTCAGCCAATGTAACTTGTGCAATCTTTGCTGTAAACACATTTAAAATTTAGATCATGCCGTTCAGGATCATCGTCTTCTGTTCCACCGTGGATTTAGATCTGAATTTCACTGTGTTTGTCATTGAACGAGCTTTTCCTTTTCACTCTTTTGGCCTGCTTGATTTTATCTGTGCCAGTATTCAGGTCACTGTTTCTCCGATCGAGCTGAATTTATCTACACACGTAATAACAAAATCAGCGGCTTGCAAGCCGAACTTGTTTCGCAATTCTTTGATTGGCTCAAATTTAAAAACAATAATATATCTTCTGATTGGTTGATCTGAACAATTTGAATTTTTGTACTGTCAATAAGACCAGCATTAAATAAAAATGTACAAAGATTCAGTCAAATGCTCCAATTGGTCAAAAGACAAAATGTTTGGATTTAGTTAAAATTATGCATGTTGATCAAGTACAAAATTATCTCTAAGTTTATAAATTTCAGCCCAATCGGTCAAGTATTTACAAATTGTTGCCATTTTAAGAGATTCTGAAGAACTGTCAAAGGAGTTTGATAGAAAAGTTTAAAAATCACAGCAAATGGATTTGTTGGATTCCAGTGTATGGAAATTGGAAAAAGAAAATCAGTAATACTGTAGCATTTTCTTTGATTGAGTGAATCGTGTTTGGTGCTCTTATCAACGCGTTACAGTTAAACTGAAGGGCAGGTTCTTCGAGATCGTTCGTTTCGGTTTCCCTGTACGGATTCACGGCTTACGACGTCAGACAAACAAAACAATCAACTGATTTGCCAGCTTGAATGATATTTCATTGAGTATGACGTCACCCTCGATCATACGAGCACTCGCACGATCTCGACAGTCCTGGGTCTTGTAGATCATCAAGTATGACGTCACGCTCGATCATACGAGCACTCGCACGATCTCGACAGTCCTGGGTCTTGTAGATCATCAAGTATGACGTCACCCTCGATCATACGAGCACTCGCACGATCTCGACAGTCCTGGGTCTTGTAGATCATCAAGTATGACGTCACGCTCGATCATACGAGCACTCGCACGATCTCGACAGTCCTGGGTCTTGTAGATCATCAAGTATGACGTCACGCTCGATCATACGAGCACTCGCACGATCTCGACAGTCCTGGGTCTTGTAGATCATCAAGTATGACGTCACGCTCGATACGAGCACTCGCACGATCTCGACAGTCCTGGGTCTTGTAGATCATCAAGTATGACGTCACGCTCGATCATACGAGCACTCGCACGATCTCGACAGTCCTGGGTCTTGTAGATCATCAAGTATGACGTCACCCTCGATCATACGAGCACTCGCACGATCTCGACAGTCCTGGGTCTTGTAGATCATCAAGTATGACGTCACGCTCGATCATACGAGCACTCGCACGATCTCGACAGTCCTGGGTCTTGTAGATCATCAAGTATGACGTCACGCTCGATACGAGCACTCGCACGATCTCGACAGTCCTGGGTCTTGTAGATCATCAAGTATGACGTCACGCTCGATACGAGCACTCGCACGATCTCGACAGTCCTGGGTCTTGTAGATCATCAAGTATGACGTCACGCTCGATCATACGAGCACTCGCACGATCTCGACAGTCCTGGGTCTTGTAGATCATCAAGTATGACGTCACGCTCGATCATACGAGCACTCGCACGATCTCGACAGTCCTGGGTCTTGTAGATCATCAAGTATGACGTCACGCTCGATCATACGAGCACTCGCACGATCTCGACAGTCCTGGGTCTTGTAGATCATCAAGTATGACGTCACCCTCGATCATACGAGCACTCGCACGATCTCGACAGTCCTGGGTCTTGTAGATCATCAAGTATGACGTCACCCTCGATCATACGAGCACTCGCACGATCTCGACAGTCCTGGGTCTTGTAGATCATCAAGTATGACGTCACCCTCGATCATACGAGCACTCGCACGATCTCGACAGTCCTGGGTCTTGTAGATCATTAAGTATGACGTCACGCTCGATACGAGCACTCGCACGATCTCGACAGTCCTGGGTCTTGTAGATCATCAAGTATGACGTCACCCTCGATCATACGAGCACTCGCACGATCTCGACAGTCCTGGGTCTTGTAGATCATCAAGTATGACGTCACGCTCGATCATACGAGCACTCGCACGATCTCGACAGTCCTGGGTCTTGTAGATCATCAAGTATGACGTCACGCTCGATACGAGCACTCGCATGATCTCGACAGTCCTGGGTCTTGTAGATCATCAAGAAGCAACAGAACTATCCATTATTCAGTGCAACACAACACTTCACCAGCCACATGTTTTCGCGATCATATTTCAAATTCCTGAACGGAAAAAAATACTTTAGAGTCGACAGGACTTGCAGAAAATTTCGATTCCGAAGTAAAAAATTCCTAGAAATGCATGAAAATTCATTAGCTCTGGATTGTCATGACATTTTGTGACATTTAATCGTCACAATATTTATCGTCACTTATTTTATCGTGTGTTGCATGTTGCATATACTGCTGTGAAATAAGTTATTATAATTCAAATATGGAAAACCACAAAAAAAAACATAAAAAGGCGGCCCTTACTTTTTATTTTAACGGCTGGACCGATTGTTTTCAAAATTTAACAGCATAGAGATAAGGGGTAAATCTGAGTCCCTATATTATATAGTGATTCAAAAATATAATACAAAATAATTTTTCTCGTTGATAAGGTGCTATAACTTGGGCAATATATGGGTATATTTGGCACCTCTGCCCTGAATTATAAGAAACAAAAAATAAAACGTTGGGTCACTAGAGACACAGATCTACTCTTTATCTATAACGTGGAAAAATGTGAAGACAATCGGTAAAGCCGTTTAGAAAAAAGTAGGGGACGCCTTTTTGTGCTTCATAAAACATGGATTTCATCAAGTATCGTAGACTCTTAAAATATCTCCCGAATTTTACCAATTTCCATATTTACATTAAAGTAATCGCGCAACATATTGCTTGCTTTTGAATTTACATTTATTGTTTGAGGAGTACTTCAGGAACATTTGACGCATTAAGCTTTAAAAGGTTCAATTAGAATTTTTAGGAACCACTTATATAATCTAAAATAGTTATGTTTATTTTATTTACATTATGTAGTATAATTATTAATTTATCAATTTAATTCATTATTGTTAATTGTTATTCTGATTATTTATATACCTTGTTGGTTCATAATTTTCATAATTGAAATAATTCATTCATAATTCTTACATTCATAATTCATACGGAGATCAGCAGCGGTCATTTCTCATTCCCAAACTATTCAACACACTTCCACCCAGTTTACAAAATTTAGAAAAATTGAAGACAGTTAAAAAGGCAATTAAAGAGTGGATTTTCACCACGGAGGTTGAATGAAATTATTATTATTATTATTATTATTATTATTATTATTATTATTATGGTGTTCTGATATTATGTATTATTTATTTATTTATTATTGTATGATATTTACCTTGATGTAGTATTTGTATCTATGGATTTGTTCACTGTACTTTGTAATTTGTAATTTGAATTTGAATTTGATGATTATTATTATTAAAAGTAGTTATTAGTTGTTTTATTGTGACGTATATTTATGTTGTTGTTGTTGTTGTTTATATATAGCAGTCCTGCAGACAAGCCACTGTTTGGTTTTGTGGGACTGAGGATTTTCTTATGTACTATTAATTTGCAACAATAAATAAAAAAAAAAAAGGCAAAGACATTTCGAAAATAAATGTTTTATATAAAGACTAAAGGTAGAAGAACTTTAATAAAGTACTGAAAGTAGGTACTTGACCAGTAATGGAGGGAAACAATACCCAAGACAAAAGTACGCAGAAAATCGTGTTTCTTATATTATGGCCAATGAATGTGCAAATGAACTGGAATATATTTTCAAGCGGCTTGACAAATTTACGAGACACGGGCAAAGGGTTAACGACCTGTATTATCTGTTACAGACGCCTGAGCCAAAAAGAAAATGGATAAGAGAGACCTTAGGGGGGATGGCAAAGAAGATCACCGGCGTTGCTAAGAAGGCCCCAGGCCACAGCAACGCCGCCGGCCCCAGCCATTCCCCTGGCGTTGCTCAGATGGCCCCCGGCCCAAGCAACGCCCCCAGCCCCAGCCACGCCCCCGAGACCCCGGGCAAGGGCAAGCTGAGGGAAAAAATTAAGGAGTTCCTCTGGCCCAAACCCAAGGTATGTTATAACATTGTGGAAATCAACTCTATGTCACATTTCCCAGCGTTCAACCTGCGGAAAAACCCCATACATTTCACTCGGGTTCACCATCTTCTCTCCCACTACAGCGCTGCTTCATGATTCAATGCAGTGTAATGGCCTATGTATAGTTCTGTTAGCAGCAAGCAGTGTGATGCTATGAGAGATGTTTGTCTGCCCAGGCCATCTTCTCTCGCACTACAGCGCTGCTTCATGATTCAATGCAGTGTAATGGCCCATGTATAGTTCTGTTAGCAGCAAGCAGTGTGATGATATGAGCGATGTTTGTCTGCCCAGGCCATCTTCTCTCGCACTACAGCGCTGCTTCATGATTCAATGCAATGTAATGACATGTATAGTTCTGTTAGCAGCAACCAGTGTGATGCTATGAGAGATGTTTGTCTGCCCAGGCCATCTTCTCTCGCACTACAGCGCTGCTTCATGATTCAATGCAATGTATTGGCGCATGTATAGTTCTGTTAGCAGCAAGCAGTGTGATGCTATGAGAGATGTTTGTCTGCCCAGACCATCTTCTCTCCCACTACAGCGCTGCTTCATGATTCAATGCAATGTAAAGACATGTATAGTTCTGTTAGCAGCAAGCAGTGTGATGCTATGAGAGATATTTGTCTGCCCAGGCCATCTTCTTTCCCACTACAGCGCTGCTTCATGATTCAATGCAATGTAATGGCCTATGTATAGTTCTGTTAGCAGCAAGCAGTGTGATGCTATGAGAGATGTTTGTCTGCCCAGGCCAGCTTCTCTCCCACTACAGCGCTGCTTCATGATTCAATGCTATGTAATGGCGCATGTATAGTTCTGTTAGCAGCAAGCAGTGTGATGCTATGAGAGATGTTTGTCTGCCCAGGCCATCTTCTCTCGCACTACAGCGCTGCTTCATGATTCAATGCAATGTAATGACATGTATAGTTCTGTTAGCAGCAACCAGTGTGATGCTATGAGAGATGTTTGTCTGCCCAGGCGCCTCGTGACCGGCCGACTGACCGCTATTATCTCCGGCCCAACCCCGCCCCGACCCCAGCCGAGTGGTGGAGGCTGCCCCAGCGCCGCGAGCACCGATCCAGCCGCCAGGAGGCGTTCCAGCTGGCGCGGCGGCGGCCACCACCTAACATGGAGCCCATCGCTTGGCTGGAGTCGCAGTCGGAGGAGTCTGACGAGGAGGTGGCGGTGAGTTTACTCGAGTTGTAAACATTGTTTAACGGCGCGGTGACGACGAGCTCGTTTCGCGCAATATCTACGCTTAACTTTGTTGATAATAAGTGGAGGACACGGGGAGGGGTCGACCTAACGGGCCCGATCCGGGGGAGTCTGAAACTGGTGGGAAAGCCAGTTCAGAATGGAGACGGACCACATTTGGGGGGGGGGGGGGGGGGAAGATCACCATCTCGAGGGAGGGACTAGCGAATTTCCTCTTTCATGAGAAATCGATGAAACTCTACATAAATATAGATAGTTTAGTTCTACACCATAATATTATGCCAAGAAAAAGTGGGCAAGCTGAACTTACTTCCGAGATATATCACTTTAAAGTATTGCTTTTAGCCTTTTTTTAAACATGGCGTCCATGCTAGAAATAATTCTCGCACCACTTCAGAATGGTTTGAGGCTGACTTCCCGACATAAGATTTGTGTAAAAAACTGATATGTGGTGTATCAGTTGCTCTAGTATTTTGTAATTTTTTTAGATATACATGTTCCTGGACGTTTTAATGAGCTAGGAGAGTTTTAGTGAAAATAACTTGGCATCACTGGTTGAAAGAGATGGCTCAGAGAACAGCTGACTCATGGCAAGTGCGCTCTGATTGGTCGTTTGGGATTTGAGGGAGGTGAGAACTGCAAATGCAGTGTTGCCACTTAGAGTATCCACAGCCTTTTTATTTTATTTATTTATTATTTTCCAAATACACGCAGTGCATTTGCTGGCAGCAGGAATAGGGTAGCTTTCGTAACACTATGTGCCCTGCTGCCAGATATATACATAATAAATAATTCAAAAATTTTCAATAATAAAAAAAATTACATAGGTAAGTACAAACTAATAAAAAAGAGGACAAAGTTATTATGCGAAAAATTAAAACATGAAAAAGATAACAGCAATATTAAATTGATTATATAACTGTAACAATTCTCAGTGCAAAGCACACGCATCCTCAGTTAATATCTTTCAGATCTGTTTCTTAAATATAATAAAGTCTAACTCCTGTCGTACATTGGTAGGGAGGGAATTGTACTGTGTTGCAACCCTTGCATAAAAGCCATTCTGATATTGTCCCGTTCTAGCAAAAGGTGGATTCACTGTTCCTAACTGAGCCTGCCTAACTGTTGATGACTGATTAATTTAAATTCTTCCGAACGGATCCATATCTAATTTATGTTATAGCATTTTCTTTAAAAAATTTAAACCAAGCTCTGTTAAATGATTATCAAAAGTCACAAAATTACACTCTTTTAGCCTTTGTCCTTTCGACCAATCCTTCCTATTTGTAATGGATCTAGTTGCCCTATTCTGAATGGATTCTAATTTTGCTATATTGGCCTTAGTTGTTGGGTGCCATGCCGGACATCCGTAAGACATTATCGGCCTAACCATTGCCAAATAAACAGTTCGCTTTACCCGTGGTCTAGCTCCGTGTAACGTTCTCGTTAAAAATCCTAAAATTTTTGCAGCCTTGCCCCTAGCTACCTCTGTATGGACGTTCCATTTTATATTATCTGTCACCCAAACTCCTAGAATTCTCATTTTACAGTCCCTTTTAATAGCAACATTGTTAATATAATAGATGGTATCATTAATTGTTTTTGACCTAGATATGGACATGAACTGACATTTCTGAAAATTAAGAGGAAGTAAATTCTTATTGCACCACATGTGCACACTTTCTAGATCTGTCTGCAGCCTGTGTACATCTGTATCTGTATCTATTTGTCTATATATGGTGCAGTCATCAGCATATTGGCACATCCTTGATGATACACTTTGAGGTTAATCCAACATAAATACGGTGAATAATAATGGGCCAAGTACAGAACCCTGTGGTACTCCAGATAGTACACTTTGAAACGTTGAAAATTTACCATAAAAAATTACTCGCATCTTTCGCCCAGTCAGAAAACAGCGCATCCACCTCAGCAAACTACCAGATACACCGTACAATTCTAGTTTAACCAAGAGCCTCTCATGTTGTATGCGATCAAAAGCTTTCGCCCAATCCAAAGCTATGACGTCGATACGCGTCCCCACAACTCTGTTCAAGGAATGTTGCCACTCATCAATTGCACCAGTGAGCAAAGTAATGCAAGAACGCCCAGGAAGAAATCCATGTTGCTCAGGAACAATTGCAATGCAGTCTTGTAGATGTTGAAGGAGCTGGACTTGAACTACTTTTTCCATGACTTTACCAACCACTGATGTAAGGGAAATGGGCCGATAATTAGAAATCTCACTCCTTTTTCCAGCTTTGTATACAGGGACAACATACGAGTGTTTACAATCCATTGGCAGTCCTTCGGTCATTGATGTTTCAAAGAGGAAGCACAGAGAAGGAGCTAATTCCAGGGCACATTCATGCAGAATTCTGGATGGAATTCCATCCGGTCCCGTTGCACTATCTGGTCGCGTTTTCTTTAATGCTCGCATAACTTCACATGGGAGGAAAGATATTGTTTGTAGAATAGCTGTATTCCCGCTTGAGGTAGATGAGCATGGGTCATGTACATTTATATCTGCAGTAAAATTCCCAAGAAAATGTTGGACGAACGACTCAGCCACCTTGGTAGGATCAGTTTCCTTTTCTCCATCACCTACATGAAAGTGTTGTGGAGCTGAACTACCGCATTTCCCGTGCACAAACCTCCAGAGTTTCTTTCCATTACCACCACCCAATTTCCAGATATAGTCATCATGCGCTTTCCTGGAAGCCATTTTCGCCACATTCCTTGCAGTCCTATATTTCTCCCATCGGTTATCAGTCTTGGAAGCTTTCCACTTTCTGTACAGGGTATCCCTCTTGTGTATCATCTTGATGATGTCTCCACTTATCCACGGCGCCCTTCTTCTCGCGGACATGGCAACACTTGGTATAGTCGCATCCACGCAGTTCCAGAAAGCTTCTTTTCATGATTTCCAGATCTCTTCTACATCAACAACATCCAAGTCATTCGAGCAAGGCATGTTTGCACTGAGCAGGGCTCGTAAGCGTACCCAGTAAGCTCTTCGATTATTTCGTACAACTCGTTTTACTATCTTGCGTCTAGGGACGCTGCCATTGTAACTGATATCGAACTGCTAAATGGTCACTAATGCCAGGAATGACCTCAATATTTGATATTTTGTTCGGATTGTTCGTCAACACTAAGTCCAGTGTTGATCTTGTCGACGCTGTTATGCGGGTTGCCTCAGTAACCATTTGATGAGGAAGCACACCAAGAAACGCAGATAAAAATCTGTCTGCTAACGTATTTGCTGGCATCATGACATAATCTGCAGGAGCCCAGTCAATATCAAGGTTAAAATCTCCACACAGGAAAATGCTATCATAATCTTGTTGTATATCTATGACTTTCTCAATTGAAGCTATCAAGTCGTCATTCAGTTGATCAGAACAATTGAGAACAATCAGAACAATATACTTGGCGCATCGTTTTTTACGGCATTATAGGGTAGATAGATTTTATGTACATCACACATCTGACCTATACTTCTAAACGATCTATATGCACGATGCGCCAAGTATATTTTGGTTTTTAAAATTAAGTTTTGACTTGGCCCATTTTTTGATATCACTCCTTTTCAGTGCTGAATTTTTAGATTTCTTCTATTTTTTTTATAGTTGAAGAGACTTGGCTGGTATTTTTACACGGAGTGTTTTTTTATGGGGTTATAATTACACGAACCAGGGAATATATCAGAAATAGATGGAGCGAAGATACGAGCACACTGAAATGTTCATTCGTCTTCTTCCTACTCACGTTTTCCCTCTTCTGTCTTCCTTTAACTCTACATCCATCTACTGCACTCATACTTCAATCTTCTAATACTTCAATCTTCTAAAATATTCTTTATCTTGCTTGGAGATCTAATTATTTACATCGACGCACCTTGAGAAGACGTGATATCATGTTTCCAGTAAGCTTAGACAAAATGTTGAATGTCTGCGATTCTTCTTTCTTTGAAATTTTATTTCCTCCCTCAAACACAACCCAATTTGGGATAAATAAACTTACTGTGACTTTCCAAGGAAGATTTTTTCCATTCCAAGTGTAGAGTAGATTTTAAGGAACAAAGTTATACCAAATTTATAGCAATGTACGGCCTGATTTACAAGAAAATATCTCAAATCTTCTAACTGTCACACATTAAATCTACATCTATTAAATCTATTAAATCTATCTATTAAATCTATTAAATGTGACAGATTAAATCTATCTGTCAGATCTTCTAACAGAACATTCGTGGTGTTTTTGAAGAAGGCTGTGGTTATATCGCTATGGACTCGATAGGTCCACAAACAGAATATCACGCGTCGAGAGAAATAGTTCACAAATCATCTAATATGGCAAGAACAAGTGGTCAACATTAACTCATATGATATGCCACTTCAAAGTCACAGTTTTACTTTCACTTCATTGCGACTACAGAAAGAGGAAATTATGCTGATTTTCAAAAGTGTATAATCTGATTAACTGATTAAGTGTTTAACTGATTATGTTCTACGATACATATTTTCTTTGAATAACAACTCCTTAGGCTATCAAGAACGAATCAGTTGCAATATTTTCTTTTAACAGTTTTGAATCTAGTGGAGCGGTCGCTCCACGCCAGCCAAGTCGTACGACGCGCACACTCTCATTTAAAAAGGCTGGAGCAACCCACTTTTACTGTAAGCATCAAAGTAGCATTTTCGGCCTACTGGATCTTAAAATTGGTAAATCTCACATTGTTGCGAAATATCTTAATTTCGAGCTATGGCCCACCCTACAACATATACCAAATTTGGGAACAGTAAGTTACGCCCTTTGCGAGCTAGAAGGCTGTTAAAACAGTGTTTTAGGGCGGTTTTCATAATCAGTAATCTCCGTAGGCTGGGAGCTAGAATCCGGTAAACAGGCCACAGCCTAAACGGCTGAACCGATTGATCTCACATTTTTACCACGTGTGCACTTTTGGCGTCTGATTTGCCCTCCTCACCTATGATTTTTTGTGCCGCCATTTTGAAACCGGAAGTGACGTCATATCTCGTCAACGGTTGGACCGATCGGAACGAAATTTGCGCCAATCGATTCAGACGGTCATCTTTATGGATTATCAGTAGAAAAAGGCTAAACATTATGTTAAAGAAACCGGAAATGACGTTATGAAATTTGAAATACATCGATTGGCATTTCGGCAACAAATTTGATCCGATTATTTTGATATTTATGTAACGTATGTACTTTTGATATCTCATTTGACTTGTTATAAACCAACTAGAAGCCGCCATTTTGAAACCGGAAGTGACATCATATCTCAATAACGGTTAAATAGATTTGAACGAAACCAGCGCTAAACAATTAAGACGGTCAACTTTATGTATTATCATCAATAATATTTGCAGTTTCCCATTCCAAAACCGGAAATGACGTCACACTTTTAAAAAATCTCACATGTTTAGATTTTGATGCAATAAATATACTATTTCAGACAGCTTATAATAAAATGTAATCATGTTTAAATTATAATTCAAGGAGTCAGTGATTTCAGCAGCCATTTTGAAACCGGAAGAAACGCCATATCTCGAAAACTGGTTAACAGATCGGTATGAAACTAGCGCGAAACGATCTATGGAATAGGAACAGTCAAACTAGAATGTTCCTATTTATGAGACCGGAAATGACGTCATTCAAATTTATAAATTATTATAATCCCCTCCTATACAATAAATACATATTCAGAAAGCTAAAAATGATACACATCATTTATAGTTATAAATTCTATGTAGCAGCGCAGAAAGTTCAGCAGCCAATTGACAACGGATATGTTGCCATATCTCGGAACTTGGTTGACCGATTGGAATGAAACCTTTGCTATTCCTGATGAAAATAACCAAATTGTAAAGAGTGATTTTTGATAAAGGATTTAGTAATTGTTCATTTGATTGTCACAAGTTGTATGAATAAACTAAAAAAAGGAGTAATATCCCCATAAAAAAACACTTCGTGTTAAAATAACAGCCAAGTCTCTTCAACTAAAAAAAATATGAGCGGGGTCAATATCGAGCGGGGTCGATACATCGAGCGGGGTCAGCTGTTGGATGGGTGACCATTCAACTCTGTCCTGCCAGTTGCTGCCGTTGGGCCAGAGAGACTGGGGTGGTTGGGGGTTAGTGTAACGACACCCCTCCACCTGATATCAGTCTCTCGACGGGCGTTACACCGTCCTTGGAATGGGACGTTAAATACCAGCAGAGCGCAGGGAGCTAACTACTCACTCGCTTAACATCCCTAAGTTACGAATCCTCAACCAACTTCACCTCCTATATAATGGCGCATCGTCAATGGAGTAGAGTTGTTGAGGCGGCAATAGGACTACCAGTCCTGTAACGCCATTAAAAAAAAAAAAAAAAAAATATGTATTATGTATATTTGATGTATATTTTCTATCTGAACTATACTTCTAAACTATGTATAGTACACGATGCGCCAAGTATTTTTTGATTTTCAAATAAAGTTTTGACTTGGCCCATTTTTTGATATCACTACTTTTCAGTGCAGAATTTTTAGATTTCATATTTTTTTTTAGTTGAAGAGACTTGGCTGTTATTTTTACACGAAGTGTTTTTTATGGGGATATAGATGTTCCTGGATGATTTACTGTGCTATCATTCTTTCGGCTTTTCGCACTTTTTTCCGAAATTCAATACTTGATTTCGAAACCCAGTACTTTATCAATAACCTAATACAAACATTTTATGCCTGGAAGTAAAAGACCCTGATTTCTTTATTACTTTCTAAGTATTCCTATCATTCATTTTTTCTGTATGTATGTCAACTGTGATTGTAAATCCATGTACATGTGTAAATAAAGATTTTATTAAAAAAAACTGAGCTATGAGGGGTTTACTGCTTTATTTTTACGCTTTAATTTCTAAAGGAGGGACACCACCGAAAATCGTGCTATTATTTTAATTTTTCGATATATATTTTTTTAATGTCATTAAATTATTTTTAATGTTAATTTTAGGCTAGTGAAAAAAATTATGTGAATAAGTGAACTGGAAAAAATATATTTAACATTTAACATTTTGCATTCGCATTTCGCGGTTAAATACTGGCAATGTTTAAATGCCGTTTCCTAGCAATATTTTTTTCAAGGTTATTTGACATGGAGAATAAAATGAAATCTAATGTACTTGGTGGATTTGCTCAATATTTTTTGTGTATGTTATAAACATAATAATGAACAAATTTATGTATTACCAATAGTATATCTTTAGAGTATCATGCACAAAAAATTATAAAAATGGGAAATTATGTAAAATTTGCTGAAAAAGAAATTTGTTCAATTAATTAATTTTTCAATCCCACAATTATAATCATAAAATAACGCCGATACATAAATTTGTCAAATGCACTTTATTAAACAGAATGAAATTTTTTATAACATTCTAAATCAAACCGTTTTCAAGAAAAAAATTGTCTCCATAAATACCGTAAATTTTTTGGAAAATAATAAAAAAAAATTAAAAAATGTTGCAATTTTTTTTATATTTTTTTATAGGTAAAGTTTGACAATAATATAAAAAATCAAGTCGTTTGGGTTACAAACATACAAGTTGGGATTTTCGGTGGTGTCCCTCCTTAATTCCATGTAAAATTACGAACACATGGAACAATTTTCGTATCATGAATATTTTCAACGGGCCTTGAAAATGTTGATGGAATGAAAATGTTTATGTGTTTTAAAGAGCGGAAACACTGTCAATAACTCTGCGCTCTTTCGAATGCACGAATTAGGTGACGTGAAAACTGTCCGCCAATCAGAGAGCTGGAGAGTGACTTGACAGCAAGTTGGAGACGCTCGAGATGTGTTGTTGTTTCACAGATTCACAACCCGACGACATGCGCGGTCTTCTACAGCAAGCGCAAGGTCAAGCGCCGGGCCAAGAACGCGCCATCGTCCTCGTCAGCTCCGTCCACCCCGCCGGCCGGCTCTGATCCCATCATGCCGCCAGTCCCGGCAGACATGGCCCCAGGAGCGTCGCCACCGCCTGCCTCGGTAAGATCACGTTCATCTACTTCATGATTCTGTCACTTGGAAAAGGGTCGGTTGTTCTGTAGGGAAGTCTCATTATTTTTTTGAATTTAAAATTAAAAACTCGAGGAAAAATGATCTCAGCTCATTGTTCAATCTTCCATTTTCATTGTGAAATCTCGCATTGAAATATTGCCTAGCATTCAGGTCATGTAAATTTGACATGTGTAAATTCGGTAAATTCGACTGTAAGCTTTGATCGAGCTGAAATTTTGCACACTTGTTTAGACTACCTATCTCTGGACGTTGCAGACCCTTTTTCTTAAATCCGCTAATTGGTTCAAAATTTAAAAAAAATCTTCCGATTAGTAAGTCCGATCAATATGAAATTTTGTCAAGTCATGCTACCAACAATATCTGATCTCAAATCCTACAAAGTTTCAGACGACCAATATCTTCTGATTGGTCGAAAATAAAAATGTCCGATTCAGTTCAAATTTTGCATGGTGATCAAGACCAACATTATCTAAACTTTTGAAAATTTTAAGCATAACCAGTCAAGTAATTATTGTAATTTTAAAAGTTTAGTAAAGTTGCAAAGGAAATCGTATTGTGTCGTATCGTGTATCGTGTTTGACTGGGAATGTTGCACGTTTCTGTGCTCGCTCATCAACGCGTTGCTCTGAGCATTTTCCCCCTGTCATTAAAATAAAAGGTGAAAATCATTCTAAAAAGTCGAACGCCGAAAACGGGAAGTCTCTACGAGCTCTAGTTCAAAAGTTATTCCCACATAACCCATAGGCGGCTGATTCCGTGACGTCACCGCTACGGTAGGCGTGGTTTCTCTATAGTCGAGCTGCTAAGAGCCATTTAAAGTGATACTCTCATCTTGTAGCAAGTATTTTTTTCCCGATCCGTCGAGCTCCAAACAACACATTCCTGTCCTTTGTTCTGTCTTACATCCTGTCGCCTGGACCCGGGAGCGACTTCAGCCGTAGCGACACTGACGTCACTGTATAGCCTACCTGCTACTTAGCAACCTCCGCGCTCGAGTTAAAAACATTCATTCTCCCTGGCAGTCTATGTTTTACAAGTATGTAGGAAGGGTGTGATAGTGAGACATTCAACGTTGCTTGTGATTATCTTATTTTATTGATCTTTATTTTAACTATACTATAAACTACACTATGTATTATCTTACGGGACAGAATATTTTAAATAGTCTACCTACTAATATCTTCTCTCATATTGTGTCAATGTCGTGCATATTTACGTGTGTTCTAGTCTAGTTTATTTTCAAGCAAAAACAATACCAACTTTTTAACATGTATTAATAGTTACGTGTAGTTATATACACTATTTGGACGAAATATTTTGAATCGCTTTTTATCTTCTGCCCGATTGTGCCGCGTCGTGTGTATTTACTTTTGTTTTAGTGTAGATTATTTGAGACGAAAATGGTTTACTGCTGTGTTTTTCAGTGTCACAATATTACTAAAAACAATGCAAATAAACACTCATTCCAGAGATTTCCTAAGAAAGACAAATCTCCTGAATTATACAAAGTGTGGCTGCACAAAATTAATCGAGCAGATTTTGTTCCAAGCGTATACACATTTGCGCGTTGCAAATGAGGTAGCAGTTGCAAATGTGTTTTCATGTAAAACACTTTATATTAACAGACTTACGTATTGGGTACCTTTCAGGAACAAAGTCAGTGTATACACGTCATTTTAAATCAAGGTGTTATCAATAGATCAAAGTATGTCAGCGAAGAGCAGAGAGTTCGAGCGCGCGGCCACCTATGGTAGAGGCTGCAACCAATCAGCGTTGCTCTACAGTGACGTCCGAAACTCAGCGCGCCAGTTTCAAATAACGCGCAATCAATAATTAATTTTTAGTATTATCGTACCAAAAATTAAGTTGTTTGTTTGTTAATATTGTCTTCCATGATGCTTAGATCACATACAAAAATCTAACTCCAAGATGAGAGAATTCCTTTAACGAAACATTTCGGGGGTTGGTGATAAAATCGTATATTTTGGATATGTTGTAGAGAAAATACTAGGAAAACGCTCAGTGTAACGCGTTGATGAGCGAGCACGGGTACGTGCAAATTCTCGAACCGGAAATGCGTACACAACGCACAGAAAACATATACATCCATATTGAATTGATTATGATATCAACTTAAAAGTGTATGCTTTTCATCGAAACTTTAAAATAGCATCTAAGCACCTGGTTCATAAAGCAAATCAGAATCAATTTTCAATTGGCACTGGAAAACATTCATTTCGATACTTCATTACTGACAGATATTAAAAATGTAAATAACTTCATACGTTCTTAACTGATTGGGATGAAATTTTGTAAAATAAGAGACAATATTGGTCTTAATGATCATGCAAAATATGAGTTTGATCAGAATTATCGAAGACCGTTTTCATTTTTCAGCCTATCAGGAGATATTTATTTAAATTTTAACCAATGAATCTGAGTAACGCGTTGATGAGCAAGCACGGATACGCGCAACACCTCGAACCGAAATTCTGTCTATCGAAAATGTCATTAAAAGCCAATAATTTTAAAATTTCGCCACAGATTTGTATAGAAATCTCAAAACATTCCTAAAATATTGGTCCAAATAACCATGCAAAGCTTTAAGTTGATCGATTGAACCTTTATGATTGAACTGTTCCGTGTTAATTTTCAAAAATCACAGGATCTCCTTCAAAAAATATACCTGAGACCACTCATATGATATAAGTGTGTCTACACAATATCAGATCGACTGTTGAACGGTCATTATCAGTTTCATTTGCGTTTGAAAGTTTCTGCTCTAACTACCTTGCCTTGAACTGAAGAGTCGAAGTCGCCGTGAATTTGACAGCCAACACGCAAATAGTCCGTAAAATGTCAATAACGTTTGGATTTAAACACAGATTAGTATGAAAATTGTCAAAAATGCAGATAATGTTGGTCCCAACCATCATGCGAAGTTATAAGTTGATCGTTCAATCGGTTATAGTTTAAATTTCTAAAAACACAGGAAAGATGGTTTTAAATTTTAACCAATGGGAGGATTTGGCTGAAACTTTGTTTGATTGGGTACAATGTTGGGGGTAATGACTTGTCAAAATTTCAATTTGATCAAAACAACCAATCGAAAGTTAATTTTTTTTAAATTTGAACCAATCAATGGATTTCAAAAAAATTAGGGTCTGCAACAATCAGAAATGTTACGTACATGTGTGCAAAATTTCAGCTCGATCGAAGAAAAACTCTGACCTGTATATCGTCAGTAACAGAAAAAAAAACAAACAAAAAAAAAAACAAACAGAGGTCCGTGCCAAAAGAGCCAAAAGGAGACGCTCGCTTCGCTCGCTCAATAACCATTTGCTGTGACCCCAGGAGGTGTTTCATATCTACCCCCGTTAGGGGGTGGCAAGGGTGCAAAGTTTGAGGGATGGTTTCATATAATTATTAATTTCAAAGAACTGTACTAATAAAACATACCACTTGACGTACGATAAATTGTAACAAGGTCCAAATAATATATAAAAAATTGAATATGGAACAAAACTTGTAAGGGGTGGTAAAATTTCACCCTTTTCTTAATATTTACTATTTTTCACAATTACAGGGCGATTTTAAGTTTTGAGAATTCAATCGATAGATAAATTTACATAGATTCTTGTTATGATATTTGTTTTAAATTCTGAGTGACCTATCACCGTAAAGGGGTCGTAAGGGTGTTAGGGGATGAATTCATTTAAATGTTAATTACAATAAATTGATCAAATATGTGCCTACCTACTTTATTGCAACGAATTCCAAAATAAGTTCAATATAAAATGTAGTATTCACAAACATTAAAATGGTGGATGGGGAGGGAGGGGGGGCTGTAAATTTCACCCCTGCCTCATATTATCTATATTTCCCATTTATGCGTCGATTTCAAGTTTTGATAATTTAACTGCTAGATAAAATTAATAGATTTATGTTATGATATTTGTTTTGTATTTGAAGTGACCTGTACTTTAACTTTAACCTAGCTACCCCCGTTGGGGGTGGCAAGGATTAAAAGTTGAGGGAGACGTGTGCGGGAAGATTTAATTTAAATAATAATTAGCAGTACAAATATTGATGCCACTGGGCATGCCATAAAATGTAGCGAGGCCCATATGTAGAAGATGATAGTATGAGTCAGGGGTTGAAATCCTCCAACCCCCCCCCCCCCCCCGACCCTACAAATTGTGTTCAATATTAAATTTTATATTTACCAATTGTTTTGGACCTTGTTACAATTTAAATTAGAGTCTTTGTTCAGTTAATCGGAATTATTTTTAATTGAAATCATCCCCTAACATTAAACCCTTATCACCGCCTGACGAGCATAGGTCACTCTAAATTTAAAACACATATCGTATCATTAATCCGTGTTATTTTATTTATCGATTGAATTTTTAAATCGTAAATTAAACTGTGAATGATAACAAATATTTAAGGCAAATGGTGAAACTTTACCACCCCCTTACAAATATTGGTCAACATTACATTTATTACATATTATTTGAAAATTTTTACAATTTATCGCATTTTATGTGGTAAATTATATTTGTACAATTCGTGGGAATTAATATTGATATGAAATCTTCCCCGAAATTTGAACCCTTGCCACCCCCTAACGGGGGTAGATATGAAATGAATCCTCTTGTCAAATCAAATAGTATTTTTTCCTCTACAACATATCCAAAATCTACGTTTTTATCACCAAAAACCCGAATTATTTCGTTATACGGTTCTAGCAGCTCTACTATAGAAAAACCACGCCTACCGTAGCGGTGACGTGTTCCCCCTCCACTTTCAAGAATTGAGCGCGCTGTAACTTCCGATTGGAATATCGCATAGCATTCTGGTTTTCGGCGCTGTATTCGTGCAAACGGTGGCTCTTATGTGATTACATTACCTCAATCATGATCTAGAAAGGCATTTTAATGACAGGGGGCCTTTAAGTTACAGCAATGTTGGCTCGGAGAAATTATGTGGTTGCTTTTCGTTAATAAAACAATCCGCTGAACAACTGAATGAAGTGTTGTGGATCGAAGACCATGTTTAATGTAATAGTGCCACAAAACATCATTTTATTTGTTACTTGGACACTTGGACAAAGTAAAAACGGAAAATGAACGAAACGGATTGGCTTGTCAGGTTCCTTGACAATAATTCCTTGTTATTATCAATTAAATCAGAGATCAAGTTGATGAGTTAGCACAGACTTCATGGGATGATGCCATCAAACCTTTATTAACCCTTTTCTTTCGAATACCGTTTGTTATTAGTTCAAATGTAGGTACATGATGTTCTTTAACAGATTTTTTTAATTTCAATCAAACAATGAAATAAGAATGTAGACCACTAGAAGTCGTGCTAAAAGTGTTGCTTCTTGCAGGCTTTGCCACGGAGGCCAATGAAGCGTCTGGCGCCTCCATCACTGAGCAGGGAGGAAGCGACGCCACCAAAGAATATGGCGCAGTCCCCGCCATCTTCCCCCAGCCCCTCGCCCTCGCCATCAGTGGTAAGCTCACACCCCTTCACGTTATCAATCATACCCCTTCTACACGCTCACTTTAACAGAGGACTTTAGTAGCCACTCACTTTAAGTACACCGTGTAGATGATCAAGCTTCCCTTAAATGACACCGCAGTTCAAGTTCGCGACGGACCTCCATTTAACCTATGTTTAACGCAAGACGCGAGATCTCGCGAGATTATTTTAAAAAACGATTCGAAAAATCCACCACCGCCAATTTGAAGATAACTATTCTACTTTCTTTTGTTCTTCTTCAGTTCTAGATTTAATAGTAAAATTGTATACATATTCAAGTTGAAATGTTTAATTGAATTTGTAAGTATATTGCATGCTATTTAATAATACCTACTTTTTAACCTAACACAAAGGCTCAAAACAATTTTAAAATAATAAATAAGTACTTATGAGTGTTAAAAGTGAGGCTATGTCATCCAAGAGTGATTTTGTTTCCAACTTGAACTGACAGCTGAAACATTTTTGGAAATAACTTCACGTTGGACCATTCATGTGAAATCTCCTCACTGTCATTAGAATAACACTGCACTGAATCGACAAATTAAGGTAATAATTACAGAATCGTCACCAGATAGTGCGTCAATAGAAAAAGTGAGTGTGTAGACGTGCTAAAGTGAGACGTCATTTAAATGTATGTTTAACATAATCTATTAAAGTGAGCGTGTAGAAGGGGTATTACAGATTCCAATACCAATAGGCAATATGCAGCAGTAGTTCAATGTGCATAAAATATTGTTTTTGTCTTAATAACATCATATTTTTTGGTAAAACACACATTTTCACACTTAAAGGTGTAGATTTTCATTCATAAATATGACATTTAAATTCAGTTGACATTCTGGCGGAAAACAGTTGGAATTCCTCACGAGTGATGTCATATTTATTGTAACTATGGCAACGTCATTGTAGGTTGATAAAAGTGACATATAAATGCAGCTCAATTTACATTTCAGATTATGAATGAAAATGTACAATTTTGATTGTGGAAATAGTGTGCTTTACCAACCAAAATGTTGTTATTTTCAATATTATTTTAATAAGTTCATGCGTATTCTTTATACTTAAAAGTGATTCTTGTGATTCCAATAGACCGATTTAAAAATTATCTTGGTTGCTCTGGTTTCTAGATAAATTCACATGCAGTTTGGCTTTCCATATATCTGTTGGTGTTTTTATCCATTGTTGTAAAACACCAATAGATATATGGAAAACCAAAATTCATGTGAATTTATCTAAAAACCAGAGCCACCTAGATATTTTCTGAATTGGTCTATTCATTAGCACGGACTGGCTATGACGTACTAGCTCTGTTTCTTTTGTTTTGTTTGTTTGTGTTTTTGTATGCATTGGCGCAAGATCAAACTGATCAACGAATCGATCTGACATTTGTTCACCCACAAATGTCACAAGTGTGGTCCCAAGGTAAAGGTTTTAAACGAGATCCTTTCATTGGTTGAAAATTAAAATTCGAACCGTGTGACCGGTTCAAAGTTCGCATGGTCATCGAGACCGACATTTTAGGTGTGTTCCCTTTCAGTTAAAATCTAAAATTAACTTCAAAAGTTATTGACATTTTACGGATATCTTATGCGTTTGGAAATTTTTTCAAATTACTTGAAGGAAATGTCAAATATTTTATCTGTGCTTCTTTGCAGCATTTTGTTCCGGTCTTTCCAAGGTCTGTGGAGCATAAACTTGCAAACGCATGTAATTCGCATGCAATACGAAGTCTTATTGTTGTTAGCGAGCGACTCCTTTAGGCTCCTTTTTTGGCGACCTCGTTTTTTTGTTTAATTTGTATTTTTTTCTGCTACTATCCGATACACATGTTGCACTGGAGACCAAGTCTTGAAACTTACGCCTTCAGGACGCAAACGCTCTAAGACGTCAACAAGTCCCATTTACTGTCAGATTGGAAATGTGACGACCTTGAAATCTACTGTTAACTGTTTAGCTTCATTTTGAATAAGGTTTTAATGACTGAATAACATCTGTAATTATAATTATAATGTTAATAAATTGTTTGCAATAGATTGCTGGATGCCAATCAAATAAGTGGTTTAAATTAATGTTTCAATGTCGATCACTCTTAGAGTAAATGGGACTTGTTGACGTCCGAGAGCGTTTGCGTCCTGAAGGCGTAAGTTTCAAGACTTGGCCTCCTGTTTCAATGATTGATCTGAAATTTTGTACACATGTAAAAGACCACCTTTTCTGTTTGCAGACCCTAATTTTTTTGAAATCCGTTCATTGGTTACAATTTAAATAAATATCTCCTGGTATGCTAAAAAATTAAAATGGTCTTCTAAAAATCTGATCAAACTCATATTTTGTGAGTAGCTCAGTTGGTGGAGCTCTCGCCCGGCAAGTGAGAGGTACCGGGTTCGAGCCCCGGTTCGGTCGGATATTTTTCACAACACACATCCCTTCCTTACATTCTGACAAAGATATTATTAAAACTCACGTTGATTCTGACTCGCCATGGAAGTTTTCCACATAAACCTATGAAACCTTGTGGGATTGGCTTACTTTCTTATTACATCGTGCCATCACAATTCACGTAAGGTCACATACTTTTTATGTAGATTCACTCACTTTCTTGAGATGATATTACATTGCTAGACTTATTTGATTGCTCGTTATATTTTTCTCTATACTTTGATTGCTTGAATTTACAGATTTTAAATGTGTTCAGATAAACTTGACTCTAAGGATGCCATGCTACAAGCTTGTACATTCCGCAAACCTATTTCAAACATACATTATTCTCGTATTTTTAAGTTACTTATCTACCTAGATAGGCCAACCTATTACAGAGCACCCTGAATCCTTGTTACTCACCTTTGACCGAAGTCAAACTTAAAATACATTGAAATTGTAATAAGAAAATTGTGATAAAACAAGGATTCACATAGAGACTGGACTATCTAGCTCAGGAATAATCTCTTCCTTTTGACAAACAAAAAGTTTCTTTCATCAGATGCTAGTTTATTTCCAATTACAGCTGCCTAATCTAAACCATGAATGAATGAACTCACCCCTCCCTCTACAAAACAAAAACAAAACGCATCCTACCTCCCGGAAACGATGTTCAACTCAACCCTCTTCTCTTCTCTTATCACGATCCCGTTATTGGCCCAGTGACCTACTTCTGCTGGGTCATCCTCGACCAAAACAATCACATTGCTTCTTGTTGTCATCGTCAGTACGAATCAGCTGATCGACGTTTTCTTTCTTCCGTCCACGATCATATGGAAATGAAATCATTCCGTCTTCTCCACCACCTTGGGCTCTCACTTTTGAAATTTCTTCAAGTAGTTGTTTCCGAACAGAATTTTCCTTGTTTTCTTGAGCAGTGGTCGATGTATAATTTTCGTTTTCTTCAGCTACCTTCTCGTAGTACGTTTATTTGCAGTCTATCTTGCAAACAAACATTTTCGTCGTCTTCTCTCAAATTTTCATTCTTCAACTCTTTCTTCGAAACATTATTGCTTTCTTTCATAATAACCGCGTCATTTATCTCGTCGTGAAAATCTATAAATTTCAAAGTCGTCTGGAGACTTCAAAAATCGCCTATTTCTTCAAATTTTTGTACGTTGTCGAAATTATCTTGATTCACCCTCGGAATCTGCAATTCTTCCTTCTCGCCCACTTGTGGTAATACTATCTCGCAAGTGTCTTCAAAATTCTTCCTTCGCGATACATCTTCATCTTTCTTCATCTTGGTAGATTCACCACTACTTTCTTCAACTCCTTCTTTGTCTGGGTCATCCAAACTTTTAATTTTCTTTTCGCCAATTTCTTCCAGCACACAGCCCCCCTTTGTACTCTCTTGTGATGGCAACATCTTGCAAGCAGCAGCGTCTTCAATTCCTTTCTTGAAAAGCAAAAAATCTATTTCAAGTTGTTTTTCTGCAGAAACCTCTGCTTCTCTGGCGGATTCTCGTTCATCCGTCTCTTCCTTCCATCGTCTTGAAAATCCGCGTATATATTCCTTAAGATCTTCACGCTCTTTCTTCTGTCTTCTCAATCTCTTATTTTCTCTCTTTGAAACTTGTTTTCTCGGTCGACGCAAAATCGTGTCCCTTCTCTACTTTCCATTCTGTGCCGACCTCTGTTCGTTTCCCGAATTCTCGTTCCTTGTTCCCCTCGTATCGGACTCTGGTGGACGATTATTTTAATTCCTGTTTGCATAGCCATTCGCGTGACCATACCCACTTCTGTCAAAGCCATTCCTGTCGTAACTGTTTCTCCTGTTGTTGTTATTGTAATGTCTGTCATAGCTATTCCTGCTATTGTATAGCCGTTCCTAATGTCATTGTAACAGTTCCCGTTAGGAATGGGCTCATATTGTTTTGGATCTCTTATTAGTTTCTCAGTGAATTCATCATGCTCCAAGTCTTGATAACCTTGACTCTAAGGAATGCCATGCTACAAGCTTGTCCATTCCGCAAACCTATTCCAAACTAACATTATTTTACAATGTTTTAAGTTTTTCTACCCTAGATAGGTCAACCTATTACACCTTCATTCTCAAACTATTCATTTTTCATTTCATTTATTTATTTAATTATCAGTTACAATTTACATTGTTTTAACAATAGTTTATAGTAAGTGTAAATAATTAAAATACTCTCATCCTTCAAATCCAGTCTTGAGAAATATAATATAAGAGAAATATAACATGAAATAGAATTACATTTGTCAATAGTAACTCTAATCTTATTCTTAACTTTATTCATCCATATATTCCTGTACACTATAAAACGATTTATCAATAAGGTAATCCTTAAGGTTATTATAAAATATACTTGTATTCTTCATCTCTTTAATTTTGTTGGGAAGTTTATTGAAAAGATTTATTGCTGCTGCACTAAGCGGCGTTCTAGAATTCAGCGAAACATGCAGCTCTACAGCAGACATCTAGCAAAGTGTTCATTTATTCAGCGCTGCAGCGACTGCTGCGTGCATCAAAGTGTTCTTAATTTCAGCGCTATATAGCGGCTATCTAGCGGATCTAGCAACAAAAATCATCGCTTTATTCGCTAGATGGATGCAAAATGGCGGCGTTTAATTATGTTGATATGTGTATCAATGATTTAAATTGTCAGTTATGCGTCGTTTATGAAATGCTGATGAATCTGAGAGGTAAATCTAGTGGAGCGGTCGCTCCACGCCAGCCAAGTCGTACGGCGCGCGCACACTCTCATTTAAAAAGGCTGGAGCAACCCACTTTTACTGTAAGCATCAAAGTGGCATTTTCGGCCTACTGGATCTTAAAATTGGGAAATATCACATTGTTGCGAAATATCTTAATTTCGAGCTATGGCCCACCCTACAACATATACCAAATTTGGGAACAATAGGTTACGCCCTTTGCGCGCTAGAGGGCCGTGAAAACAGTGTTTTAGGGCGGTTTTCATAATAATAATAATAATAATCTCAGTAGTAGTCTCCTGGAATTCAAATCCGGTAACAAGGCCACAGCCTAAACGGCTGAACCGATTGATCTCACATTTTTACCACGTGTGCACTTTTGGCGTCTGATTTAACCTTCACCCCATGAATTTTTGGTGCCGCCATTTTGAAACAGGAAGTGACGTCATATCTCAACAACGGCTAAACCGATTGGAGCGAAAATAGCGCCAAACGATTCGGACGGTGAACTATATGCATTATCAGTAGCAAAAGACTAAACATTTTGTTAACGAAACCGGAAATGACGTCATGAAATTTGAAATACATCGATTGGCATTTCGGCAACAAAGGTTGATCCGATTATTTTGATATTTATGTAACGTATGCACTTCTGATATATCATTTGACTTGTTACAAAACCAACCGGAAGCCGCCATTGTTAAACCGGAAGTGACATCATATCTTAATATTGGCTAAATAGATTTGAACGAAACCAGCGCCACACAATTTAGACGGGCAACTTTATGTTTTATCATCAGTAATATTTGCAGTTTCTTATAGCAAAACCGGAAATGACGTTACACATTTTAAAAATCTCACAAATTTACATTTTGATACAATACATACTATTTGAGACATCATATAATAACTTATTAAGATGTTATCATGTGTAAATTAAAATTCAAGGGGTCAGAGATTTCAGCCGCCATTTTGAAACCGGAAGTAACGTTGTATCTCGAAAACTGGTATACCGATCAGTACGAAACTAGCGCCAAATGATTCGGAATGCCATCTTTATGGAATAGGAACAGTCAAAGTAGAATGTTTTTATTTATGAGCCCGGAAATGACGTCATTCAAATTTAAAAATTATTATATTCCCCATTCTATACAATGAATACATATTCAGAAAGCCTAAAATGATACACATTAATTGTAGATATAAATTCTATGTGGCAGTGCAGTAAGTTTAGCAGCCATTTTGAAAACCGAAGTGTTATATGCCATATCTCGGAACTGGGTTGGCCGATTGGAATGAAACCTTTGCTATTCTTCACGAAAGACTATACATGAATATACAACAGATTTTCATTAGTAGTAACCAAATCGTAAATGGCGATTTTTTTAAAAGAATTTAGTAATTGTTTATTTCATATGCGTCACAAGTTGTAAATAATAAACTAAAAAAAGGAGTGATATCTCCATAAAAAACACTTCGTGTAAAAATACCAGCCAAGTCTCTTCAACTAAAAAAAAATATATGAAATCTAAAAATTCTGCACTGAAAAGTATTGATATCAAAAAATTTGCCAAGTCAAAACTTTATTTGAAAATCAAAAAATACTTGGCGCATCGTTTTTTTTAGGGCATTATAGGTATACTATGTATATGTATATTTCATGTATAATTTATAATTGGCTTATACTTCCAAGCTATTTATGTACACGATGCGCCAAGTATTTTTTGATTTTCAAATAAAGTTTTGACTTGGCAAATTTTTTGATATCAATACTTTTCAGTGCAGAATTTTTAGATTTCATATATTTTTTTTAGTTGAAGAGACTTGGCTGGTATTTTACACGAAGTGTTTTTTATGGGGATATATATGTTTCTCTAATATAATGCCGTATTATTGCATAGTTTATTGCGTTATATTTCATTGCATTTTTGCTTTGACAACGACGTCCATGTTTTCAAATCTTGCCGTCACATTCATCTAGCAAAACTAAGCAAATCGTTCATAAATTAAGCAGGAATTCATCTAGCAGGACGCCATTTTCTCGCTACAGCGCTGCATTTTTCGCTGAATTCTATAGAACGCCGCTCTAGGCGCTCTGCTTGAAATTTGAAGCCTTCTCGATTCCACATGAATATCATTTTTTCTCCTTGTGTTATGTGTATGTACACATTCGTTCGTTTTATTTAGTGCCCCATTTTTCATGGCCATCATTATAGTTGTGTGTATATAGATTCCTGGTACGGTCATAATTCCTAATTCCTAAAACATAATTTTACATGAGTCCATATTTTTAAGTTCTAAAATAATCCTAACTGCCCTTTTTTGTAGAATTAATATCCGGTCGATATTTTTCTTAGAACTATTTCCCCATACACAAATGCCGTATCTTATGTGGGATTCTATTATTGCAAAGTACGCTAACATAACTAATTCTTTATTGTGGTGTAGTGAGAGGTTTCGTAGCACAAATAGACCTCCAGATATTTTTTTTGCTATTCTATCGACATGAGAATTCCAGTCTAAGTGTTGATCAATAATTGTACCTAGGAATGGGAAATTACACACTTGCTCAAGTTGGCTGCAATTCAGCAGAACATTTATATCTTCTCGTGGCTTATGGCCCAGATTGTAGCGTAAAGGGATACAATATCGCCACCATTTTGTTATTTTCTTTATATCTTTAATAATATTGTGGTAAAAAATGTGGAATTTTTTTATTTAGAAAGCCTTTTATACTGTCATACTAATAATTGAATGTTTTCATGCATATTAATTGTGGTTATTATAATAAAAATATATAAATACAATATTGACATATGGTGATATTGCACCCATTTTGGATATAATATCGCCATGCTCATAATGTGCATATAAGATTTTTTTTCAATGATCAAATTTGTTGAAATATAATGACAATGCATAATTAAACTGATTTATAAAGTTTAATAAAGGTACACTGAATGAAAGATGATTTTTCACATTATTTTTCTAATAAGCGACATCGCTTACAAAATATACTCGAGCATTCTTCGTAAAACCATGTTCGACACTGTTAATTGTAGCCCAATCTCGATCCAGGCCATCGTCTTCATAATAATATCCCTGGCAAAAGTCACAATGATCAGGTCAACTCTGATTCACAGGTTTGCTAGAAGTTTTGCGACATTTCCTCGCTGCGTTGGAAACCGATTTAGGAAGAATCGGTGACTTCTCGAAAGACTTTGGAGGTTCTGGCTCACTGAGATGTACAAACATTCCTTTCTCACCACAAGAGCCTCAGAATGTTTCGATTTCTTTGGATTTGGAGCAGCTTTAACTACTTTTAGTGTCCGTAATAGTTCGGAGAACGATGGATCCGTCGGGACCCGTCCGTGCGTTCTACGAAGCAGTCACCGAAGCACCGTTCAAAACCATCTGAACAACCAATCTCATACTTTCTGTGCACGAATGCCTTTACTTTGTACCTAGGTATTGTTTTTGCAAGAAAAATTCAAATTAAATTGTAAATTTTTAATTTCATATCTCGATTTTGACATTAGAGTAGGTACTAGAGTGCCACGCCCACCAGGCACTTCCGGAGGATTCTGGTTTTTTCTTTTATGGAAAATAACATGGGGACTTACTTTGATTACTGGTCATTTGTAAACGAAACAGAGTTAAGAAAATCACAATACAACACCATTAACTTCAATCTTTCATTTATAATATTATGTCGACACATATCTTTAAATATATACAAAATTTGAACTGTTACAAGTTAAACAACACACTACACAGCGTATGACGTCACGAAAGTGTACACCGTTGCGAGATGTAAATTCAATGAACTGTCAGTCTACATTTCAACAGCTCATTACATCTCGTTTTATAGTATCCTGAAATTAAAATAACTATAATATGAACTTGATTCAGTGTATAAACTCGAGGAATACAGAAAAACTTCAGTTTTGTTTACTTTTCGTCAACAATCGAAAATTGACGTGCAAGGTCTGGCATCATTGTTGAAAATTGTTTCATTTGTTTTTCATTTTTGTAAAGTCGCAGTTGCCAACTCGCTTCCCAGGACATCGCGCTGCGCCGTGTTACAATTTACTAGGAAAACGCTCAGTGTAACGCGTTGATGAGCGAGCACAGAACATGCAACATCCCCATAGTAACGATGCACGACACGGCACAATACGATTTTCTCTGCAATTTTTCAATCTCCATAATACTCTGGGGATGAATAAAAGATCCATTGTGTCGTGAAGTCTTACCTACATACCTTCTCCAGAAATCTCTTGTGACATCCCATACTAAACTCGTAAAATTACAATTAATACTTGACTGATTGGGCTTACAATATGTAAAATTTAATATTAAGTTGGTCTTGATCACCATGCAAAATTTGAACTTAATGTGAACATTTTTCTTGTCGACCAATCAGAAGACATTATTTAAACTTAAACCAAGTAGAGGATTTGGCCTTCGTACTGCATCCGATTTTATGCGCTAGCTCAAAAATGCTTTCATTTTACTTTACATTGTGGATAGCTTGGCTGCTCTACAGGCCTTGCCTTGGAACAGAAGCTTAAAGAAGGCAGGGATGACAATTTAGTATACATTTTTCAAGATTATGGAATAAAATGACCTTAAAATGACAAAACTTTTGAAAATAACGACAGATTAGACTGAAAATTGGCAAAAATACCTAAAATTTTGGTACCAATGACCACGCAAAGTTTTAAGTTGATCGGTCAATCTGTTCTAGTTTAAATGTCAAAAATCACATGAAAAATGGTTTTAAATTTGAACCAATAGGAGGATTTGGCTGAAACTTTTTATGATTGGGTACAATGTTTGTTGCAATGTTTTTGCTAAATTTCAAATTGATCGAAGCAACCAATTTAAAGTTAATTTTTTTAAATTTGAACCAATCACGGGAGCCCATTCAAAAACGATCCCAGGGACCGCATAGAGTACGAATTAGTATGTGTAGAAAATTTCAGATCGATTGCTTGAGCGGTTTGACCTGGGCTGTGACCACAAAAAAAAACAAAAAAACAAACACACAGAGAAAAAGCCATAAGAGTACCGTGGTGACGCTCGCTACGCTCGCTCAATTATTGATGTAGATTGCAACGTCGCACTTTGGAGCTGTTTTATAACTTAAACAGATTAACTATGGTATATATTTGAAGAGATGTGTCGACATAATATTATAAATGAAAGATTTAAGTTAATGGTGGTGTATTAGGATTTTCTTAACTCTGTTTCGTTTACAAATGACCAGTAATCAAAGTAAGTCCCCATGTTATTTTCCATAAGGGAAAAAACCAGAATCCTCCGGAAGTGCCTGGTGGGCGTGGCACTTTAGTACTCGATACAGTGTCAGGACTGTGATTACGTAAAAACTGGCGTTCACTGTCGTTAACGCGAACACGGTGTTAGCCTGAACGATGAGATCTCAGCACGTGATTACCTAAAAATATACGGTCTCATCGTTCACGGCCACGGTTGCGTTAGAGTTATCACTGAATGACGCAATAAGCGTTCCTTTCGACCAATGAAATTACAGAATTTTAAATTAGGACGCGGTTAAATAAAGACTATAAAAAAATTATTTGTAGTACCTACCAAATAGTTTTACAAATAATTTCACCTATAATGAATCACTTGTGTTTCGTATAATTTAATTCAATCAATATTATGATAACGTAATAATTTACCTCATAGGATGTGCCAAACACGCAATAGAAATAATCAATAAAGATTAAAGAAACAAAAATCAATGTACAACATTAATTCGAATGAAATTATAAGAAGAAATAGAGTAAGATGACAATGTTATGTCCATCCATAACCTCACATTTTAGATATCACTGTCGTTAAGGGGACTGACATGTGAGCATTTAACATGTAAAATTGACCATCTTTAGGAACACATAACTTTTAAACCAATAGTCATTCAACATTTTCTCGGATTATATGAGACATGCCACCTTAAAGAAAATTTTAACGAAAAAGAAAAAATACCTAATTTTTTTAATAAAAATTATTGATATTTTAACATTTCACCAATATTTGCACAATTTTTTATGCAAAGTTTAACTAATATAAATTTTTTGGCTAAATTTAGAACAAATGTTTTTCGTTAATTCATAAAACACACACCTATGAACATAATGCCGCAAAGTTCATAGAATTATCTCAAATGGAACCAGAGATAATTGTTCCTAAACCTAAAATAACTCTTAATTGAGATAAATGAGTTTAAAGTTTGGTATGTCTATAATAATGAACCTGGCATGCACATTTGAAACTTTTTTTTTGATAGTAAAAATCAACTAAAAACAAATATTTGACATCTCCATGGCAATAAAAATCATTACAAAATATGAAAATAAAATAAAAAAAAATCAATAAATTTTTATTTTTTTCACATGTCAGTTCCCTTAACTCTCTAACGCTAGGGTCCGGCCGCGTGATAAAATGATCACTTGGAGGTCGCGTTCAAAAGTTAGGTAATCGCAAATTTCGTGATAACGCTAGCGTTAACGTGAGAGCGCTAACACAGTAGGTGAGATCTCTTAGGTAATTAAAGTTATAAAGAAAGTTATAAAGTTATATATTTCTCTTAGTTATAAAAATCTAAAAATCACATTAATTCACTGAAAATCATACTAAAATCTATTTGTGGATGATACTAATAGTATATTTGTATCTAGTGGAGCGGTCGCTCCACCCAGCCAAGTCGTACTGTACACTCACACTCACTTAACATACCGTAAATGCCTAACAAACTGAGGAGCAGACCAAACACTTTTACTGTAAGCAACAAAGTACCATTTTCGGCCTACTGGATCTCAAAAATGGGAAATATCACATTGTTGAGAAATATTTTAATTTGGAGCTATGGCCCACCCTACCAAATATTCCAAATGAGCCAACAATAGGTTATACCATTTGCGAGCTAGAGGGCCGTGAAAACCGTGAAATTACATCACTTTCATCTTCTTCTTCTTCTTCTTCTTCTTCTTCTTCTTCTTCTTCTTCTCCTTCTCCTTCTTCAGATGATATCAGGAAACACCGCAATCACCGCCACAGCCTAAACGGCTAAAGCGATCGATCTGAAATTTTTACCACATGTGCACTTTCGGCGTCTGAGGTGCCTTTTTATAAAACCAACCGGAAGCCGCCATTTTGAAACCGGAAGTAACGTCATATCTTGAAAACGGCTAGACCGATCGGAATGAAACCAGCTCCAAATGATTCAGATGGTCATCTATATGAAATACCAATAGTCAAAAAATAAATGTACTATTACCGAAACCGGAAATGACGTTATAATATGAGGAATCAGACTTGAATCACCTCTTACTGCAATAACTACATATTCAGAAGGCTTATACTTATACAAAACATTTATATAAATACATTCTAGGTGGCAGTGATTTCAGCCGCCATTTTGCTAACCGGAAGTGATGTCATATCTCGAAAACGGCTGGACCGATTGGAACGAATCCTTCACTTTTCTTCATGGAATATCACTTTAAGCATATTTTGGTATCAAACGCAACTTTTCTTAGTAACCAAATTGGAAATGGCTTATTTTTTTAAAGGAATTTGTCTTTGTCGCTTCGATATGTGTTACAAGTTGTTTAAATAAACTAAAAAAAGTTGTGATTCCCCATAAAAATCACTCCGTGTAAAAATACCAGCCAAGTCTCTTCAGCTATAAAAAAAAATAGAAGAAATATAAAAAATCAGCACTAAAAAGTGGTGATATCAAGAAATGGGCCAAGTCAAAACTTAATTTGAAAAACCAAAATATACTTGGCGCATCGTTTTTAAGGGCATTATAGGTATATTTTATATATTTAGGTACATATGATTTTTGGCATATACTTCTATACTAGATTAATACCCGATGCGCCAAGTGTATTTTGGTTTTTCAAATAAAGTTTGACTTGGCCAATTTTTTGATATTACTACTTTTCAGTGCTGAATTTTTAGATTTCTTCTATTTTTTTTTATAGTTAAAGAGACTTGGCAGGCATTTTTACACGGAGTGTTTTTTATGGGGATTTCATATTTCACGGAATCTTTGAATCTTCACTTCAAGGTTGTTAGAGCAGAAACTTTCAAACGTATTATGAAACTGATATGACCGTTTAACATTTTTTTGAACGATATCCTGTGATTTTTGGAAATTAACAAGGAATCGTTCAATCATAAAGGTTCAATCGATCAACTTAAAACTTTGCGTGGTTATTGGGACCAATATTTTAGGAATTTGTTAGAGATTTTCATACAAGTCTGTGACGAAATTCAAGAATTATTGGCTTTTAAGGACATTTTCGATAAACATAATTTCGGTTCGAGGTGTTGCGCGTATCCGTGCTCGCTCATCAACGCGTTACTCAGAGCGTTTTCCTAGTTTAGGAACATTTATCTCAGTAACCGTTGAGTCTAGCAGCTGATTTTTTTAATCCCATAGTCCTGACAGCTTAATGGATAAAATGACCTACAATCAAGTCTCTGCTGACATATTTGAAGATAAAAAAAATATATTTCTTAAAAAACAATTTTAATTTTGTAACTATAAATTAATTGTATTTTCCCAAGTAGTTATCCCACACTCTTGATTCTAGTTCATTTTGTAGATAACAAATAAAATAATAATAGAAAAAACTAATATCTCTGATAGTTTCCTTAAAAAGTGTTCCTAAGTAGCATACAAATTTACCTTCGTGCAGCAGTCCCCTTAAGAGTTATCTGCACTCGAAATCTAGTGGAGCGGTCGCTCTACCCAGCCAAGTCGTACCGTACACTCACAGTCACTCAACATACCGTAAATGCCTATATAAACTGAGGAGCAGACCAAACACTTTTACTGTAAGCAACAACATGGCATTTTCGGCCTACTGGATCTCAATAATGGAAAATCTCATATTGTTGCGAAATATCTAAATTTTGAGCTATCGCCCACTCGACAACATGTACAAGACGCGACAACAATTAGTCATGCCGTTTTTGAACTAGAGGGCAGTGAAAATCGTGAAATTACACCGCTTTCATCTGCTTCTGCTTCTGCTTCTTCAGATTCCCGAAAAAGTTGCTATCACCGCCACAGCCTAAACGGCTGAACCGATCAATCTGCCATTTTTACTACATGTGCACTTTTGGCGTCTGAGGTGCCTTTTGTTATGACGGATTTGGTGCCGCCATTTTGAAACCGGAAGTGACACCATATCCCAAAATCGGCTTAACCGATCGGAACGAATTTTACGCCAATCGATTCAGACGGTCATCTAAATGAAACTTCAATAGTCGAAATATACATTTATTATTACCGAAACCGGAAATGACGTCATAAAAATTAAAAATTAAACTTTAATCCCCATTTTCTACAATAACTACATTATTTAGAAGAGTTATAGTGGTACATACCATTTATAAAAATACATTCTAGGTGGGGTGGTAATGATTTCAGCCGCCATTTTTGTAACCGGTGATGCCATATCTCGAAAACGGCTGGACCGATCGGAACGATGCTTTCGCAATTCTTCATGGAATATCACTTGAAGCTTATATTTAGAACCAAATACAATTTTTCTTTGTTACCAATTCGGAAATAGCGTATTTTTTTTAAGGAATTAGTAATTGATGCTCCGAGATGTGTTACAAGCTGTGTAAATAAACTAAAAAAATTATTGATATCCCCATAAAAAACACTCCGTGTAAAAATACCAGCCAAGTTTCTTCAACTATAAATAATATAAGAAATCTAACAATTCTGCACTGAAAAGTAGTGATATCAAAAAACAGGCTAAGTCAAAACTTAATTTTAAAAACCAAAATATACCTACTTGGCGCATCGTTTTTAAGGGCATTATAGATATATTATGTATATTTAGGTACATATGATTTTTGGCATATACTTCTATACTATTTATATACACGATGCGCCAAGTATATTTTGGTTTTTAAAATTAAGTTTTGACTTGGCCCATTTTTTGATATCACTACTTTTCAGTGCAGAATTGTTAGATTTCTTATATTTTTTTATAGTTGAAGAGACTTGGCTGGTATTTTTCACGGAGTGTTTTTTATGTGGATAAAAATTAGTCGATCTATAAGCAAAATAAACTGCATCATTTCTACCCATACTCGTGGAAATTCTGAAATATCCTATATTTTTCAGAATTTCCACGAGCTTACAAACATTGTCAACAAACAACATTGTAAACAATATTGTCTGTGTAAATGAGTGATTTTAAAAGCAACTAAAAAATTAGCTTTGCTATTAATTTTTCACATATTTCATGACTAGAATAGTTTAAAAGTTATACCGATATTTATTAAACATAATATCTCTTATGTTTACTTTTCAACTTACAGCTCATACACATTGTGTTTTCCTAGTCATTACGTATGAATATAGAACAAGGAAGCATTCAGAGGTTATACCAAACTACAAAATAAATACAAGGCAAACGCTCTGTGTAACGCGGTCATAAGCGAGCTTATTGCATGCGAATTGTTATGCATGTAACATTTTCTAAACTATAGACCTTGGACAATCTAGAAGCAGGCGCGTAGGAATAGGGGGGGAAAGGTGGGAACGGACCCCCCCTGTCTGGAGCCTGACCACCCCTGCCAAAGATCCTGCCCCCCCCCCCCCCCCCCCCCCCCCACTGCTAGAGATCCTGAACACATCCAGATATTCACAAATGTTGATTAAGTGTTGCACAGAATGCACAGATTTGCTCCATTATGAGGTTGAATTCTCAAAATTTTCTCAAGTTTTGCAAAACTAATTGAACAGAGGTATTATCCAATGAGACAACTTATTTACTCATTTGTCCAACTTAATCATACTCATGAATTAAAGAAAATAATTACACGTTTAACTATTAAATTCCAAAACACATACAGATATTTCTTATTGATTGCTTATTGCTGTTGCCCTTGCAACCTTTTTCAAAGGTCGATTCCAAAATCAAATCATAATCGATTCTCTTTCAATTCTAGTACTTCCCTGCAGAGCCATTTGGGATTTTGTCAAATAACAATATTTTCATTTTGTCTCTTGTTTCCTCAATAATATTGCATGCACACATTTTATGATTTTACATTTAATTTTAAATTTAAATTTTAAAGCCCTGTCGCTGTGGTGTGAACAGTGGAAGCTTAATCTAAATATATCCAAGTGTAATGCCAAAAATGATGCCAAAAAAGCGTCGAATTCGATTCTTTTTTTATCAAGATGTAAAAAAATGCCCTGCGGGGACATTGCGTATTCTATAAAAACAATTTTTCTTAAGGTGATACTAACGCTCGGCCGTTTTAGAAAATTGAGAGAGAAAAATTGTTTCATAAGTGAGTGTAACTTTTACAGGATGTTCACATGATCAGTCTGATCGTATATTCGTAGCCCTTTTTAATTTTTGATTATTGCATCGTTAATTAGGCGCCGGTTATTCAACTAAACCACGCAAAACGATGAAATTTGCGATACGATTGGAGACCAAACCCGTTAACCAATTAATCTCAAATTTTAATCATGATTAGATGAAAAACAAACTTAGGGTTATCACTTGGCACATTTTTGAAATTTAATTTTATACGGCACCCAGGGAGACAAAAAAATAGCAAATTTTCCACCAAAAATCCACTAATTATTACTAATTAACGAAACAAAAAATAAAAATGTACCAAGGGATAACCCTAAGTTTGTCTTTTATATAATCACGATTAAAATTTCAAATAATTTGGCCTACCCGTTTCGTCTCCAATCGTATCGCAAAAAGTGTCTACAAAAAGCAGCAAAATCGCTAGCGCTTGCAGCACCTTAAGTTTCCACATAATATTGCAAATCACACATTTTACACAAATTAAAAATAGCTTAAAATTTGATTCTTTTGTATCAAAAATTCAAAAAAGGTCCTGCGGGGCTTACTAGGGGGCGAGTTCCCCAGACCCCATGTAGCGGCGAACTACCTTTTCCTGACATCCATCGATACCCGATTATTTTGACCCCCTCTCTCAAAATAAAGTTCCTACGCGCCTGTAGAAGACGACATGCGTCAAATAATTTTGTATTTCAATTTATTTGAATATAATTGACAAATAATTCAAAGCAAGTCCGTAATGTTCGTAAAATGTCAATAACTCTTGACGATCTCGACAGATTTGCATGAAAACAAAAACACCTAAAATGTTACTCCCGATGACCATGCAAATTATTGTGAAGTTGACCGGTCAAAAGGTTCTAGTTTTAATTTTCAATAAATCACGGGATCTCGTTCAAAACCTATTCCTGGAACCGCTCATATGACATTAGAGTGTGTGCAAAATTTCAGGTCGATTGGTGGAACCATTGCGCACAAAAGTTAAAATAAAACAAATAAAGAAACATACAGAGAAGAACCTAAAGTGATGCTAAATTAAAATGACCTTGAGATTAAGTTAAGCAGGGTAAGCAAGGTTTTGCTAGAATGTATTATAAACATTCTTGAAACATTTAATTTGATAATTTAACGAGAAAATATTTGTGAATAATCGAACATTTTGAATTTTCACTCTCCGCAAATGTACAATAGTTTATGAAAACATTATGTTTTATGAAGAAATACTACTAAATGCATTTATTTTTACACAGGTGCAGCCCTCGCAGCCTCAGCCACCGCTGCCACTGCAGGCCTCCCCGCTAGCCCCACCGCTGGCCCCCCCTCAGCACTCCACGCAGGCGTCCCCGCAGGCCCCCCCTCAGGCCCCACCGCAGGCCACTAGCCACGGGCCTCTGTCCGCTGAGGAAATCGAGCGCCTGCTACGACGCCGTGAGTGCATTCAAATATCTCATTCCGACTTCATTTAAAGTCGGCTGCACTGCAGGAGACATTGGAGATAATATTTTATAAATATATACTCGTTACTTTTGGACCGTTGCATTTACGAAAATGTGAAACATAATTATAGCATAGCTAATTTCAGCTATAAATACCATAATAGAAAATCCTATATTTCTCTATTGTTTCAGCTAATTGACACGAGTTGCATTTTTCACATCTTTCATAATTTGAATTGTTCAAAAGATTTAGCGATGTATGAAATATTATCCCCAATGTTTACCTTCTAGTGCAGCCGACTTGAATTGTTTCAGGGCATTTGGGCAAGGTTCAGTTCCTCAAACTGTTTCTCTAGTGTTATCTTCACAAAAACAGAATTTAAGGAAATCAAATCAGCACATTTCAAGCTCAATGTATTAAATGCAGCCACACACTGGAGTACAATAGACCTCCCGTACGCCCTTAAATATGGCAATTATTGTTTAACAATCATATTTGTCATTTTAACACTTTGGGGTCATAAACAAGGTCATAATTGTACCTACTCCAGTGTATGAATTTATTAACTAGGATAAAAGTTTAATTTTGAAATGGCCTCAAGCTATACAGTATTGGTTCAAGGTTGTGTTGTCTTTTGCAGACGCGCCACGCGCCCAGACCCAGGCCCCGCCTCAGGCCCAGACCCAGGCCCCGCCTCAGGCCCAGACCCAGGCCGAGCCAGAGGCACAGGCCCCGGCAGCAGGGCCATCGTCGGCAAACGATGAGGCCCCTCCAGTGAGGCACACGATGAGGCACACGGCCCATGAGCCTCACAGTGAGTACATAAAACATGGAATTCAAGTGATACCTAATACTCCGGTATTGTTAAGAAGTGTGAACTTGATGTTTTAAGATTCCCTTAGTGGGAAGTCGAAACTGTACAAAACACTGATAATTGTGATTAGAGATAACAGTAAACTATGAATTTAATGATGTTTTTCAGTACTTGCAAAACACACGCGTAAGATTTTGCAGCGGGCCTATTCTTGAGTTTCATGTCAACATTGAAAAAAAACATACAAGTTTATTAAAAAAAAATAATAATAATAATTTAAGGATCACTGAGAAAAATCACTTCGATAGGTATTCAATAACTCGAAACTTGAAATTTTGGATCGAACTTGCCAAAGTCGTAACTAAGACATGGGGCCTGTGGATTGGAAACGGGTTATTTTGATTTGCATCACTTTCTTTACCTGCGCGCGCACAATGCCCCGTTGATACGTCTCTTAGGTTGACCTCACTAGAGAGCTAACAAAACACTGGGTTATAAGAAACGTTCAATCCTCAGATCGCATGTTAGTTTCAGAGTATGAGTCAAGTTTCATTTAGACATTGCCTCCAGCTATAAGTAGGTTCAAGGTTGTGTTGTCTTGTGCAGATGCGCCTCCTAACAACATGGCCGAGCAGACCGCCCCGGGCCCACTGCGAGCACCACGGCAGGCCCCCCACCCCCCGCAGGGCCCACTGCGAGCACCACGGCAGGCCCCGCCGCAGGGCCCACTGCGAGCACCACGGCAGGCCCCGCCGCAGGGCCCACTGCGAGCACAACGACAGGCCCAGCCGCAGGGCCCACTGCGAGCACCACGGCAGGCCCCGCCGCTATTGGTGAGCGATGCGGACATCGCGCGGCTGTGGAGACGAAGTGAGTTCATTCAAATATCTCATTCCGAGTTCATTTAAGAGTCGGCTGCACTCGAAGTAGACACTGGAGATAATATTTACTTCGGTAAAATCGTCATTACTTTTGGACCATTGAATCATGGACGAATCTAGTCGAGCGGTCGCTCCACCCAGCCAAGTCGTACTGTACACTCACACTCACTAAATGTACCGTAAATGCCTAATAAACTGAGGAGCATACCAAACACTTTTACTGTAAGCAACAACATGGCATTTTCGGCCTACTGGATCTCAAAATTGGGAAATCTCACATTGTTGACTAGTGACTAGACCTACACTTACCCCGCCCCACCACTGGGAAGAGCGTCAACTTGCAATGCTGCCAATGCTAATCCTTGAAGCACAAAAAAGTCCTGGAGCCGAAAATTCCAATCGCCAACTTCCACGTGACAGTGGAAGTAAATGAACAGTCGATGGCTCAGTCGATAAGGTTGCCATCTAGTCGGGCGCTAGCTCGACGCTGCCAAGCACCGCTCTAATACAACGTGCGAGCTACTACCACAGACTTATACCGCAACGGCTTAAGTGGTCGAAACGAGGTGTCGACAGGCATACATGCAGTGAGAAATGAAAGTTGAAAACCATGGTTATCGGGTATATTTAGCCACCTGACAACACCTAACCAAATATCAAAGTGCTGCGATCATCCCTTCGGGGTGAATTTTGGGCCTCAAACATGCAAGGATTGACTTTCATGCTGGCTGGCTAGTTAGGCACGTCGATTTGCTTTTGCCCTTTTCTACAGATTGCACGGTTTGGTCTAGAGAGTTGAAATTTGGGAGACACATAGAGTCCCCCTTCTCACGCCTACTTCTGAAAGAAAATCTGAAATATTTTAACCGGAAGTGAATTTAATCCAATTTTAAATTTTAAATTTTTTTCAAAAGTCAAACGGGTCCATCGACAGTTTTGAAATTTGGCAACATTAAAGACAATGTATTGCTAGACACTCCACTTCAAGAAAAAACAAAATTTTCAAACCGGAAGTGGAAAAATTATCAATATTAAGCGTTCCGCTCTTCCCCTTCATCTACCAACACAGCAGCTTCGCTGTCAACTCCATATCCTGTCGGCCTGAATAGCTGAATTATCGGAGGCAGCTGGCTTGTGTTCCTGCATAACGGGTTCGATTCCCGATCCTAGAAAAACTTTTTTTTCACATCATCCTTTTTTAATTTGTGTAAGCGATGATACCTTCCAGTATATATATTCAAATGAGAGGTCGAGGGATGCTGTGTAGATCATCAATAACCCGAAACATCGCCATCGCGGCACGCCGATTGCCATCGCGATCACAGATAGTATCAGGTTCGTAGGTAATGCTGCAGGTATGAGGAGCGACATTGCGTCTTGTTGAAATCTTCGCCCATTTGCTAGTTTAGTGGTTACGAACGGCTTTCAGTATCGCCGTCCTGGTGGCGCAATGGACAGTGCATTGGCTTACGGTCTTAGGGGTCGCCGGTTCGATTCCGGCCGGGGTGGTCGTTTTTTATTAGAAATTTTTACAAGTTTTAATTCTGCCTAACCATAGAGTTATTTTTTTAAGTTGCCCAGTTTTAATTTTCGCCAGTTCGATTTTGTCTACCCATAGAGAGTTTTATTCCTTAGGCTGCCAAGTAAAACTTATGCGCCCTACGCCGCCTGGAGCACCTTCTGTCTCTAGCCGCTCGTAGAATTCTAGGTGAACTTCATAATTTTGTCACATTGAAAGATTCAAACCTCAAATATACCTCAATATGACGACAGAATATGACGTAGTATCAACCATTTGAGAAAACTCGTTTGGATAGTTATTATGGATATCCAAGTATTGAGACAACAAACGAGTAACAGACATCGATTCCGTTTCATAATGAAATCTTTAGTTCTACTACTTCACGTACCTATGAATATTATAATGTCTTAATTTATTTCAGTTTCGAGAGTATGGAAACTTCGTTTTGTGTAGAATAAAGAATAATAGGTTAACTACGCACAATGAACAATAGTATTGTATTCTGACGCCAATCGATTGCCTCACGCGGAATCTTCCGTCTGTGAGTTTACAAACATTATCAACAATATGTAATGGCATTTTTAAAAGAATACCTACCTAAATGCACGAAATAATTCATTCTGTCTAAAATATCGAAACGCAAACAATAAATCAATTAGATGTATCAACAATATGCCATCATCATCAGGAATAAGGACCGGTAGACTAATTGATTGTATGATCTATGCGTAATAAACACATAAACACCCCCCCCCCCCCCCACACACACACCATAATCAATAAACAAATAATAAAAGGTCAATTAATATCGTGAATCCATTGCTTGGAAAATACACAAAGCACATTCAGATCTAGAGATAAACATTCAGTGGCTGGTGGATAAGGGGTGGGGGTTGTGTTGTGATTATCAGAGGTTTGGTTTCCTATGTTGTCTTGACACAAAAGAAATACAAATGTACGTAGATGACACTTGTTTTGGAATGTAACATAATAGAATAATAGATTCTGCTGCAGTAGGAGGCTGTCTTCTAGCACAATTGTATTTTCAAATAACTTATTTTCACACTATTTATTGTAAACTTGTATACTTCAAGATAATGAGTAAGCACACAACCCGTTCGAAGAAAGCTTCCCCAGGGTAAAATTAGTATTCGTAAAGGACTTTTCTTTAAAGCTATTTCATTCAAAATAAATTTAGAAAAATCTTATTCATAAATTACATTCATAACTATATTTGGTACATTTTAAAAGAAATTGAACATTTGCTTGTACAGTACGTCCAGTGAGCGTGTAGCCAGTTCAGCAAATGCTGTGTAAAATTCAACAATGGGTTTAGCTTGTAATCCTGAGTGTTTTGACGCGTGTGCGGTTGTAAATATCTCTCAACGACTGCAGGTGTTCTGGAAAGGGTTGTTTTGTTGTGGTGCCAAATATCTTTCAATGCAGTTGGCTTTTAAAATACAAGGAAAGTTGTTTAAAATGGCAACAGTGTAGGTGGAAGGGGTGGCAGGTCATAAAAAGAGTTGTATCTTGTCAGAGCTTAACGGTCGAACAAGGGTCGAACAATACTGCTCATCTTATGAAAGGAAAGGCTACACGCTCGCTGGACGTACTATATATGACATGTGTTTTCCTTAAGAATGGATAAAGTGATATTTTATTACCTAAACATTAAACAATGTTTTTTTCACTTGAGTCTTGACTAGCAACAGTTTTTTTTAAATGTATAGGTACGCACTGAATGGGACCGAGGAGATAAAAAAACGATTCGTGTTACTACTTTTTCTCATTGTTATCATATACATTTTTTTAAATCAATAGAGATTTTTTAATGTTAATTGTCGTTTAGTGAGATTTAAACAAAATATGTGTAGGTTCATTGATTTTTATTTAATTACATACTACCGATGGAAGCGGTAGACACCTTAGGGAATTTATAAGCGTGTGATCTAGGATTGTGTGACTGTTCTCCGGCAAAAATAGTGCTTTAGCTTCTCTGGTATCATGGCAATCAGTCAGTATATTAAGTTTGACCGTTCTTTGTTGGTTTGTTCGTGTGTTGGTGTGTTTTGTGTTAATGATATACGTCCTACTCCTTCCCACCAGCACTATAAACACCAGGTGGCTCAGATAGTTAATCTTAAAGGAATTCTAGGTTGAAATCTTCAAAATCAATTTTCACAACAAGGCAGTATCAAATGGCCACATCCTTTGCCGTAATTCCTTTAAAATAAGTATAAGTGTCTCGATGTATAAACTAGGAAAACGCTCCTTGGTATGAACGTTCTTTCTTATATACTCCATATACACCCTTTGACCGATCTCAAACAAAATTTGATATACACATTCTATTTGAAATAACCCATACCGTACGGTACTTACACCCTTACGCAAACATCCCCAAATTTTAAGAAACCACCCCTATGTAATAGAAAATTAAATATACATAATATTCTGCATACACCCATTTTTGGTACGTTTTCAAACTGCTGGATGAAGAAATTGAGGTATAATCCATGGTGGGACTATAACTAAACAGCAGTGTTGGGTAAGTTCCTCAAACAAGGAACTTGTTCCAGTTCCATTGAACAAAAAGGAACTAGTTTCAGTTCCTAGTTCCGTTCAAATAAAGAACTAGAAAGTTACCTGGAAAGTTTCCAGGAACTGGAAAGTTTAGTAATTTTGTTCTTTTAAGTTACATTGCCTTCCAAAAACCACTCTGATTTTATTTAAAATGTGTTGTAAACATCTGCACGCTTTACCAATTGAGTTATATGACATAAAAAAGTGAACCTGGAAGAATTTAAAATTGAGAAAAACGCATTTACAATCCTTTCGTGAACCTTTCAGTTTACCAATTGGCAACAAATATGCGTAGTACGAGATGACGCACAAATTCCGGTCTACACCGGAACAATACACCTACAATTTACGTTATTCACATGACTCAAAGTTTTGAACTTTTAACAATTTAAAAGTTGAGATAACTCATATTCAACCAAAAGAAATTGACCCTTTCGTTATACTATCTTTGGAACTATTGGAAGAAAAACAGACAACTTTAGACAAGAAGTGACGTTGTTGGCGTTAACAATGCAATGACAGGTAACACTCAATCATCAATGAAAGCTGCTATAAACTTTTACCTCATGTGACATGTTGTACAAAAACAAAAACTTGTATATAGACTGCCAAGCACATTTCCCCCTAAAAGGATTGCGATCTAAAAGAAGGTCCCAGCAATAATATATTGTTGAAACATTTTCGCACTTAAAATTCGTGAAATCATTTCGCCCAGTTACTGCCGCCAAGCACGACATTATAAACCAAACATTGTGCCCAAATTTAAGATTGAGAAAATCTCTATGTGAACCGTCATAGTATAAACTTTAAGGTGGCTGGGTCGATCGACCATTTTTTCAGATGTTCAATTTTGCTGTACTCACTCATTGGTATCCCCTAAACAACACTTCAAAAAATAAAATACTTCCCGTGTCTAGTTTTCGAGATAGGCGAATAAGAAATAGGTATTTTCCCTATGTTATCTTATGGCAGGTTTTAGAAATTTGCTACAAATGAAGATTTTATTTAATTGGCCCGATAGATTTTCAAAAAACCTATATTAGAAAGAATCTTTGATCTATTTACTTTCATTAAAAAAATATAAACCAATATCATCGTGTGCTAAATAAAAAGTTGTAGGCGATTCAATTCAAATTGCGAATCAAGTCAAAATACTTTTGGCAACACGGGAGTGCTCAAGGTAGTTAGAAGGCACTAAATGCCTCCTAAAGATACCTTGACTTTTCATGAAAGTAAACTCTAGGTGTAAGCTCAGCAAGCTCAGCCATCATGATTCCGCACAAATACAAGTTTCGAAAGTACGATGTTGCCATATTGTACCGTATTGTTAAAATTATTGAAAAATCTTCAATATCCGATTCAAAACTAACTTCTTTGGGGCAGTAATACTGCTATAAATAATAAGATAACGTATAAATACCATTTAAATGTTGTCTATTTCAACTACCCAGTATATAATTAAAGTAAATTATGTACTAAAAGAATTTATAAACGTGTATTATTTACACTTAATAAATTAGTGAAAGCTCTCCAAAACTTCAGAAAACCGATCGATCCAGCCACCTTAAAACAATTATAATCATTTAAAACGAAAAATAGAAAGTATTCAAATTTTAAAAACGTTAACAAAATCAATTTAAAAACATTTTTTTACATAACTTAAAATACAAATAAAAAAAAATTAAATTTAAATAAAATAAAAAAAATATAAAAAAAAAAAAATATAAAGCTTGGCGCATTGTTTTTGCACCGTCATGTTGACTTCTTCCTTCTTCTCCTTCATCATCTTCTTCTTCCTTCTTTCTATCGTCGTCTCCTTGGTCGACATCTTCTTTTTATGTTGCCCCCTTCTTGACACAATGCGCCAAGCTTTATTTTTATTTTTTTTAATTTTAATTTTTTTTTAATTTAATTTTAAATATTTTAATTTTTTTTTTTTTTTTTTAATGTGATCCTTATGATCCTTTCAAATTTGAAGTTGAATTATATTTATTTGTTTATGATTGAGTATAAAGGAACAGAAAAGTGCAAATAAATATACCAAAATTGTATTCCGTATTAAGAAATTGAAAATTCAAATAATATGAATCATAAAGCGAAGAATATGTTTACGAAAAGTGTTGGCAAACTCCTTGTGTCATTTATTAGAGAACAAAGAATCTTTATAGCCGAGTCCAGTCGGGAGCAGACGACAAAAAATAAAACAAATTGTCAATGAATTAGTCTGGATGAAGATCATGTAAAAAATCTGATCAACAAATTACGTTTTTTCTTCCTAATGTTTGGTTTATCTTACTTATAGTTACCCAGTTCTGTCTGTCTGTCTGTGTGTGTGTGTGTGTGTGTGTGTGTGTGTGTGTGTGTGTGTGGGTGTGTTGACAAAGCTATCAATGTGAGCTCAGGCGGGTGAATACACAACAGGAATGTGAGGTCCATTTTCAATGTGAGCTCAGACCCCCTGAGCTCGGATTGTTTAGTATAGGGAATCAATGCTAAATGATAAATAAGGCCTTCCTACCGAGTTTCAGCTATGAGCTCACATTGATAGATTTGTCTGTTTTCGTAGTTGAGGTGTGTTCCCACCAGGGCGGCGCTCGAATAGTTTTCACACACTTCGTACACACCCATGACGCGTAGTGACCGCAGCATGTGAGCTCCTTTTTCGGACATGCATTTTGTGGAGTTCCCTTTAAATTCGAATCAGCCAATGACATGACGGCATTCAAATATTTGAAATACACACAGCGCGACCGCCTAAGCCAATACAATGTGAGGTCATAAAAAATAAAAACGTATAGTTTTGTAAACTATTTATTAATACGTTCAATTGTTAGGTACACCTATGTTACATGCATAGAAACCAGCAAATAAATTAAGATAACAACATTGGAGCAATGACTAAACAATTAAATATCGTATTACTCTGTTGAAGATAATCGTATGTTTTTTTAAAAAGTACGTAATATCGTGCGTATGCTAAAATCGTGTACGTACCAAATGATTACCGGAAAATAATAATAATAACGTTAAACAATGTAACTATTACATAAAACAAATGTCACATACGTGCGAAATAGACAAGTTTCTAACTGCAGTAACTGACTACGTATTGATATTTTTATAGAGGGGGGAAATCCACGTAAAATGTTATTGAATACAATTTCACAAATGTGTATATTTTTTGTTGTATTATATATAACTTGTAACATCTTGAAAAACATTCTATATTGTTATATTTGACAGACTTGCGTCTTGTGTCTTAAAATGTTGTAATTTAAACGTTGAATTTAAATTTAAATCGGATTGGCGTGTATTAACACACAGACGACCTCGTATTGTTATTTTAAATTCAACAATGTGTATGCGATAGCCAGAAGACTTCAGATACAACTGAGAAATCGGATTGGCGTGTATCAACACACAGACGACCTCGTATTGTTATTTTAAATTCAACAATGTGTATGCGATAAAACTAAACTACAGAAGACTTCAGATACAACTGAGAAATGGGATTGGCGTGTATTAACACACAGACGACCTCGTATTGTTATTTTAAATTCAACAATGTGTATGCGATAGCCAGAAGACTTCAGGTACAACTGAGAAATGGGATTGGCGTGTATCAACACACAGACGACCTCGTATTGTTATTTTAAATTCAACAATGTGTATGCGATTGCCAGAAGACTTCAGATACAACTGAGAAATGGGATTGGCGTGTATCAACACACAGACGACCTCGTATTGTTATTTTAAATTCAACAATGTGTATGCGATTGCCAGAAGACTTCAGATACAACTGAGAAATCGGATTGGCGTGTATCAACACACAGACGACCTCGTATTGTTATTTTAAATTCAACAATGTGTATGCGATAGCCAGAAGACTTCAGATACAACTGAGAAATGGGATTGGCGTGTATTAACACACAGACGACCTCGTATTGTTATTTTAAATTCAACAATGTGTATGCGATAGCCAGAAGACTTCAGATACAACTGAGAAATCGGATTGGCGTGTATCAACACACAGACGACCTCGTATTGTTATTTTAAATTCAACAATGTGTATGCGATAGCCAGAAGACTTCAGATACAACTGAGAAATCGGATTGGCGTGTATCAACACACAGACGACCTCGTATTGTTATTTTAAATTCAACAATGTGTATGCGATTGCCAGAAGACTTCAGATACAACTGAGAAATCGGATTGGCGTGTATCAACACACAGACGACCTCGTATTGTTATTTTAAATTCAACAATGTGTATGCGATAGAACTAAACTACAGAAGACTTCAGATACAACTGAGAAATGGGATTGGCGTGTATCAACACACAGACGACCTCGTATTGTTATTTTAAATTCAACAATGTGTATGCGATAGCCAGAAAACTTCAGATACAACTGAGAAATCGGATTGGCGTGTATCAACACACAGACGACCTCGTATTGTTATTTTAAATTCAACAATGTGTATGCGATAGCCAGAAGACTTCAGATACAACTGAGAAATGGGATTGGCGTGTATCAACACACAGACGACCTCGTATTGTTATTTTAAATTCAACAATGTGTATGCGATAGCCAGAAGACTTCAGATACAACTGAGAAATCGGATTGGCGTGTATCAACACACATACGACCTCGTATTGTTATTTTAAATTCAACAATGTGTATGCGATAGAACTAAACTACAGAAGACTTCAGATACAACTGAGAAATCGGATTGGCGTGTATTAACACACATACGACCTCGTATTGTTATTTTAAATTCAACAATGTGTATGCGATAGCCAGAAGACTTCAGATACAACTGAGAAATCGGATTGGCGTGTATCAACACACAGACGACCTCGTATTGTTATTTTAAATTCAACAATGTGTATGCGATAGAACTAAACTACAGAAGACTTCAGATACAACTGAGAAATCGGATTGGCGTGTATTAACACACAGACGACCTCGTATTGTTATTTTAAATTCAACAATGTGTATGCGATAGCCAGAAGACTTCAGATACAACTGAGAAATCGGATTGGCGTGTATCAACACACAGACGACCTCGTATTGTTATTTTAAATTCAACAATGTGTATGCAATAGCCAGAAGACTTCAGATACAACTGAGAAATCGGATTGGCGTGTATTAACACACAGACGACCTCGTATTGTTATTTTAAATTCAACAATGTGTATGCGATAGAACTAAACTACAGAAGACTTCAGATACAACTGAGAAATGGGATTGGCGTGTATCAACACACAGACGACCTCGTATTGTTATTTTAAATTCAACAATGTGTATGCGATAGCCAGAAGACTTCAGATACAACTGAGAAATCGGATTGGCGTGTATCAACACACAGACGACCTCGTATTGTTATTTTAAATTCAACAATGTGTATGCGATTGCCAGAAGACTTCAGATACAACTGAGAAATCGGATTGGCGTGTATCAACACACAGACGACCTCGTATTGTTATTTTAAATTCAACAATGTGTATGCGATAGCCAGAAGACTTCAGATACAACTGAGAAATCGGATTGGCGTGTATTAACACACAGACGACCTCGTATTGTTATTTTAAATTCAACAATGTGTATGCGATAGCCAGAAGACTTCAGATACAACTGAGAAATGGGATTGGCGTGTATCAACACACAGACGACCTCGTATTGTTATTTTAAATTCAACAATGTGTATGCGATTGCCAGAAGACTTCAGATACAACTGAGAAATGGGATTGGCGTGTATCAACACACAGACGACCTCGTACTGTTATTTTAAATTCAACAATGTGTATGCGATAGCCAGAAGACTTCAGATACAACTGAGAAATGGGATTGGCGTGTATTAACACACAGACGACCTCGTATTGTTATTTTAAATTCAACAATGTGTATGCGATAGCCAGAAGACTTCAGATACAACTGAGAAATCGGATTGGCGTGTATTAACAAACAGACGACCTCGTATTGTTATTTTAAATTCAACAATGTGTATGCGATAGCCAGAAGACTTCAGATACAACTGAGAAATGGGATTGGCGTGTATCAACACACAGACGACCTCGTATTGTTATTTTAAATTCAACAATGTGTATGCGATTGCCAGAAGACTTCAGATACAACTGAGAAATGGGATTGGCGTGTATTAACACACAGACGACCTCGTATTGTTATTTTAAATTCAACAATGTGTATGCGATTGCCAGAAGACTTCAGATACAACTGAGAAATGGGATTGGCGTGTATTAACACACAGACGACCTCGTATTGTTATTTTAAATTCAACAATGTGTATGCGATAGCCAGAAGACTTCAGATACAACTGAGAAATGGGATTGGCGTGTATTAACACACAGACGACCTCGTATTGTTATTTTAAATTCAACAATGTGTATGCGATAAAACTACCCAAAAGACCTTGAAGAAATTCAGAAAGTTCAATATATTGATTCAAACTCAAAATGAGGATATTGTTTAGTAATGATTATCCGTAAACGAATGACCAATGCTATGTAAATCTACTTTCATAATATTAGGAGTAAATATGGACGAGTTTGGGATTTATTGAAACAATTGCTTGATAGTTTTTCCTTGTTTTATACACATGCATTAGATTTGCTTCACTGAACTGTTGTGTATCACCGATACGCACACACCGCATTATCTGAGGTCCTAGAGCTTCGACCTTGAACTGAAGGTAGGAGTGTTTATCGCCATAAGAAGGTTTCCATTTTCTGCGTGGTTAGGGGTTTCAGTTTACTTCGAACATGAGTAATATGTTTGATTCTCTCCACGAGTGTGTAATGAGACTTGCCAACCTTTACCGTCTTTCCGAAGTATCTTATATTGTAATATTAATTTCTCATGTCATGCGACGACACTTACTTATATTTTGGGTTAATTTTTAACTTATATCCGAATGATTAAAAAGTAAAATGAATAAAGATGCGATCACAAAGAGAGTTTTTACATGTTGCTTTTTCAATTTAAATATCACCGCTTTGCCTGCAATGTTCACATGACACGTCCCGGATATTTTTATATTGCTATGTAGGTACGTTGTCTATGAGAATTCTAAGCTGCAAATTAACTGCAATTTTAAAACAGGAAAAATCGATAGTGATCTTATTATCAACGACATTGTCAAAAGTCGATATTTTTCAAAAGCGGCAAAATTCTTGGGAATTCGTGGTTTTAAACAGGTAGGTACACATAGGAAAACTGTTAATCATGAAGACATTTGCGATAAGAAGAGTCTATTTGCGATGCAATTGAAGGAACTTTGGGGTTTTGAAAGGTTTTTTGAAAATGTAACAGATCCGAGAACAAGACAAAGCAGCTCCAGACGGAGGTAGCTCCAGATTATTTATCGAAAATCGAGTTTGAGCACATCGCTTGCAATTTTTGGAGGAAATACTTGAATATGCAAAACTTAACTAATGCTTACACGTCGATTCCGATGGACATAACGCCGACTCACTAATTCAAGATGGCGCCGAAATGGGCCTTAAAAATTAGTTTTTTTGTCCTTTTGAGAGCGAAAGTACGAGACATTTTTTAAAAAAGAGGGTAGGTCCCAGCTCGATATTGAGTGAAGAAAAATAAAAAATACTAGAAATTCTCAGCTAGTCGATTTTTGAAATTGTAACGCCGAACTTTATACTCAAAATTGGGCCAAAATTTTAAATACATGCCCCCGCAGACCATCGATTTACCTTCTACAGACCTATTAGGACCGCGTCTAGAACTCGACTCATTAGGCGACCCTCCCATCATTTGCCGCTCACAGGGGATGTAAGCAAGTTGGCTCAAGCGCCAACACACGAGCTCGAGGGAATGTATTAACAAGACGGACTTACGCCCCTCTGCGTCTAGAATTCGACACCTTAGCAACCCTCCCATTACGCACAGTTTTGTATACAATAATCTTTACGGTCATTATTAACAGCTTCAATTTCTCAGACAGATGATTTTCTGTATTCAATTTATTATGAAATACCTATTAAAATACTTTCTTCATAACATACAGTGTTTAAGAATTATTTAAATAATTAATAGCAGAAGTTCTATCTTATACACACTCTAGGCTCATTTACAGTATCAATTCGAGTTCACAAATGTGTGATGATCATTATGAATTTATCAATTACAAACGAGGTCCTAGGATTTTTCTCTCCACTGTTTGAAAAAGATTCGTCAAATTCAATATATTCCCTGATGTATTATCCTATTGTGAGTGTTTTTTGTTTGAAACACTTATCTCTAGGATGCTTGGATTAACGGTAATCATCGTTCAAATAAAATTATTTTCTCTGCGTTGACTTCACGTGCAAGATCGAGGTTGCTCTAACGTTGTTACTATGGCATTAAATCTGAACAAATTCACGAAATTTAGAATCGGTCTTTCTCTCTCATTTTTGCAAGTAGACAGTTGAATTTTAGAGTGGTTTACTCCAATTTTCCCGCTGAATTCGAATGTGAACTCAGATTTTGAAAATGTTGTCAGTAGAGTGAATAAACATCAATTAACTGAAATGGCATCTGTGTGTGATATTGATAAGGGCGGGATTCCCATGTCAAAGGTACTGAATAATGAATCGTACGGGCTGTGACATGTGATTAAAATGAAACCTAATTACAATTATAAGTGTTTTACACAAGACACTATTATTTAGTGTTTTAAATTAATATGGCATATGAATCGGTGGCTGTGTGGACAAGAAAGATCTGAGATTATACCGGACAAGCACATTATTCAATTCAACTAGATAAAGTTTCATCATGAAAACAACAAGAAATTAGCCATTTTTTATATTTTTTTTGAGTATACCATACTTTGATATTTTAGGGAATATAATTGAGAAAATATATTCTGGGTGAGAGTTCTCTAAAATCGAAAATAACTTGTACCATGTTTCCATCATATTAGCTGTAATATTTTACCACTTGTCAATGATGTAGTTTTGTGTAGGATGTTTCAATATGACATTTGGCATAAGTAGTATATGATGGTAAATTAAGAATTCTTTTCTAGATTGGAAATTTGTTAATATGAAAATGTTGAGATAAAATGAAATCGTTGTAAATTTGTTCTAAAAGGAGCATACGTTCATAATAAATATACACAGATGCGTAGGAAGTATATTTTTGCAGGGGGGGGGGGGCACTCCTGGTTGTCAGATGCCCCAAAAGTAGCTGAAAATACATTTTTTCGGGAAAACACGTTTACGTTTGAGTTCAATGCACAAAACCCCCCAAAATCATGCAGGTCGGATTTGTTTTTAATTTCAGAAGTTCATATGGACCAAATTTCGATGCGCTTTGGCTTATAATTTTTCGGCGATTTGCTCCCCTTACATAGGGATTAACTGAAAATTTGAACTTTAATATCTTTACTCAATAGTTTCTTATGAAGATTATTTCGAAGTAGGACAATTTATTAAGTAGATTTGAATGAATATCTATATTATGGGAAGGGGGGGGGGGGGGGGGTAGGCACATTGATTTATCTGCCTCATGTGTTTTCTTAGGGGGGTGGCACGTTTACCCCCCCCCCCCCCCCCCCCCCCTTCGCCGCTCCAGCGCCCATAAATATACATTATATTCATTTTAATTTTTTTATTTCGCTTCAACTAATGTGCAAAGTGGAAATAACCGCCGAACCAGGGCTCGAACCCGGGAGATCTCACTTCCCGGGCGAGAGTTCTACCAACCTGGCTACCATTAGATGTTTTGCTTCGCACATACCTTCATATTGAAATTGAAGTTATTTTTATATTGAATATAATTTACATTTATTGAATTTTATTTATTTGTTATCAAATAAATGAATTACATTTATTAAAATTGTTCAACAAACTATTCACCAAAGTCAAGAAGCATAGCTTCAGTGGAAAAGTCATAATAGTAATTAACTAGGGAAAATGCACCAGTCATTGGCAGATTACCATACTAAGCGTGTAAATGTACTACTACCCAGCCGCACACCCCTTGTTACGCCCCTGAAATTCACATTCTTTGGTTCTATCTCATACACACAGTATACTTATTCATTATCAATTCGAGTTCCCAAATGTGTGACGCTCAATATGAATTCATCAATTGCAAACGAGGTCCTAGGTTTCTTCTCTCCTCGCTTTGAGGAGGATTCGTCAAAATTTATATTTTCCCCGATGTATTATCCTATTGTGAGTGTTTTTTGTTTGAGACACTTTTCTCTAGAATGCTTGGATTAACGGTAATCATCATTCAAATAAAATTATTTTCTCTGTGTTGACTTAACTTGCAAGGTCGGGGTTGCTCTAACGTTGGTACTATGGCATTAAATCTGAACAAATTCACGAATTTTAGAATCGGTCTTTCTCTCTCATTTTTGCAAGTAGACAGTTGAATTTTAGATTGGTTACCTCCAATTTTCACGCTGAATTCGAATGTGAACTCAGATTTTAAAAATGTTGTCAGGAAAGTGAAAAAACTTCAAATAACTTAAATGGCTTCTGTGTGTTATATTGATAAGGGCGAGATTCCTATGTTAAAAGTGCGGGATAATGAACCTTACGGTCTAGCAATACGTGATTGAGTGAAGAATTGTTATATTATTTAAACATGTATTTCACAGCTATCGATATGAAAACAATTGATCCTAACGCCATCTCCAATAGATATCGTCTATTTGCGATGTAATTGAACGAAATTGAGATATTTGAACGAATTTTTAAAACTACCACAGATCGAAGTGATCGATAGTGTGGTAGGTATACTTACGAGGAGTGTTCCGGAATATTTGCTAAAATTCGAGTGGTGCTTTCGTCATCTAGTTTTGCCGTAGAAACTAGATTTACCAGAATCGGTCCTAGTTTTCGCATAGATTTCAAAGCTAAGCGATTACGTATCTGAAATTGGCGGCCGCCAAATTGCAATAACCTAAAGTTTTGTTATGTTATGTTATTTTTGTTTAAAAATTGTTAGAATTCAAGATTACCATATTTTTGTAGTGGGATGACTAGTTTTAAAGGCATCAAAAAAATTTAAGAAATATTAAAATGAAATGATTTATTTTATTATCATTGTTTAGAATCAGTAAAATATACATTGACGCCATAGCTCAGAGTATTGCATACGGCAACAATGTCTTCACCATCGTTACAAATTGTTTCTTGGCTAGAATTGATAAATCATGATGCTCACCCACGGGGTTTCCGGTCAAAATAAAAACGTATTTGTCGGTAAAAATTATTATTTTCATACTCAAATGTGTACACATTAATTCATAAATATAATGTTTTATTCAGTGGACATTTTCTAGGGAAAACGGTTATACTGTCAAATGGCGTAATTTCTTAATCAACTAACAATTAATGACGTTGACATGGTTACAATAAAATATTAAATCATTCGACAGGAATGCCGTTTCCCGTCAAATTGTCCACTTGATTTAAATGTCATATTTATCAATGGATATTTACACTTTTGAGTATAAAACAGTATGTTTTATCAACATTATGTTGATATTTTCTATAAATAAATTTGTTAGAATAAATAGCATTTTCTTAAATCTGAAGGTATACCACGAAACAAACTAAGTCAGGAAGAACAACCAAGAGAATCAAGCCTGCTACCCATTACAAACAATAACATTTCCGTAATTATACAAGAACAATAACCAGATTTTGACATACTATTAAAATGCTAGTTGGACTAAAATGTTTTCTTCCTACTTAATTTTCCTCGTAACCTTGGACTGCGAAAATGTGTTTCAAGGTTGTAATTTTTCAATCATTAGTCAATTTTTTTTGCGATAATCATCTATAAAATAAATATTTTCTCAGAATTATATGGTTCTATCTTATACACACTAGGCTCACTCGTATCATCAATTCGAGTTCACAAATGTGTGATGATCAATATGAATTATGCCATTACATACGAGGTCCCAGAATTTTTCTCTCCTCTGTTTGAACAGGATTCGTCAAATTCAATCTTTTAACCGATGTATTATCCTATTGTGAGTGTTTTTTGTTTGAAACACTTTTCTCTAGAATGCTTGGATTAACGGTAATCATCGTTCAAATAAAATTATTTTCTCTGCGTTGACTTCACGTGCAAGATCGAGGTTGCTCTAACGTTGTTACTATGGCATTAAATCTGAACAAATTCACGAATTTTAGAATCGGTCTTTCTCTCTCATTTTTGCAAGTAGACAGTTGAATTTTAGAGTGGTTACCTCCAATTTTCACGCTGAATTCGAATGTGAACTCAGATTTTAAAAATGTTGTCAGGAAAGTGAAAAAACTTCAAATAACTTAAAATGGCTTCTATGTGTTATATTGATAAGGGCGAGATTCCTATGTTAAAGGTGCGGGATAATGAACCTTCGGTCTAGCAATACGTGATTGAGTGAAGAATTGTTATATTATTTATACAATTATTTCACAGCTATCGATATGAAAACAATTGATCACAACGCCAATTCCAGTAGATATCGTCGTTTTGCGATGTAATCGCAAACACTCCACCTCCGAAATATTTGCTTAAATTCGAGTGTTGCTTTCGTCATCTATTTTTGCCGTAGAAACTAGATTTACCAGAATCGGGCCTAGTTTTCGCATAGATTTCAAAGCAAATCTGAAATTGGCTACCGCCAATTTGCAATAAACTAAAGTTTTGTTTTGTTACGAAATTTATATTTGCATGAATCCAGAGATTACTACAGTTTTGTTGTGGGATGACTAGTTTTCATGGAATCTATTAAAAAAAATTAAGAAATATTAAAATGATTTATTTTATTACCATTGTTTAAAATCAGTAAAATATACACTAACGCCATAGCGCAGATCATTGCAATGGCAACAATGTCTTCACCATCGTTACAAATTGTTTCTTGGCTAGACATTATAAATCATGATGCTGTCCTATATCACCCACGGGGTTTCCCGTCAAAATAAAAACATATTTGTCGGTAAATATCATAATTTTCATACTCAAAAGTGTACACATTATTAAATTCATTAATTTAATGTTAAAATCAGTGGACATTTTCTAGGGAAAACGGTTATACTGTCAAATGGCGTAATTTTTTAATCAACCATCAATGACGTTACCATGGTAACAGTAAAATATTCATCATTCAACAGGAATGGCATTTCCCGTCAAATTGTCCACTTGATTTAAATGTCATATTTACTAGGAAAACGCTCAGTGTAACGCGTTGATGAGCGAGCACGGGTACGTGCAAATTCTCGAACCGGAAATGCGTACACAACGCACAGAAAACATATACATCCATATGGAATTGATTATGATATCAACTTAAAAGTGTATGCTTTTCATCGAAACTTTAAAATAGCATCTAAGCACCTGGTTCATAAAGCAAATCAGAATCAATTTTCAATTGGCACTGGAAAACATTCATTTCGATACTTCATTACTGACAGATATTAAAAATGTAAATAACTTCATACGTTCTTAACTGATTGGGATGAAATTTTGTAAAATAAGAGACAATATTGGTCTTAATGATCATGCAAAATATGAGTTTGATCAGAATTATCGAAGACCGTTTTCATTTTTCAGCCTATCAGGAGATATTTATTTAAATTTTAACCAATGAATCTGAGTAACGCGTTGATGAGCGAGCACGGATACGCGCAACACCTCGAACCGAAATTCTGTCTATCGAAAATGTCATTAAAAGCCAATAATTCTAAAATTTCGCCACAGATTTGTATAGAAATCTCAAAACATTCCTAAAATATTGGTCCAAATAACCATGCAAAGCTTTAAGTTGATCAATTGAACCTTTATGATTGAACTGTTCCGTGTTAATTTTCAAAAATCACAGGATCTCCTTCAAAAAATATACCTGAGACCACTCATATGATATAAGTGTGTCTACACAATATCAGATCGACTGTTGAACGGTCATTATCAGTTTCATTTGCGTTTGAAAGTTTCTGCTCTAACTACCTTGCCTTGAACTGAAGAGTCGAAGTCGCCGTGAATTTGACAGCCAACACGCTAATAGTCCGTAAAATGTCAATAACGTTTGGATTTAAACACAGATTAGTATGAAAATTGTCAAAAATGCAGATAATGTTGGACCCAACCATCATGCGAAGTTATAAGTTGATCGTTCAATCGGTTATAGTTTAAATTTCTAAAAACACAGGAAAGATGGTTTTAAATTTTAACCAATGGGAGGATTTGGCTGAAACTTTGTTTGATTGGGTACAATGTTGGGGGTAATGACTTGTCAAAATTTCAATTTGATCAAAACAACCAATCGAAAGTTAATTTTTTTTAAATTTGAACCAATCAATGGATTTCAAAAAAATTAGGGTCTGCAACAATCAGAAATGTTACGTACATGTGTGCAAAATTTCAGCTCGATCGAAGAAAAACTCTGACCTGTATATCGTCAGTAACAGAAAAAAAAAACAAACAAAAAAAAAAACAGAGGTCCGTGCCAAAAGAGCCAAATGGAGACGCTCGCTTCGCTCGCTCAATCAATGGATATTCACACTTTTGAGTACAAAAACAGTGTGTTTTACTAACATTTGTTGATATTTTGTAAGTATAATTTTGAAACGATTTAAATAATTTATTAATATTTCCTAAAACACATGCACGATAAGTGTGAATATAATTATTATCTGCGCTGATAATAACAATTTTGTGATTAAATTTCCTCTTCCTGATAAGTTTGGTATTATATTAAATGAATTACTTTCCTTTGGACAGGACACAAACTTTATTTTTTATTATAAATTGCACAATATTTCGGCCACTGTCTGCGGCCTTCTTCAAGTGTATGTAACAATTATTGAAAAAATTGACAGGTATAAAACATTATGATTAAAAAAGACAAACAAATCACAATCCATTAGGCTTATCAAAAACCAAAGACATTTTTAATCATAATGTTTTATACCTGTCAATTTTTTCAATAATTGTTACATACACTTGAAGAAGGCCGCAGACAGTGGCCGAAATATTGTGCAATTTATAATAAAAACAATTTTGTGATAAATAAGTTGAGTGATTTCCAATTATCAATTCATTATGAAATTCGAGGATTCAATAGATACTGAAAGAAAGACCTCAGAAAGACTGAACAGATTCTCAAGTCTTCTTACACACTTGTCCGGTGGTTTAAACCTCTACTCATACATTCGAAGCAAACTGAGGAAACCTGACAACGCCGAAGACATACGATGCAATAGTTCTGGCGAGTAAATGGCAACTTCTACGTCAAGGTCAAAATTATAGGACCTCAGATGATGCGGTGTGTACGTACTCAACGTCACACAGCAGATCTAAACAACTAATTCAATGCATTGTACAATACACACCGCAAATAATTTAAGACTATTTTATCATAAAGCTCCACTCACAGTTCATATATTCTCCGAATATTAGTAAAGTGGCTTTTCATTAATACTGAGCATTTATGTACAGAAATATTCGTAAAAAATGATAAAATCATGATTTAATACAGATAGGGTTGAAGTGTGGGTATGATCTGAGGTCAGTAAGGTTTTGTCTCATACACACTGATCCCGAAGACATTTGCGTTATTGAACGAAATCGATGGTATTTAACGATTTTTTCAAATGTTAACATTACGAAGATCAAGACGATGCACTGCCAGAGAGAGAGGGGAGTAGCTCCATAATATCAGTACCGGCCCAGTACCGCCCAGTACCTGCCGGTACCGGCCATAGCAATTGGCCGGTACTGGCCCAGTACCGGAAATTTGGCCGCGTGCAGCCCAGCCAGCACTGAGCCAGTACCGGCGTCATTGCTGTTGGCCAGCATGATCTTTGAATGCACCATCTTGTTCGTGGCCAGCACCTTGCCAGAGTGGCCGGTACTATAGCCCATCACCGTGCCTTCATCGAGCCAGCTGATATGTTTACTGGGATTGATCTAAAATCATTCTAGGCCGAAAAGATTTTAAAAAAGTTATAGATACACAATGTCAACATATTTCTATCAATGCGAGCTCTTAAGTGTGTAATATAACCACAGTTGAGTCAATAGATTTGAAGCGAGGTACTTTGTGTTCTTGAAACACAATGTCAACTTATTTCCATCAATGCGAGCTCTCAAGTGTGTAATATAACCACAGTTAAGTCTATAGATTTGAAGCGAGGTACTTTGTGTTCTTGAAACACAATGTCAACTTATTTCCATCAATGCGAGCTCTCATGTGTGTAATATAACCACAGTTAAGTCTATAGATTTGAAGCGAGGTACTTTGTGTTCTTGAAACACAATGTCAACTTATTTCCATCAATGCGAGCTTTCAAGTGTGTAATATAACCACAGTTGAGTCTATAGATTTGAGGCGAGGTACTTTGTGTTCTTGAAACACAATGTCAATTTATTTCCATCAATGCGAGCTCTCATGTGTGTAATATAACCAGTTGAGTCTATAGATTTGAAGCGAGGTACTTTGTGTTCTTGAAACACAATGTCAACTTATTTCCATCAATGCGAGCTCTCATGTGTGTAATATAACCACAGTTGAATTTATAGATTTAAAGCGAGGTACTTTGTGTTCTTGAAACACAATGTCAACTTATTTCCATCAATGCGAGCTCTCAAGTGTGTAATATAACCACAGTTGAGTCTATAGATTTGAAGCGAGGTACTTTGTGTTCTTGAAACACAATGTCAACTTATTTCCATCAATGCGAGCTCTCATGTGTGTAATATAACCACAGTTGAGTCTTTAGATTTGAAGCGAGGTACTTTGTGTCCTTGAAACACAATATCAACTTATTTCCATTAATGCGAGCTTTTAAGTGTGTAATATAACCACAGTTAAGTCTACAGATTGGAAGAGAGGTACTTTGTGTTCTAAATGAAACATTGTCTACGTATTTTTATCAATTAGTTTGTTTTAATGGCACCTTTTTACATGTCATGTCTGACCCATTCTCATAAATTATTATATCCATGTTATATAGATGTAAGTGATTTTCTGAGATTATAATCTGTATTTAATATCAGGAAAAAAATGCCATCAGTAATCAGTAATACATGGGATATTTGAACAGATGTTCTTACGTGAATCACGTACCTACGCAGTTCATTGCTGTGTATATTATGTTACGGATTGTCATAATATTCATTTGTAAGAAACTCGTCCTACAAATAACCTGACAAGTAATGAAGTTATGCATATGACTTCACTCTGTATATGCACTTTCGACTTTGTAACGGTCACTGTGTATGAGTTCGGATAAGCAAAATGTACGCGTAGTGACGGTTATGTGTATGAGTTCACTTTGTATGAGCACATACGACAATGTAACGGTCACTGTGTATGAGCTCGGATTGGCAGTTCACGTGATCTCACATTATATTGAGTAAAACGCAGAGTCCACATAGATATGTCATATCATACTTACACAACGACGTCTTAGAGCAAATCGGTTATGACCACGTCCATCTAGGTACTAAAGGTAGCAATAGTTGTCATGGTAAGCATTGTCTATCTAGTGTAGTTTGCGATGTCTCACATTGGTGGTGTGTATTCACATACCTCACATAGATAGATTCGGTCGTATGGGTGTGTGTGTGTGTGTGTGTGTCAGGAACGGTTGCGCGCTTCGATTTGACATCGGTATTTATTGAAAACTATAACTAAGATGGAGGCGTTTTATTGCCATCATGTCTAAAATTACATCTTCTGCCTTTTGTGAATAAATTAATAACCGAAACTCACCTAAGACGAGCACCTTATCCTTTTGTAATTATAATAAATTCATTATAAGATACTAATACGGTCCAAACCAGCACATGACATTAAAAACGTCATCTCGGCAAGAAACTTCAAATGTTATTTTTCTTATTTTCTCTTGCTCTGAATTTCGTAGGCCGTGAACATGATCAAACCAGAGTCGATGGAGTTATATTATACATTTTCTTGGGAAATAATTTTCCTTCGTTTCTTATTTACTAAGAGTGGTGTGTATTGAGTCATGTAAACGACGTCAAGTTACTGTTGGTAATGTTTTAAACATCAATGCTTAAATTTTTACATTGCATACTGATAGGTACCTTAGAGGCAGATGGGCGGAAGTCAATTTTAATGATTCTTAAAGTGATCTCAATAACCAGTAATTCTGAGCTGAATTCTTCATCCAATCATATTTGTTATGGTGACATGGGCCTTCTGTAAGGGTACCTATACTTCAATATAACTGTTTTGTTAACATCAGTCCAATGGTAGGTACTTATAGAGCTTGATTACCATTCCAAAAGTGTGCACTGAGAAATCCAAAACATATGACCTTCCGCTCTTATACCTACCTCTGACCTCAGAGAAACGGATATAATGAAGCTCACCATGCATTCATAGTTTGCACGAGCTTCATTTGTTTTTCATCAACAATGTAAAAAAGTAAATTTCAACCATTTTACAGATGTCAAGTCGATTAATGCTAATTATAAGCGGTTAATCAAAGATATTTGGTATATGAGGTGGTTTTATACCCATAAGAATTTCTTCTGCAGTTTATTGCACAGGTAACCATTATATCACCACAATACCGAAACACAGATTGACAGCCGTTCTGACACGTTACACCAATATGGCCTCTCAACAATGAGATGATGTCACGTGCAAACTATGAATTGGTATCACAAATAAAGAATGTGTCGTGTGTGTCGGGTCACGATATCAACTTCACCTATATTTTAACGGCGCATTATGACACTATACATTTTCTTAATTTTCTTACTAATACTCATGGTCATGGTTTACATTTGAAGACTTATGTTATTGATTTACCATAATAGGTATGATTAAATTGCCTTCCTTCGTACCTCATTTACGTATTTTGTTGGGCATTTGGTCTGTTAATTACGTAACGTGTGTATTAACGACGCACAATCTGCTGACAAATATTGCTGTATTTTTATATTTAATATTTATGCATACCTCACTGGTGCGCATTGGTCATGTTATACATGACGGGATCCTCTATTGATAATAATGATTCAATTCTTAGGACTATAGACAAAAACTTTATTTTTACTAAACAAATTCACAATATTTTGGCCGCGTTTCTGTGGCTGAAAGTAAAGGAGCAAAACGCTAATTAAAAAAACAAAAGAGCAATCCACTTGACAGCCTGGTAATAAAAAATTACAAAAAAAATGGAAATTTTAAAAATTTGCTTAATATTTGATAGCTTTATATTCTCATCATACAAAAATCTGATTCCTAACACATCCCAAAAAGGATACATAATTTTTACCTCTACCTACCTACAAATTAACTCAAGGGTTAAGGAGGCGGCTACGATGGAAGTATTGAAGAAAGAAGGGATCAAGATAATAAGTCAGCCTAGCTATGAATTCAACAAGAACAGTTTGGGAGCAGATTAGAAGATGGGAAAGTGTGAAGATGAGCTCATACGAGATTATAAATAGCTTAAGATGTGATGGCAATGTTGGAATATACTAGGAAAACGCTCTGAGTAACGCGTTGATGAGCGAGCACGGATACGCGCAACACCTCGAACCGAAATTATGTTTATCGAAAATTTCCTTAAAAGCCAATAATTCTAGAATTTCGTCACAGACTTGTATGAAAATCTCCAACGATTCCTAAAATATTGGTCCCAATAACCACGCAAAGTTTTAAGTTGATCGATTGAACCTTTACGATTGAACGATTCCTTGTTAATTTCCAAAAATCACAGGATATCGTTCAAAAAAATGTTAAACGGTCATATCAGTTTCATAATACGTTTGAAAGTTTCTGCTCTCTTGAAGTGAAGATTCGAAGATTCCGTGAAATATGAAATTCGAGAAATATGATAGCCAACACGCAAAATATCCGTAAACTGTCGATAACTTTTGAATGTAAACACAGTTTAGTCTGAAAATTGTCAAAAATACAGATAATGTTGGACCCGATGACCATACAAAATTTTAAGTTGATCGGTCAAACGGTCTGGATTAAATTTCAAAAAGCACATGAAATATTTTTTTAAATTTTAACCAATGGGAGGATTTGGCTGAAAATTTGTAAAATAAGAGACAATGTTGGTCCTAATGACCATGCAAAATATAAGGTCGATCACATTTGTCGAAGTCCATTTTCATTTTTCAGCCTATCAGGAGATGTTTATTTAAATTTCAACCAATGAATGGATTTCAAAAAAATTAGGGTCTGCAAACAGAGAAGGTTGGTTTTACATGTGTGCAAAATTTCAGATCGATCGGTGAAACGGTGCGACCTGTGTATCGGCTATTAGCAGCAAAAAAAAAAAAAAAAAAACAGAGGTCCGTGCCAAAAGAGCCAAAAGGAGACGCTCGCTTCGCTCGCTCAATTATGTGGTATTAAAAATGTAAAATTTTTCTTTTTAACTTTGCTTAAAATCTTTGTTTTTGGTTGGGCCAATGGAACTTAGAATTTTGTATTTTTTGCACATAATGATATTTATACTTTGTCACTTTTACATTGTTACCACGCCTTGATGAAGACCACAGAATAGCGGCCGAAATACTGTGAATTACTGTGAATCCGATTATTTGGAAATTTCGCTGGATCATTAATATACCAATATGGTCTTAAATTTTACAATGTTTCAGCTAAATCGTCCTATTAGTAAAAAATTTAAAAAATATTCCCATTGGTCGAAAATCAAAATGTTCCGATTGAGTTAAAATTTTGCATGGTGATCAAGACCAACATTATCTCATCTTTTAAACATTCTCATCCCAACCGGTAAAGCATCTAAACTAGGAAAACGCTCTGAGTAACGCGTTGATGAGCGAGCACGGATACGCGCAACACCTCGAACCGAAATTATGTTTATCGAAAATGTCATTAAAAGCCAATAATTCTTGAATTTTGTCACAGACTTGTATGAAAATCTCCAACAATTCCTAAAATATTGGTCCCAATAACCACGCAAAGTTTTAAGTTGATCGATTGAACCTTTATGATTGAACGATTCCTTGTTAATTTCCAAAAATCACAGGATATCGTTCAAAAAAATTTTAAACGGTCATATCAGTTTCATAATATACGTTTGAAAGTTTCTGCTCTAACAACCTTGAAGTGAAGATTCGAAGATGCCGTGAAATATGACATTGGAGAAGTATGATAGCCAACACGCAAAATATCCGTAAACTGTCAATAACTTTAGAATTTAAACACAGTTTAGTCTGAAAATTGTCAAAAATACAGATAATGTTAGACCCGATGACCATGCAAAATATTAAGTTGATCGGTCAAACGGTTCTGGTTTAAATTTCAAAAAGCACATGAAATATTTTTTTAAATTTTAACCAATGGGAGGATTTGGCTGAAAATTTGTAAAATAAGAGACAATGTTAATGTTAATGACCATGCAAAATATAAGGTCGATCACATTTGTCGAAGTCCATTTTCATTTTTTAGCCTATCAGGAGATGTTTATTTAAATTTCAACCAATTAATGGATTTCAAAAAAATTAGGGTCTGCAAACAGAGAAGGTTGGTTTTACATGTGTGCAAAATTTCAGATCGATAGGTGAAACGGTGCAACCTGTGTATCGGCTATTAGCAGCCAAAAACAAAAACAAAAAAAAACAAAAAAAAACAGAGGTCCGTGCCAAAAGAGCCAAAAGGAGACGCTCGCTTCGCTCGCTCAAAAATAAATGAGATATAATGTAGTCGTTGTCTTTATCATGTTTCGTTGGAGATGTTGCACGTATTGGTGCTCGCTTATCAACGCATTACACTGAGCGTTTGCCGTTTTCCTAGTAATTTTATAATTGTATGTAAAAAATATATATTATTTATAATTTAATTTAAAACGAAATTTCTAGAGAAACACATCACAATAGACAACATCATAAATTATCTAGTTAGCTCTGCTTTTCAAAAATTTTCATATGCAGTACCGTGATCCAAGTATCTATTATGGTTATGATCCATTGTTTAAAAACCATAATAGATACTTGGATCACGGTACTGCATATGAAATTTTTTGAAAAGCAGAGCTAACTAGATAATTTATGATGTTGTCTATTGACAAAAATGGAAAACCAAAATGTAAAAACATCTGAAAAATATTAAAGTTCGAAAGTTTAAATACTAATGCTATTTAAATGGCATTGGCGTGTTAAAAGAATGGTTGAAAGATACAGATTATTGGCCCTATCATTAGGCTTTTAACCTGATTGTATAACTGGATGATAAATTAATGTTGTGAATAGTAATTATAAATTACTAACTGTATTAATATAATTTATTATTCCTTTTAAAAATGAAACTAGATTTCAATAAATTGAGTAACGGGTTTGTTGTAACTTTTCCTAAAATTTGATTTGTGTTACTAATAACATTATGTGACTTTTTAATATTAGCAGCAATTATTTTGTCAAATAATAGTTATTTACCTGCAATGTAAACAAGAGAATTCGTTTTCAAAACATATATTATTTAATTAAAAATGTATTTCTCTGACCTTATACTCAATGTCCATTTCGTTACAAATTTTAATTCAAAATAGTTTCCAGTTTAAATTATACAAAATGGAAAAGTTTTAAGAAAATGATTAACCATAATAATATTTATTTTATGAAAGTTGAGAAGTTGCTGACCACATCTGTGATAATTATTTTGCTTTGGGATGAATAGTTTTCAAGAACTTAATTTACAAAGTTTGATTGATATCGCAATTGCTGTATTTTTATGTCAACAAAGGATTCAATATGGTAACACATTGTTGGAGATTTGGAAATTACATCATTGTAATATGACGTTTTTCACGCCAAAATGTTCCATGATATTCGAATTTGATTTTCACGAATAAAAATAATACATTTCGCGAGTAATAAGTGTGTTAAGGTGCTGCAAGCGAGAGCGATTTTGCTGCGTTTTGTAGACACTTTTTGCGATACGATTGGAGACGAAATGGGTAGACCAAATTATTTGAAATTTTAATTGTGATTAGATAAAAGACAAACTTATTATCCCTTGGTACATTCTTAATTTTTTGTTTCGTTAATTAGTAATAATTAGTGGATTTTTGGTGAAAAATTAGCTATTTTCTTGTCTCCCTGGCCGCCGTATAAAATTAAATTTCAAAAATGTGCCAAGAGATAACCCTAAGTTTGTCTTTCATCTAATCATGATTAAAATTTGAGATCAATTGGTTTACGGGTTTGGTCTCCAATCGTATCGCAAATTTCATCGTTTTGCGCGGTTTTGTTGAATAACCGGCGCCTAATTAACGATGCAATAAGCAAAAATTAAAAAGGGCTACTAATATACAATCAGACTGATCATGTGAACATCCTGTAAAAGTTACACTCACTTATGAAACAATTTTTCTCTCTCAATTTTCTAAAACGGCCGAGCGCTAGTATCACCTTAACAGTATATATTGTGTTCGTAATTGAAAATTTAAAGGAATAAAATTTCACGAGACGTCCCTATGTATCTTGGTTTCCTTTTACCAGCGATCACTTTTACTCAACAAAAGAGCGATTATAGAAATGTCATCGTATTTAATGCATAAATGCTTGATGATAACAGAGAGCAAAATATTCATAGGTTTGTGTCAGAGACAACAACAAATCATTAGCCATAACATTTTCTCCAGCGAAACAACTCGGTTCGTCGAGGTTTCAGTGAGGTAGGGGAGGGGGGAGAGTGCCCCTGCGCTGGTAGACCACTTTACGATCTCCGTTGTATGCGGGAGGGTATAAGCGTAGGGATGATCGCGATATTTTTCCAAAGCTGTACATAGTAATTAAAAATACATGTATTTATTCATTTATATATTTATTTATAAATATATACGTAAATATTCATATAAATATTTACATATTTAGATTATATATGTAACGAATAGTTCTCTCAGTTCCCACCACCACAGCGTTTCAGGAGCGCTGCGGTTTTTCGGCTCCCGATTTCCAACGCTTGTTATTGGCCATTTTCAGACCGCGAGAATTTGAAAGTTGACGCTCTTTACGTGTGGTGGGGCGGGGTAAGTGTAGGTCTAGTCTCTTTAATTCCGAGCTATGGCCCACCCCACCACATATACCAAATTTTAGGACAATAATAGGTTATGCTATTTGCGAGCTAGAGGGCCGTGAAAACAGTGAAATTACACCCCTTTTAAAAGCTATCTGATTCAGATTCAGATATCAGAAAACACCGCTGTCACCGCCACAGCCTAAACGGCTGAACCGATATATCTGACATTTTTACCACGTGTGCACTTTTGGCGTCTGATGACACATTTTTTGTGACGCCATTTTGAAACCGGAAGTGACGTCATATACCAAAAATGGATGGACCGATCGATACGAAACTTCCACCAAACGATTCAGATGGTCTTCTTTATAAAATATCAATAGTCGAAATTGAAAAGTTACAATTACCAAAACCGGAAATGACGTCACAAAAATGCCAAATCTGACTAAAATCATCTCTTATAACAATAACTACATATTTCGCAGGCTTATAATGTTACATAACTTTATCAAGCGAGCGTAGCGAGCGTCTCCACTTGAAACTTATGGCTCGAATCTCTGTTTTTTTGTGTGTGTATTTGTGCATTTGGCGTCTCCTGCCAAACGAAGTAATGGATCAGGCCAATTTTTTCACACAACATAAATTACTATTCTCGTTATGGACAAAATGATTTTCAGCAAGTTCGCTCCATTGGTTGCATCGGAAACTTTATGTGTAGTTATAGTTAGCTTGGCAATGGGGATGAAGGAAACTCTGTGTATATACCTAACTGCAATAGTTTGACCGATCATCACCAAATTTTGCAAGGTCATGTGTACCAGCATTATAAGTGATTTTTTACAAATCTGTAATGAGCTTCAAGAGTAATAGACATTTTACTGACATTTGTATACTTAATTTAAAACGGCCTATAGCCACACCACCATTTGACCTATCAAATGGTCTTCGATTAATCTGATTAATCAAACTCATATTTTGCATGGTCGTTCAGACCAACATTGTCTCTTATTTTACACATTTTCAGCCCTACCAGTCAAGAACATAGATGCACTTATTGACAGTTTTAATAACTGTCAGAAATGACATTTCAAAACAGAAATTCCACTGCATTCTGGGTTGCTCTATGTAGCAAAGCAAAGTTTATAGATGGCTATATTCTCAATTTCAATGTAAGACAGATTCTTTTATTAGTGGATCATATGGCAATACATAATGTAGTCAAAATGTAATGTAGGTATTTCCGAGGGTATTTCATATACATAGGTATAGGTATACCTTATCTAAAATAATTTATTTTACGATATGGATTGTGTTTCACAGTTATGAAAACAACGTTTTGACTAGATAGCATCATATTTTACACATTTCCAGCCCAATCGGTCAAGAATTTACAGACTTATTGCTGTTTTAAGTGTTTGAATATCTGTCCAAAGAGATTGATGGAAAAATATCAGTACAATAATCTGTTATTTAATTGATCCAGAGTGTTTATGAAAAGTTGCAAGGAAAATTGGTAATAAATAATGTATAGTTAGTTATCTTTGATTAATTGGATCGTGCTATGATTGGCGATGTCGTGTGTGTCGGTGCTCGCTCATCAACGCGTTACACCGAGCGTTTTCCTAGTAAATACAAATTTTATGTGGCAGTGATGTCAACCGCCATTTTGAAAACCGGAAGTGATGCCATAACTCGAGAACGGCTGGACCGATTGGAACGAAACTTTCGCTATACTTCATAGCATATTATTGAGCGAGCGTAGCGAGCGTCTCCACTTGAAACTTATGGCTCGAATCTCTGTTTTTTTTTGTGTGTGTTTATTTGTGCATTTGGCGTCTCCTGCCAAACGAAGTAAGGGATCAGGCCAAATTTTTCACAAAACTTATATTACTATTCTCGTTATGGTCATAATGATTTTCAGCATGATTGATCCATTGGTTGCATCGGAAACTTGATGCGTACTTGATGCTGTGCTTGGCAATGGGAACGAAAGAAACTCTGTGTGTCAATATAACTGCAATCGTTTGACCGATCATCACCAGAATTTGCATTGTCATTGGTACCAGCATTTTAAGATCCTATTTTTTGACAAATCTGTAAAATCTATAATGAACTTTAAGAGTATAGACATTTTAATGACATTTGTAAAGCTTAATTTATAATACCCCTTCTACACGCTCACTTTAATATAGTATGTTAAACATACATTTAAATGACGTCTCACTTTAGCACGTCTACACACTCACTTTATCTATTGACGCACTATCTGGTGACGATTCTGTAATTATTACCTTAATTTGTCGATTCAGTGCAGTGTTATTCTAATGACAGTGAGGAGATTTCACATGAATGGTCCAGTGAAGTTATTTCCAAAATATGTTCCAGCTGTCAGTTCAAGTTGAAAACAAAATCACTCTTGGATGACATAGCCTCACTTTTAACACTCATAAGCACTTATTTATTATTTTAAAATTGTTTTGAGCCTTTGTGTTAGGTTAAAAAGTATTATTAAATAGCACGCAACACACTTACAAATTCAATGAAACATTTTAACTTGAATAATATGTATACAATTTTACTATTAAATCTAGAACTGAAGAAGAACAAAAGCGAATCGTTTTTAAAAATAATCTCGCGAGATCTCGCGTCTTGCGTTAAACATAGTTTAAACATAGGTCCGTCGCGAACTTGAAGTGCGGTGTCATTTAAGGGAAGCTTGATCATCTACACGGTGTACTTAAAGTGAGTGGCTACTAAAGTCCTATGTTCAAGTGAGCGTGTAGAAGGGGTATTATACCCTTTCTACACGCTCATTTTAACATAGGACTTTAGTAGCCTCTCACTTTAAGTACACCGTGTAGATGATCAAGGGGTATTATACCCCTTCTACACGCTCACTTTAACATGACAACATTTATACGTTAAATTTTAAAAAAAGATGTGAACAAATGGCTGTGAAATAAATAAATAAATAAATAAATAAATAGGACTTTAGTAGCCTCTCACTTTAAGTACACCGTGTAGATGATCAAGCTTCCCTTAAATGACACCGCACTTCAAGTTCGCGACGGACCTATGTTTAACCCATGGTAGAAGAATATTGTTTAACCTATGTTTAACGCAAGACGCGAGAACTCGCGAGATTATTTTTAAAAACGATTCGCTTTTGTTCTTCTTCAGTTCTAGATTTAATAGTAAAATTGTATACTTATTCAACTTAAAATGTTTCATTGATTTGTAAGTGTGTTGCGTGCTATTTAATAATCTAGTGGAGCGGTCGCTCCACTCAGCCAAGTCGTACCGTACACTCACAGTCACTCAACATACCGTAAATGCCTATATAAACTGAGGAGCAGACCAAACACTTTTACCCTTCTTACCTCTATGCTTTTACCATAGAGGTATTCTTACCTCTATGCTTTTACTGTAAGCAACAACATAGCATTTTTCAACAATGGAAAATCTCACATTGTTGTGAAATGTCTTAATTTTGAGCTATGGCCCACCTGACTACATATACATCACGCGACAACAACCAGTCATGCCGTTTACGACCTAGAGGGCAGTGAAAATCGTGAAATTACACCGCTTTCATCTGCTTCTGCTTCTTCTTCAGATGATTCCCGAAAAAGTTGCTATCACCGCCACAGCCTAAACGGCTAAACCGATCAACCTGAAATTTTTACCACATGTGCACTTTTGGCGTCTGATGATACCTTGCCTCTTGTGATTTTTTGTGCCGCCATTTTTAAACCGGAAGTGACGTCATAACTCAAAAACGTCTGGACCGATTAGAACGAAATTAGCTCGATTCGATTTAGATGGTCATCTTTATGAAGTATCAATAAAAAAATAATATTTTCTTATTTTCTAAACCGGAAGTGACGTCATAATTACGCAATATTTATCTTATTTCAACAAATTATACTTAAAATACATACATAATTAACTTACATTGTAACATAGACAATAAAATTTTTAAATTCAAGGTTGCAGTGTTCTCGGCCACCATTCCTGAAACCGGAAGTGACGTCATATATCTAAAACGCCTGTACCGATTGCAACTGAACTGGCTCCTGCATATTCATTCTGCAATTTATTTGAAAAATTGTGAAAAATGAATAAACAAATTAACGGTACCGGAAATGACGGCAGGAACCACTAAATGAAACGGGAAGTGACGTCATATATTGCAAACGGCATGACCGATTTTACGGAAATATTGGGATTATGAATTCAGATGGTCGTTCATGAACTATCAACTAGATTGTTTTCTTATTACCTATACCGGAAATGACGTCATAAATATGCTACATTACGTCATAAATATGCTAAATCACTCTAAATTAGCCACTTTTTACTTTTAAATAGATATTAGTAAACGTTCTTTGTAAATAATTATAAACTCAAGGTTGCAGTGTTCTCGGCCGCCATTTTTAAAACCGGAAGTGACGTCATATATCGAAAACGGATGTACCGATTGCAACTAAATTATGTAAATATGTAGGACATATGATTATGAATTCAAGACGACATTTTTTTCGGCCGTTATTGTTAAAACCGGAAGTGACGTCATAAATCGAAAACGGCTGTACCGATTGCAATCAAATTATGCGATTTTGTAGGACTTATAATTATGAATTCAAGACGCATTATTTTTGGCCGCTATTTCAAAACCGGAAGTGACGTCATATATCGAAAACGGCTGGATCGATTGTAACGAAACTTAATTGCTATTCTTCTTGGATAATCATTTTAATCTTTTACCAAACGCAACTTTTCTTAGAACCTATCCAAATCGGTGAGGCGTATTTTTTTAAAGAAATTAGTCCTTGCTCGGACATGTGCTACAAGCTGTATCAATAAACTAACAAAAGAAGTGATATCCCAGAAAAAAAACACTCCGTGTAAAAAGGGCAGCCAAGTCTCTTTACTTTAAAAAAATTCAACACCGAAAAGGAGTTATTTCAAAATATGAATGACATTTTCATTGACATTTCCAAATATTTAATCGTATCTTTGAAATAAAAGAATAAACACCGAGAAATACTTTACAAAAGGACTTGGCGCATCGTTTTTTTAAAGACATTTTTCTATTCATAAGCATATGCCATTTATATACAACCGTCATTTAGAAATTTTAAAATAATAGGGAAACATCTTTCAATTACATATTATACATACCTACTGTAAAAAAATTTTTATTTGAATATGTACGCTATGAAACTTGTTGCCTATGTTTTCTATAAATACACAATAGTTATCTTCGTAATATTGTTTCGTGGTCAACATATTAATTAAGTCTCATTCGTTATACCTTCTCACAATGAAATTCATTTCTATTAGGAATCCATATTTTATAAAAATACATTTCACAAAGTACACAGTCACATTGTATTTCTATTAAAAAATTAAACTTTATATACACTTGACACTTCAAAAATATATAATAGTGTTCCATAGATAGTAAGTAGTTATTTGACAACGTTTCATGATTTCCTTCAGTCATGATCAAATTATGAAAAGATACCCTTCTCATATCACCATATTAACAGTGCTATAAGAATATATATGAGCCCACTTCCTTGTTATTTAATTCTTCCGTCCTTATATTACTTATCTATTACAGCATGAAATCTTTCTTCTATCGCCATTGACAAAACTATAAAATAGCCATTACTAAAAGTAGCTTGATTCATAGATTCTGGCTCTAATAGAAAGAGGAAAATGTACCTCCTTGTAAATTTCTTTCCACTTATAGCCATAGGATAGAATGATGTCTTTAAAAATACGATGCGCCAAGTCCTTTTGTAAAGTATTTCTCGGTGTTTATTATTTTATTTCAAAGATACGATTAAATATTTGGAAATGTCATTGACTTGGCTTCTTTTTTGATATCACTCCTTTTCGGTGTTGAATTTTTTTAAAGTAAAGAGACTTGGCTGCCTTTTTTACACAGAGTGTTTTTTTTCTGGGATACTTTTTAACCTAACACAAAGGCTCTAAATAATAAATAAGTGCTTATGAGTGTTAAAAGTGAGGCTATGTCATCCAAGAGTGATTTTGTTTTCAACTTGAACTGACAGCTGGAACATATTTTGGAAATAACTTCATTGGACCATTCATGTGAAATCTCCTCACTGTCATTAGAATAACACTGCACTGAATCGACAAATTAAGGTAATAATTACAGAATCGTCACCAGATAGTGCGTCAATAGATAAAGTGAGTGTGTAGACGTGCTAAAGTGAGACGTCATTTAAATGTATGTTTAACATACTATATTAAAGTGAGCGTGTAGAAGGGGTATAATGGCTTGTAGCCACACCACCCTTTTTATGGTCTGATATAATTCTGATCAAACTCATATTTTGTATGGTCATTAAGACCAACATTGCCTCTTATTTACAAATTTTCATCCCAATCAGTTAAGAACGTATGAACTTATTGACATTTTTAATAGCTGTCAGATATGAAGTATCGAAATGAATGTTTTCCAGCGCCACTTGAATTGATTCTGAATTGATATTATGTACCAGGTGCTTAGGTGCTATTTTCAAGTACGATGAAAAGCATACTTTTATGTTGATGGAGTGATCATATTTCAATTAAATATGGATGTATATGTTTTCTTTGCGGTGTGTACGCATTTCCGGTTCGAGAATTTGCACGTACCCGTGCTCGCTCATCAACGCGTTACACTGAGCGTTTTCCTAGTTTATAGCATATACACAGTAACAAGCACAACTTCTTAGCAACCAAGTCACAAAGGCATTTTTTTAAAAGTAATTATAGTCGTTAGTGCCACAATATATGTTACAAGTTGTAAGAATGAACTGAAAAAGGAAGTGATATCCCCATAAAAAAAACTCCGTGTAAAAATTCCAGCCAAGTCTCTAAATCTAAAAAAACAGAAGAAATCTAAAAATTCAGCACTGAAAAGTAGTGATATCAAAAAAAATTGCCAAGTCAAAACTTTTCAAAAAATACTTGGCGCATCGTTTTTTAGGGGATTATAGATATATTTTATGTATATATGAGTATATTTGATTTCCGGCCTACTTCTATACTATTTATATGTACGATGCGCCAAGAATTTTTTGAAAAGTTTTGACTTGGCCATTTTTTTGATATCACTACTTTTCAGTGCTGAATTTTTAGATTTCTTCTGTTTTTTTAGAGTAAGAGACTTGGCTCGAATTTTTACACGGAGTGTTTTTTTATGGGGTACACCTTTACAGGGATATATAACTTTGCGTTTCATTTGAACTACCCGGTTCTCAACACTTTTACATTCGTTTCATGCAGTTTTCATGATTGCGGAAAAAGTAATATAAACCACAGCCTTCTGAAAGTCACTTCATTGAAACATGTATCTTGTTTTATTAAATACTGACAATGCTTAAACAATGTACCTATAGGCCATTTAAGAAAGTAAAGATACATCTGTTGGTGAGGTGTGGTACTAATGTTATCAGGCTTAAACGCATGCGCAGTGCGCACTTCAATGGACTCGTCGTGACGTCACTCCACCCACAGCCTTCTCGAAAACAACACGTAAATATATGACAGACACTAAACAGATACTAGTCACTACATACTAGACGGCTGTGGACCTGTCAGGCTTTATCGCATGCGCTTTGACTTTCTTAAATGGCCTATTGTGAAAAAAGCTGTGATAAATACAATACAACACAAAACCTTGGAACTGAAGATTCGAAGATGCCGTGAAATATGAAATTCGAGAAATTTGACAGCCTTAACACTCAAAATTTCCGTAAACCTGTCAATAACTTTTGGATTTAAACACAGATTAGTCTGAAAACTGTCAAAAATATAGATAATGTCGGTCCCAATTACCATGCAAAGTTTTAAGTTGATCGTTCAAACGGTTCTAGTTTAAATTTCAACAATCACATGATTTTTGTATTTTTTTATTTTAACCAATAAGAGGATTTGGCTGAAACTGTGTAAGATTGGGGACAATGTTAAAGACCTATCACACTGAGTTGCAACCCGTGTATGGAACCGGCGGTTGGAAAATATGGTTGGCCGCGCATGTGCAGAGACTAAATTTCGTCAACCCGCGGGTTGGTTTGAAAAATAGAGAAGTCTCTATTTTTCCGGTTCCAACAATTTGGTGTGGTACCACGTGACGTGAACTGACCAATACGATGCTATTAATAATAGCTATAAATGATATTTATCATATGAATATTTAACTTGAACATGTGTATGGATAAATATTGCGTATTATTATAAACTTGTACTTACTTAAATATCTTTCTTTCACAAGTAATCACTCAAAATATGAGATTTGGATTGCCGCTGTCAGATTTGTTATTCCCTATACTTTTATTTTGGTTACTATGGCAACGTTTTCCGGAACCGGAAACGGTGCTTTCTTCGCAACTCATGAGTGTCAATTGTGAACCAACCAACATCAAACCAAACCGTTTCGTGTGATAGACTTTTGCCTTTTGTTGCAACCAAAGTTTCTATACGACAGTTCCAACCAAGGGTTGCAACTCAGTGTGATACCCACTTTAGTCGTAATGACTTGACAAAATTTCAAATTGATCGAATAAACCAATCGAAAGATAATTTTTTTTAAATTTAAACCAATCAGTGGATTTCAAAAAAAATTGGGTATACAAATCTCATATTTGGTCTGAAGATGTGTGCAAAATTTCAGCTCGATCGGATAAATGGTGCGATCTGTATACAAACAGACGACAGAAATAAAACAAAAAGAAACACAGAGGTCCGTGCCAAAAGAGCCAAAAGGAGACGCTCGCTTCGCTCGCTCAATTATGTGGTAAAATCATTATTTTATAAACGTGATTCTTTTACACTCAATAAATTAGTGAAAGCTCTCCAATAGGTACTTCAGAAAACCGATCGATCCAGCCACCTTAAATGCAACCACACTTTGGAGTACATTACGACATCCCGTGCGGCCTTAAATATGGCAATTATTTAACTAGGAAAACGCTCTGTGTAACGCGTTGATGAGCGAGCACAGGGACGTGCAAATTCTCGATCCGGAAATGCGTACACAACGCACAGAAAACATATTCATCCATATTGAATTGAAAAATGATCACTCAATCAACACAACATAATGCTTTTCATTGAAACTTGAAAATAGCATCTAAGCACCCTGGTAAATATAGCAAATCAGATTCAATTAAAGTGGCACTGGAAAACATTCATTTCGATACTTCATATATGACAGATTTGAAAAAGGTCAATAAGTTTATACGTTCTTAACTGATTGGGATGAAATTTTGTAAAATAAGAGACAATGTTGGTCTTAATGATCATGCAAAATATGAGTTTGATCAGAATTATCGAAGACCGTTTTCATTTTTCAGCCTATCAGGAGATATTTATTTAAATTTTAACCAATGAATGGATTTCAAAAAAATTAGTGTCTGTAAACAGAGAAGGTTGGGTTTACATGTGTGCAAAATTTCAGCTCGATCGAAGAAAAACTGACCTGTATAGCCAAAATATGAGTTTGATCAGTTTTATAGAAGACCATTGCCATTTTTCAACCTACCATCAGGAGATGTTTATTTAAATTTTAGCCAATGAATGGATTTCAAAAAATTTTGGGGTCTGCAAACAGAAAAGGTTGTCCCCACATGTGTGCAAAATTTCAGCTCGATCGATGAAAAACTCTGATCTTTATATCGTCAGGTAACAGAAAAAAAAAAAAAAAAAAAAACAGAGGTCCGTGTCAAAAGAGCTAAAAGGAGACGCTCGCTTCGCTCGCTCAATAATCATAGTGATCAGTTTAACACTTTGAGGTCATACCCAACCAAGGTATTATAATCTAGTAAAGCGGTCGCTCCACTCAGCCAAGTCGTACCGTACACTCACAGTCACTCTACATACCGTAAATGCCTATATAAACTGAGGAGCAGACCAACTACTTTTACTGTAAGCAATAACATAGCATTTTCGGCCTACTGGATCTCAACAATGGAAAATCTCTCATTGTTGTGAAATGTCTTAATTTTGAGCTATGGCCCACCTGACAACATATACATCACGCGACAACAACCAGTCATGCCGTTTACGACCTAGAGGGCATTGAAAATCGTGAAATTACACCGCTTTCTTCTTCTTCTTCTTCTTCTTCTTCTTCTTCTTCTTCTTCAGATGATGATGATGATGATGATGATGATGATGATGATGATGATGATGATGATGATGATGATATCAGAAAAAGTTGCTGTCACCCCACAGCCTAAACGGCTGAACCGATCAACCTGAAATTTTTACCACATATGCACTTTTGGCGTCTGATGATACCTTGATCTTATAAATTTTTTGTGACGCCATTTTTAAACCGGAAGTGACGTCATATATAAAAACCGGCTGGACCGATTAGAACGAAATTAGCGCCATTCGATTAAGATAGTCATCTATATGAAGTATGTTACTAAACAATATAATTTTCATATTTTCTTAACCGGAAGTGACGTCATAAATTCGCAATAATTAGCTTATTTCATCAAATTATACTTTAAGTACATATAACATAACTTACATTGTAACATAGACAATACAAATTATAATTTCAATATACAGTGTTCTCGGCCGCCATTCCTGAAACCGGAAGTGACGTCATATATCGAAAACGCCTGTACCGATTACAACTGAACTAGCTCCTGTCTGTTCATTCTGCAATCTATTTGAAAAATCAATTGGGATAAATAAATAACAAATTAACGGTACCGGAAATGGCGGCAGGAACCACTAAATGAAACCGGAAGTGACGTCATATATTGAAAACGGAATGACCGATTTGACGGAAATTAGCGCTAATGAATTCAGAAGGTCATTCATGAAGTATCAACTAGATAAAACTAGACAGTTTTTTTTATTACCTATACCGGAAATGACGTCATAAATTTTCTAAATGACGTCATTAATATGCTAAATGACACTAAATTCACCACTTTATACTTTAAAATAGATATTTAGTAAACGTACATTGCAAATAATTATAAATTCAAGGTTGCAGTGTTCTCGGACGCCATTTTCAAAACCAGAAGTGACGTCATATATCGAAAACGGCTGTACCGATTGCAACCAAATTTTGGAAATGTGCAGGACTAATAATTATGAATTAAAGACGACATAATTTTTGGCCGCCATTGTTAAAACCCGAAGTGACGTCATATATCGAAAACGGCTGTACCTAATGTAACCAAATTTTGGAAATATCTAGGACTAATAATTATGAGTTCAAGATGACATTATTTTCGGTCGCCATTGTTTAAACAGGAAGTGACGTCATATATTGAGTACGGCTGTACCGATTGCAACCAAATTATGTAATTATGTAGGACTTATAATTATGAATTTAAGACAACATTATTTTCGGCCGCCATTTCAAAACCGGAAGTGACGTCATAAATCGAAAACGGCTTAACTAATTGTAACCAAATTGTGCAATTATGTAGGACTTATAATTATGAATTCAAGACGACATTATTTTTGGCCGCTATTTCAAAATCGGAAGTGACGTCATATATCGAAAACGGCTGCACAGATTTCAGCTTAATTATGCAATTATGTTGCACTTATAATTATGAAGTCAAGGCGGCAGTATTATCGGGCGCCATTTTTTAAACCGGAAGTGACGTCAGATATCGAAAACGGCTGGACCGATTGTAACGAAACTTAGGCTATTCTCCTTGGATAATCATTTTAAGCTTATTCCAAACGTTACTTTTCTTAATAACCAAATCGGTTGAGGCGTATTTTTTTAAAGTAATTAGTCCCTTCCTCCGACATGTGTTACAAGCTTTATGAATAAACTAACAAAAGAAGTGATATCCCAGAAAAAACACTCCGTGTAAAAAAGGCAGCCAAGTCTCTTTACTTTAAAAAAATTCAACACCGAAAAGGAGTGATATCAAAAAAGGAGCAAAGTCAATGATATTTCCAAATTTTTAATCGTATCTTTGAAATAAAAGAATAAACACCGAGAAATACTTTACAAAAGGACTTGGCGCATCGTTTTTTTAAAGATATTTTTCTATTCATAAGCACATGCCATTTATATACAACCGTCATTTAGAATGTATAGAATAATAGGGACACATCTTTAAATTACATATGATATATACCTACTGTAAAAAATTTTCTTTTTGAATATGTACACGATGAAACTTGTTGCATATGTTTGTAATAAATACACAATAGTTATCTTCTTAATATTGATTCGTGGCAACATATTAATTAAGTCTCATGCGTTGTACCTTCTCATCATGAAATAAATTTCAATTAATCCGCATTTTATATTAATACATTTCACAAAGTACAAAGTCACATTGAATTTGTTTAAACATTTTAACTTTATACACTTGACACTTCAAAAATATAATATAATAGTGTTCCATAGATAGTTAGTAATTATTTGACAACGTTTTATGATTTCCCTCAGTCAAGATCAAATTATGAAAATATACCCTTCTAATATCACCATATTAACAGTGCTATAAGAATATATATGAGCCCACTTCCTTGTTATTTAATTCTTCCACCATATTACTTATCTATTACAACATGAAATCTTTCTTCCATTGACAAAACTATAAAATAGCCATTACTAAAAGTAGCTTGATTCATAGATACTGGCTCTAAAGAAAGAGGAAAATGTACCTACTTGTAAATTTCTATCCACTTTAAGGATAGAATGATGTCTTTAAAAAAACGATGCGCCAAGTCCTTTTGTAAAGTATGTCTCGGAGTTATACTTTTATTTCAAAGATACGATTAAATATTTGGAAATGTCATTGACTTGGCTCCTTTTTTGATATCACTCCTTTTCGGTGCTGATTTTTTTAAAGTAAAGAGACTTGGCTGCCTTTTTTACACGGAGTGTTTTTTCTGGGTTGTACCTACTCCAGTGTATGATATTATTTACAAGCGTGAGTTTAGAATGTGCACTTCGGCTATCGCGGATACGTCGATTAAAAAAACAATTTATTTTGTGTTTCGTCATCAGTGTCGATATTGAAAACTCGAAACTTTGGAACTTCTTGAAACTTTCCAAAGGGATCATGTGATCTTAGGAAACTTAGGGAACAAGTGATCTGTGGATTAGAAACGGGTTATCTATTTTGTTTTACGTCACTTACTTTACCTGCGTGCGCACAATATAGGTTGACCTCACTAGAGAGCTAACAAAACACTGGGTTATAAGAAACGTCCAATCCACAGATCGCACGTTGGTTTCAGAGTATGATTAAAGTTTAATTTAGAAATGGCCTCCAGCTATAAGTAGGTTCAAGGTTGTGTTGTCTTTTGCAGATGCACCACGAGCCCAGGCCCAGGCCCCGCCACATGGCGCACCACGGGGCCCGCTTCAGGCTCGGCCACAGGCCCCACCACCACTTCACCATGGGGACATGAGGGCACATATCAGGCGGGCCAATCAGCTAGGGGTCCACTTTCCCCTCGGCCGGCCCACCTACCAGACCGCCCATCGCCCTGCAGTAAGGGACGGATTTATCTGTCGCCCTCTTCGCCAAGCAATGCGCAATATAAAGGACAAGTTATCAACATTATTAAAGTGGAAGAAATAAAGACTTGGCTGGCGGTCTGGAGGTGAGTACATACATTCGGTGGAGCCTTTGACATGCAAACTATCACTAGTCTTTACTAGTCGCTATGACAAGACATAGTCATGGATACAAACTAAATACTTTCGTTTTATATGCGATCTGCACAATTCGACGGTAAATGTGAAATGTCGCTAATTCTTGTGGTCGAGAATATTCATGGCACGGAAATCAAGCGAGTTCAGTGATCGTGAAATAACAGAATGGTTGCCAACACAACAAGGCTCTGTGTGTACAATTGAATCAAATTGTTATACATTTCCGTAGAAACACATGTTATTGTTGAGTAATGTGTTTATTATCTTCAACTATAAAACTTATATTCCCGACGAGCAGCATTTGACAGTCGATTTGTTTTCCATGGCCTTCTTGTAGGACGTCAAGAAGAATTTCTCTTCGGTCAGTCCCAGGAATTATTCCATGATTAGATAATTTGTGAGAATACAAATAAAACTAAATTTAATAACATCACATATGCCCAAATATCAGACTTGGGTATATTACTTTTAAAAAGTAATAGAATTACGTTACAAATTACATGGGTTAAAATATAGTAAAATTACTTGATTGTTTCCGTCATTATAAAGTAATGACATTATACTTTTTTTTTCATGAAAAAAAGTAACGACATTACTTCGACGTTACAATGAAAGGTAAATTAATTATTTATCATGCTTCCGCGTTTTCAAAACTGTAGGTACATTACCCAAAGTCAAAAATGGCACCTATCCTATACAACCAGCATGCCAATTCTCATGCCAATTTGGTGAAAATATCTACTTTAATCCTATATTTCAATGTGATTCAAATCCAATAATATCGTCCAAAGGAAAGAAGGAAAATCAATTCAGGTTCAAATTCACCTTACTCAATCAGGGTTGGGTAGGAATAATACTCGACGTCGCAAGAGTATTTACTATTATACACGACGAATATTACACGTCGAAAATTAATAAGGAAGTTGATGGAATAGACAGTAAAATGTAGTGAACACACTTATACAATAATTTTACATCATTATTATTAAATATTGTTATGATTTATGATATTACAATGTTTAAGGTAGCACTACTGATATCTCATATCTTCCAAATAAGCCTATTTTTGGCAGAGGTATCAATAATCACTATTTACACGATACTGTGAAATATGAACTTCTCGTGTCTAGATTTTGAGATATTGTAGTTATAAATTCCTATTTTTAACATGTAGTCTTATGGGGGCCATTAAAATCATGACGATTTTTAATGCTATTTTTGAGTTTTGAATTTTACTGAGGTTCAACGTTTCTTCAAAAAACTGATTTCTAGATAGATAGTTGGACATTCTATTAGGAAAAAAATTGAAAACAATACCAACGTGTGCTATTTTAATAGTTATCAACCAAAAACTAAATGATTTCCCTTTACCTCCTGTGTTACAGTTTTGTTCATTCTCGGAAGGCAATAAATTGAAACCTCGCTATACGACAGGGGTTGCAAGTTAAATTACATTTTATGATCCATTTATACTTAAATATAGTTGAAATGTAGGAAAACGTTTTCTGAACTTGTAATTTCAAGATTTTTATTTTTTTGTATATGTATAATGAAGGTACTACCTTAATATTCATCTGATGGTGTGTCACTCAATTTAAGGAATAGTAGACATGCATCGACTTTTTTTATCTTTCAAACGTCCGTCTGTTTCTAATGTTATTATGCACGACCAGTTGGTAAAAATACGCTCTAGCTGCGCTGAACTGCGGGAATATTACTCAGTTTATTAGCAATTGCAGTGTGACGGATGTTTCTTTGTTACTTACTAGACCCCAATAGGCAGAAGGAGAGATAGTTTTAACAGTTACATCACCTGCCTGCTGCTGTTCTTGTTTTGCCATCAATGTTCCAAAAATACCGAGATGATTTTTGAATGCATTGAGGTCCTCAAAGCCATTCATGTCTAATTCCTAACAGAAGAAATCATCCACATCATCCAATTGCTGTTCAGTGAATTTTGCACCAAGATACTTCGGATGTAGGAAGTTAGCATGTACTTATGGCTTTAAGGGGAAGGAAGAGCCTCTGAATGAGGACCTCGGCTGGAAAGCAGTTATCGCCCCGTCTCGTTGAAGATAGACTAGATGTTAAAGCGACAAAGTTGTGGAGAATGAATTGCAGATTGTGCAGCGTTGACCACTTATTTGAAACTTTCAATCACCTTAAAGTTATAAGTAGTTATATGTTGCGTAATTATTGAGTAAATAAAACTAATAATTTTAAAAATTGGTTCAACGACGCTTAAACTAGATTTAATTTCAAGCAACTTTGCTCTTGAAACTTTTTTTCTAACTTGATCGGTAGAGGCACAATTTGCTTTCTCACACCATCAATGTTATGAGTTTTGCATAAAACCAGGGGCACTGAAACCGACTGAAGTTGCAAGTAAACATTCTGGGAGTTCCAGTAACGGTGTGGAAGGGGATGATGGGAGGGTCCTAAGAGACAGCATGGAAATATAAATAGTGCACTGATAGCGAGAGTTTGTATGTCAACAATAATCATCAGTTTCCCCGGCATTTACACAATCAACGACGACTGGAGACAGACGGACCTCAGAGTTGTCTAAATCATCTTACCTAATTTATAAAAATCTATCTATCATAAAGTGTATACCGTCTAAAATGATTGGAAATAGCCTAAAATTAAATTTTCATTGTAAGTTGATAAAATGTAAGTGAAAATTTTCAGAAACATAGAATGTTGATATTCAAAACAGCCATGTACAAATCTTCCCAACAATTTAATTTATCATAAGAAAATTCGCTGTTGTATTAATAAAGACTTCACTTAATATTATTTTTTATGCTATTTTTTAAATTTTAATTTGAATATTTATGTTTTTTTGAAGATATAAATATGTTTTTGCTAATTGAATAACTGTTGAAATCGGCAACACTTCTCTAAGCATCCATAATAATTCACTGTTTATAGTAGCATCTCGGGCTATCTATTATTCTTGAGTCAATCTCGGCAAGGTTATGTCACGATGTGTATTGAATTGAATAGCAATTGAATGATAATTATACATTTTACGTGTTATTTCACACGTTAATCCCGAACACAGGTTTAGGTCACCGATAGCAATGATTTGTCAGACAAACGGCGAATAATTATTTAATTGTTGTATTGACCGTTATCATTACTCCAACCATTCCATTTAAAAAAAAAAAAAATCGATGTAGGTGTCAAAGGTTTCAAAATATAAAATATAAAGTGTGTGACTTTTTGTTGATTTTTTCTACTAGTTTTGAGCAATGAAATAATATATGATATTATTTCAAAATTTCCTAATTCATTGATTTATAAATTTCACAACATACCACTTATATAGTCCGGAGAAAAGGCTGGAAATATTCATGTGTATTTTTATTTCTTTATTGCATTATTTTTCGTATTTTCTACTCTCTACTTACAAGAAGTAGACAGTAGACAGTGTCTACGTTCTATTACAAGAACCACATGCACAAAAACTAAAATGATTTTCTTGCTCTGATTGCGATAATATTATTCTCTTAGTAAAGAACCCAGAGAGAAATGAGACTACCTATACCTATTCGTAAACAAATTTTTCCAATGGCATTATACTCTCAGGTGGTGAAATAAGATCAGTGTCATATATCGCCGTTATAATGGTTGGAATAAAAATCAATAAAAGGATTTGCAATCTTTGAATCTATTAGATAAGTGTTGAACACTTTATTGCGTGTGATTATTCTTGATCCTCGATGATTTTGTTCGTGTTGTGAAAGTGATGCTAATTATGTCATTTGAGTTGGTAGCCAGTCTGGACCCAGCGATCATAACAACAATACTCGGGGTATCCGATCTCACTTCTGTTTACATTTTTAGCATGGGAACTAAAGTCGGAAGAAAACATTCATATCAAACATTGTTCCCAGCTAGACCAATCACAGTAATGACAACAAATTCGTCGCCAAATCTGATCCCGCCTTATTTACCTTTAAAACCCCCGCCTACAATAGCAATTAGGGCTGATTCTCTAGGAGCAGTCAGCCGGTCCTTCCCCTTAAATCTCCTAGCTCCAACTAACTCTTCTTGGTCTGTAATAACCAGACGGAAGTTTTCATCCGAGGAACTCCTCGGTGACATCTGCCAATGTAGCATTTTGTGTTTGTCACACATTGATCAGTTTACAAATAGGGTAAAATAGAGCTTCGTATTCCATCTTTCACCTGTTTCAAAACAAATTATGTCAAAAATTAATGTACCTTTAAAATAAAGGCTGCAAGTATTTATTTTTAGGGCGGGATATTTTGAATTTCGACGCAAATTTTCGACATTTGCGACTTATTTGACACTATTTCTGACGTGTCACGTCGCAAATATTTTACGGCGCTTCGTTACCCAACCTTACTCATATTAAATGCAGTCCCATAATTTATAAAAATATGTACGAAACAACATTGGGTGCGAGGCAATTTGTAGAGCGTTACTTACCTCAAATTACATTGACAAAAGTAGTTAAATTACTTGGACGTTACCATCAAATTTTTGTAATGAAATACTGGCTCGTTACCCAATAAAGTAATATCGTTACAGTAACGCGTTACTTTCCTACGTCACTACCCAAGACTGTCAAATAAGCAAAATGAAATTTTTTGAAATCAAGGCAGCAAAAACAGAATGTATTTACGGTTTTGCACTTCTCTTGATTACATATTTCAATCATGCATTTGCATATTCTATTCTCTATTTGCATATGGATGGGTCTAGTCATGAAGAATAGCGTTGCATTCGAAGGTGGAAAGATTATTCTCCTGAACCCTTATTCTAAATTGAACGCGAAATCATTTCACGGCCATGAGAATATCATTGATCTGAGATGGTTTGTTTTCATTATAGAATAAGGGCCGTATTGTAAGTATTGTGTCTCAGGGGACTGAGTTTATTAGATGATCGACTGCTCGACTAGGCAATGAGATATCCTGTCATCATGTTCGATGTCATCTTTACGATGAGGAGTGACTTTCTCTCCGTGTAGTCTGCTGATTCCCACTTGAGTGTTTCTGCAGATGTGGATTGCTGGCGTTAAGACAGCTGTGTAGTGAGTTCGACCTTGAAGAGTTTTCGATCGATTTTTAACAATATCTTTTACCAAATTACATTGGTATAAGATATTGATAAAAATCGATTAAAAAACTCTCCAAGACCACGCTCACTGCCCAGCCGTCTTTAGTTCGAGTTTCTACTTGCAATTCGCATCGTCTTGCTGAACTTGTCAGGGCATTGCGTGGCAAGTGTGTGGATCCCATGCAGCACTGCATTGGTTCCGACAGGTCTAACTGCTGTCATCACTTCCTCTCGTGCAAGTTCCACACTTTCCTGTGATTACATCGCAGTGAAGTGATTTAGTGGCCTTGAAAACGGACGTTGATGTGTTTGCTGGCTTGTGAAAACATCGAGTTGGAAGGCACCACGTTTGATATCACCATATTCCATTACGTCGCCACTTGTTCGTCCGTAGGTACTGACTGGTGGTTTGTCGTGCCTGTTTGTTTTTATTTCAGCTCCTGTCGCTGGGTCCCTTCTTCGTTCTTTTTATTTCAGCTGCAGTTGTGGGCTCTTCTTCTTCTCCTTCTTCTTCTTCTTTTTCTTCTTCTTCTTCTTCTTCTTCTTCTTCTTCTTCTTCTTCTTCTTCTTCTTCTTCTTCTTCTTCTTCTTCTTCTTCTTCTTCTTCTTCTTCTTCTTCTTCTTCGTTCTTTTTATTTCAGCTGCAGTTGCTGGGCCCCTTCGTCGTTCGTTTCATTGTGAAGCGAAGATGTCGGAAAGTGTCTTCTTCATCTTTATCGTAGTCTTCTTCCTCATCTTCTTCTTCATCGTCTTCGCAGAGGTAGTGAAGAAGCGGGGTTGATTACGATTACGATTGTGTCAGTTCGAGTATCATTTCTAGTGTTTGCAAGAGAGTAGAGAATGTAAGAGAGTAGAGTATGTACGAGAGGAGAGTGGTGTTGGGTAGAGTATCTAGTAGAGTATCTAGTAGAGTATCTAGTAGAGTATGCATTTGAGTATTAATTGAAGAGCTTGGGAACAAAATGCAAAGCTAATCCACTATAATCATTATCTCAAAAAATTGTTTGTAAGAATAATCAGTCACTTTGAAATAGTATATTTTACACAATAACTATGTCTCAGAGTAGTCAGTGTGGCCAGCTACTACTCTGAGATTATACTAATGTACTTATGTTTAGTTCCAATATCAGATTTTTTGAACAATTAAACTTGATTTGAAGCAGGCAAAGTTATCTAGATCTCAAATGTGTGTTGGATTAGTTTTGTTGTCCGCAAGCTTCTCAATTACAGTGTGAGTTCCATCTGATAATCGAACTGACTGTCGCAATCGTAATTCCTCTTTCACTACATCTTGGAAGACGGTGGAGACGATAAGTGATGAAGAGAAGACGATGAAGATGAAAAACACTCTCCCTTCTTCGTCAAAAGCTCCTGTTGCTGGGCCCCTTTTTATTTCTTCTTTTTCAGTTCTTGTCGCTGGGCCTCTTCTCCGTTCTTCTTTCAGCTCTTGTCGCTGGGCGTCTTCTCTATTCTTCTTTTAGCACCTGTCGCTGGGCCTCTTCTCCGTTCTTCTTTCAGCCCCTGTCGCTGGGCCTCTTCTCCGTTCTTCTTTCAGCCCCTTTCGCTGGGCCTCTTCTCCGTGCTTCTTTTAGCTCTTGTCGCTGGGCCTCTTCTCCGTTCATCTCTCAGCTCTTGTCGCTGGGCCTCTTCTCCGTTCATCTCTCAGCTCTTGTCGCTGGGCCTCTTCTCCGTTCATCTCTCAGCTCCTGTCGCTGGGCCTCTTCTCCGTTCTTCTTCAGCTCCTGTCGCTGGGTCTCTTCTCCGTTCATCTCTCAGCTCTTGTCGCTGGGCCTCTTCTCCGTTCATCTCTCAGCTCTTGTCGCTGGGCCTCTTCTCCGTTCTTCTTCAGCTCCTGTCGCTGGGTCTCTTCTCCGTTCATCTCTCAGCTCCTGTCGCTGGGTCTCTTCTCCGTTCTTCTTCAGCTCCTGTCGCTGGGTCTCTTCTCCGTTCATCTCTCAGCTCTTGTCGCTGGGCCTCTTCTCCGTTCATCTCTCAGCTCTTGTCGCTGGGCCTCTTCTCCGTTCTTCTTCAGCTCCTGTCGCTGGGCCACTTCTCCGTTCATCTCTCAGCTCTTGTCGCTGGGCCTCTTCTCCGTTCATCTCTCAGCTCTTGTCGCTGGGCCTCTTCTCCGTTCATCTCTCAGCTCCTGTCGCTGGGCCTCTTCTCCGTTCATCTCTCAGCTCCTGTCGCTGGGCCTCTTCTCCGTTCTTCTTCAGCTCTTGTCGCTGGGCCTCTTCTCCGTTCATCTCTCAGCTCTTGTCGCTGGGCCTCTTCTCCGTTCATCTCTCAGCTCCTGTCGCTGGGCCTCTTCTCCGTGCTTCTTTTAGCTCTTGTCGCTGGGCCTTTTCTCCGTTCATCTCTCAGCTCTTGTCGCTGGGCCTCTTCTCCGTTCATCTCTCAGCTCCTGTCGCTGGGTCTCTTCTCCGTTCATCTCTCAGCTCTTGTCGCTGGGCCTCTTCTCCGTTCATCTCTCAGCTCCTGTCGCTGGGCCTCTTCTCCGTGCTTCTTTTAGCTCTTGTCGCTGGGCCTCTTCTCCGTTCATCTCTCAGCTCTTGTCGCTGGGCCTCTTCTCCGTTCATCTCTCAGCTCCTGTCGCTAGGCCTCTTCTCCGTTCATCTCTCAGCTCCTGTCGCTGGGCCTCTTCTCCGTGCTTCTTTTAGCTCTTGTCGCTGGGCCTCTTCTCCGTTCATCTCTCAGCTCCTGTCGCTGGGCCTCTTCTCCGTTCTTCTTCAGCTCTTGTCGCTTGGCCTCTTCGTCGTTTCATTTTATTTCAGCTTGTGTTGCTGGGCCGTCTCTTCTTCTTCTTCTTCTTCTTCTTCTTCTCCTCCTCCTCCTCCTCCTCCTCCTCCTTCTTCGTCTTCTTTCATCTTCTTCTTTTAGATGTGTTACTTCTTCTCAAGTGAAAGTGGTGTAATGGAATACGCGTAGTGGCTACACGTGGCTATTCTAGTTTTATTCTAGTCTAGTATTCTAGTTTATTCTAGTTTGCTATTCCATTTTAATCTAGTGGCTATCCACACTCCTTGTTTCACGGGTCATAACACATCACGTCAGTTTTCAAGGTCATTATCACTTCACTGCGATGGCCAATCACGGTAAAGGATTGGAATTGCACTAGAGGAAGCATTGACAGTAGTTCGGCCCATTGGAACTGTGCAGGGCTGGTTTTGGGATCCGCACCAACGCTGCACTTTGCCTTGGCAATGTTCATGGCAAGCGATGTGAATTGCATCTAGCAGCTTGCACTTCTACGCGGGCAATTGACGTCTTCGGAAACACTGGAAGTGGTAATTGCCGGATGCAAGGAGAGGAGACGCTTCTCATTTAACAGGTGATATCGAAGCAAGGGCCCTATTTCTGAAAAAAGTGGGAGTGAGTATGAGAAAAAATAGTGAGAAAATCGTTATCAGCCAATAGAATGCCTGCTGGATTCTATTTGGTTGATAACAATTTTGTCACTATTTTTTCTCACACTCTCACTTTTTTCAGGAATGGGGTCCCAGATGGCTTTGTATTTCATTGCCTAGTCAGCAGTCATATGTGTGTAAGTTCAGTTTCTCCCGAGGTGCAATACCCGTCTGTTCTACTTTACGATTTAGGCAGGGGAATTCATCTGTGATAATCTTTAGATGGCAACTTACAATTCAAAAATAATCTTGACGTGACCTTGGTGTCAGATTTTCTCCGAAAACTAATAATTTTCCTCTTAAAACCTAACTTTAAAAATAAACACTTCAATAACATTTTATTGAAATAAATCGAGAAATAAAGTGAAGGAAGTCGCAAAAACCTTAGCGGGCCACTGCGCACCCAAGTGAAGAAAAAAGCACATAAATATATTTTCATTGAATATGGACCTATGTCTGCACTAACTGCTTACATATTAGCGTAGCCAATAGCGTCAGCGAATTCAAGTTACACAAAATAAGTTACGTTACTTTCCAAAAAAGGGAACTAGTTAAAGTTAAAGTTCTTCGACTAATCTGAGGAACTGGAAGTTCCTTTTCAACAAAAAGTTCCTTTAAAAGTTACTTGACCATTTTATTACCGGAATGCAGTCAATTTGTTAAAACACAAATTCTGGCTGTAATTTTTCAATGTGGAAAACAAATTTTCTACGAATTCCCTCCCAGTAAGAATGGCTTGCATGTAATTCTACGCCCTTATCCCATGCCACGGCAGGGCTGGCCAAGTGCAAGTGAGGGGGCGAACTGATGACGCACTCAGGGCTGCTACTGACGATACCTTCCAAAACAAGTGGCAAAAGTGGCCTGTGATGGATGAATAGTGGCTAAATAGTGGGCAAAAATTGCATATATAGTGGCTAAATAGTGGCTGAAGGCAGATGATGGTATGGATTTTGAACCATGAAAAAGCCCACCAATGCATTTGCAAGGATCGGCCAAGGATCGGCTGACTGCTCATAGCGATTCAGCTCTAATTGCTATTGTAGGAGGGGTTTTTAAAGGTAAATAAGGCGGGATCAGATTTGGCGACGAATTTGTTGTCAGTACTGTGATTGGTCTAGCTTGGAACAATGTTTGATATGAATATTGTCTTCCGACTGCGTATAGTTTCCAAAAAAAATGTGAACAGAAATGAGATCGGATAGTACCGCGAGTATTGTTGTTAAGATCGTTGTGTCTAGACTAGTTCGAGTAAAATGGCATAGCATCCACTTTCAGGACGTAAACAAAATCATCCTAAATCAGGAATCATTACACATGCAATAAAGAGAAAATTTATCGATTTTTGTACAACCATTATAATAACCGCGATATATTACACTGATCTTATTTCTCCAACAGAGAAATAAGATTGGACAAAATTAATTAATGATAGTCTCATTTCTCTATGATGAGTTAAAAATAATTATAAAGTTTAAATTATACACAAAAATTTCCAGCTATTTTCCCCGGACTCTCATACAAACGGGGAATATACTCTGAAATTTCTATAAATCGATGAATTCAGGTAACACGATGTTGAAATTTTTAGGTAATATCAACAACTGCTCAAAACTAATAGGAAGAATGCCACCAAGAAAGTCCCTGATTTTATATTTTGAATCTTATCACCTACTTTGAGTTTCTTATTTTTATGTTCACAAATGGTATGGGTTAATAAAGTTGGCATGATAAATTTACTTCAGTTTTTACTTTTGTTAAAAAATATATATTAATATACTTTTTATTGCTAATTAGCACTATAGCGTGTTTTGAAGATAAAACTTTTTTATAATAAACGAGTGCGTACAGGAGAGACACAAATTGAAGGGAGGGTCGAATTTTATCTGTGAAATCTGAACTAGAAGTAGCCAGGAAACCAGTTAGACATTGTTGTCAATGAGAATAAATACACATAGTAGGTGTGTGATGTGTAAGTGACATAGCCTTGCCGAGATTTAGCTATATTGTTATGGTGCAAGAAGAATAGATAGCCCAGAGACTCTATTATTTACAGCGATTATTTATTATTGATATGGATGCTACAGAAGTGTTGTGATTTTAATAATTATTCAATAAGCAGAAATAAATGTATATTCAAATTAATTTTCATTGACATTTTATTAGATGCAATGAAAATTTAATTCCAATGCAATTTCCAATAATTTTAGACGGTTCCACTTTCCAATAGGATCACCATAGATTTTTCTAAATGAGGTAAGATGAATAAGACATCTCCGTGGCCCGTCTGTCACCAGTCGTCGTTGATTGCGTAAATGCCGGGGGAAGGGATGATTATTGTTGACATACAAACTCTCGCTATCAGTGCACTATTTATAATTCCATACTGTCTCTTAGGACACCTCCCATCATCCCCTTCCACACCGTTACTGGAACTCCCAGATGTTTACTTGCGACTTTAGTCGATTATAGTGCCCCTGGTTTTAGGCAAAATACCATACAATTGATGGTGTGAGAAAGCAAATTGTGCCTCTACCGATCAAGTTAGAAAAAAAGTTTCAAGAGCAAAGTTGCTTGAAATTAAATCTAGTTTGTGCGTCGTTGAGCCAATTTTTAAAATTAGGGTTTTTTATTCTCGCAATATATAACTACTTATAACTTTAAGGTGATTAAAAATATCAAAAAAGTGGTCAACGCTGCATAATCTGCAATTCATTCTCCACAACTTTGTCGCTTTAACATCTAGTCTATCTTCAACGAGACGGGACGATAACTGCTTTCCAGCCGAGGTCCTCATTCAGAGGCTCTTCCTTCCCCTTAAGAAAACGCAAGATGCTTAATCAATTTGAACATTAGGTATAAGTTGAGTTTTTCTCTCTATACCTATTTGAAAGTTTCTATTGATTTCCACTCAGATTTTTTTTTCAATGTGGAAAACAAATTTTCTACGAATTCCCTCCCAGTAAGAATGGCTTGCATGTAATTCTACGCCCTTATCCCATGCCACGGCAGGGCTGGCCAAGTGCAAGTGAGGGGGCGAACTGATGACGCACTCAGGGCTGCTACTGACGATACCTTCCAAAACAAGTGGCAAAAGTGGCCTGTGATGGATGAAATAGTGGCTTAATAGTGGGCAAAAATTGCATATATAGTGGCTAAATAGTGGCTGAAGGCAGATGATGGTATGGATTTTGAACCATGAAAAAGCCCACCAATGCATTTGCTATTTATTTCATTTAAGAAAACGCATATTTACCGTAAATAGGTACCAAAATAACACTTTTAAACATTGTGAATAATTAACTTGTTTTAATCATGTTTTGCGTAACTATTTGATTTAACAACACCCATCTTAAATAGTGTGTACACCACAAATTATTATAATTATCTTTACGTATCAAATACTTTTTATGAATAACCTAATCATAGGCGTGCGCAGAGCTTTTCATAAGGTATGGCATACTCACATTTTCCCCTGGAAATTTGGTATTTTGCGGAAATACGATTGCGCTCGAGAACATTGGAAGGACTGGGGGGGGGGGGGACCCCCCAGTCAAATGCTGGTCCGGTCCGCACAGGCCCGGGAAACTTTTGAATTTCATAACTTAATTCGGAGCATTTCTATGCGTTTTGGCACACAATTTTCGGCGATTTATTTACAAATGCCGCGCAATGAAATAATAGAATTTCAGCCCTTTTGTAGCAGTCAAACTTATTCGGGTGCATATTAAATAAAGTGAAACAGACCAACGCAAATTAATAACAATTGGGAAATGTTTATGAAAAATGCTAGGCAGCGAAATTGTTGAATTTCAGCCCTCTGGGCCTCACTTTTATGTATATTTAATAAGGGAACATAGACAATCCAGTCTTAATTTATATTCGAAAATAGTCGAATGATATGCTGTGCAGCGAAATTGTTGAATTTCAGCCCTGGGCCTCACTTTTATGTATATTTAATAAGGGAAACATAGACAATCCAGTCTTAATTTATATTCGAAAATAATCGAATAATATGCTGTGCAGCGAAATTCAGCATTTTTACTTAAATGTTTTAAAATATATATTAGAAATAATACAAAAAAAATATATTTTAATACAATTCCAGAAAATAATTATAGAATAACTGAAAAAGTGGCTAAATAGTGGCTTCTTGCTTATTTTGTGAAAAATAGTGGCTTTACTTAAAATAGTGGCCAATAGCAGCCCTGGCGGCACTTGTTTTGACTGTCACTAAGCATGCACAGCGTGATTGGAATGCGCTTTTGTGCAGGTGGCCTAAAATTCCATATCACAGAAAATCAGGTCCAGATGTGAGGGCGGAAATTCTGAAGTTTTGAATGTTGAGGGAAGGTACGCAGCGTGGAGTATTATCAGGGGCCAAGTTGTGGGTTAGGTTTGTTGTTGCTTTCTTCTTGATAAATGCAATTGTTTTAAAAACAACTGAGCCTCGCCAGTTCGAGCTCCTTCAGATGAGTGATGGAGGGAAATGTTTATGCTTTGACTTAGGTACATGGTCGCGTGGATCCTTAGAAGTTTTACTCGAATATTGACATTCATCCAAAGCCAAGGAAAATTAAACATTCCCTTCATAGTGGTGCAACGTGATCGAAGCAACAAAGTAGTTCATAGTTCAATTAATCAATAATTATATGATTAATTGATTTTAAAAACAAATCAAAACATATCGTGTGACGTATCAAACTGAATGATTTGGTAATGCAATGCAATTTTAACATTTAAATTCAAATTGATTAGACATAGTCATGGTTTCCAATATTAAATTATATTACATTACGATATTTTCAAATTTTAATAATTGGGAAAATATACATTTATGACGTCTACATAACTATTTAAAAATATATATTGTTCAGTTCCCTTCCACCTAATGCCATTTGACCCCAAAAATCCAGGCCACGTAGTGACTGATAAATATAATATGTTTTCTTGGGTGAAAATTAGCTCCTTGGCCGCCTACGTATTTCTTAGGGCAACGGTCGGGATCAAGTTTTAAAACTTTATGATTGTTTTGTATCATGTTTTCAATGAGTTTCTCACTCTAAGAACTATGTCAGACCGCTAAATTGTTATTGTGGATACGAACTGTCAAATGTGTAGTCTAGACAGAAAGATTCAAGATAGTTTCTGAATATTATTATAACTGACATTTTACATTCCAATTTAACATTTAACGCAATTTCAATGGTTTTCACACAGAGTCTTCGCGTGCTACTTGCAGATTTAAACATGCAGTTTATTCAATGGTGTGTTCACAGTTAAAATCACCCATTGTCAAGCTGATAACATCAACGTTTCAATTAAAATATTCATAATATTGCCTCTTTCCTACGAGAGGAACGTGTTTCATATACGCTTAAGAAACTACTCAATTATTACATCTTCTATAATATCACGTGATATTCTGAGCTCCTCGTGCAATATTTGAATCTAAACATTGTGTCTCGCCTAGGAATAGAGTGACATTGATTTTTTGTTTGATCGAATTTGATCGAATTTCAATTATGTGGATTGAGCCCATGAAATGTGTTACTGGGAAAACCCAGTAGGTGTTATTTAATTGCATGTCAAGGTTGCCACCGAATGTATGTACTGCCTGCAGGCAGGTTTAGCTGTCAAGCAAACCTGCCTCAAATAAAACTGTTTATAATAACATTCACTTGCATTCACTTGCAGAATAATAATATAAATGTAATTTTTAAAATTAAAATGGTGCCCCAGACACCTCTTAATTCTCAATACCAACTGGTCTTTAAGACTTATTAAAGGCATGACTGATTTTTCAACCTGTGATTCACTGCTTATAGTGATTATTCAGATTTAAATGCAAGTGCAATTGTTGCCAAATAGTCTAAGGTGATTTTTAAACGCCTGTGATTATGGCTGTGTCCAATCTGTGATGCTATCTCTGAGATTTTTTATAATGTCACAGTATTATCTATCTTGCTATTTATTTCTATAATAATATTTGCCACGACTGGCATATTAATTTGTGATACCAAATACTCTGTTACATCAGAGTGTACAGTATTTTTATGTGCAATTGTTGCCAATACTGTGTACTGTTACCTTCTGTACTGCTATATCACTGTTAATGCAATTACTTTTATAAGCGATGGAGAAATATTATTTAATGTTTGATGTTCTACATTTGTTAACATCAACACAAGTATAAAAACGTGCACCCATACAAATAAATCAATTGATGTAAAAAACCAAAAAGATGATGCATTCATAAAAATCAATCAATACATGGAAAAAATAAAAATGCATCCATAAAAAAATCAATTGAAGAAAAAGGCAAAAAGATGATGCGTTCTTAAAAATCAAATCAATACAAATATGGAAAAAACAAACAATGCATCCATAAAAATAAATCAATTGAAGAAAAAAATAAAAAGATGATGCATTCTTAAAAATCAATCAATACAGCAAAAAAACAAAGGAAGGAAAACAAAATGTATTAAAAAAAAGTCAAATGTAAATGTCATGTGACATATTTTAGCAATGAAACCGTATGTAATACTGATGAAGACAACAATGAAGACAATGAAGACCAACAATGAAGACACTATACTATGTGTTACTACTTACAAATATTGAAAATCATCAATAATATTGATACTAATTAATCCCCTCTAGTCTCGCCCATTGAATGTTTATTTTGGGACCTCCCAGTTTTTATATATCATGAAATCGAAATTAAATTGAATGGACAAACTAAGTTTCAGCAATTAGCAACTCATTCTCTCACAGGATATTAATATTAATGTAAATTGATGAATTAAAATGGTGCATTCAACACCTATTAATTCTCAATATCAACTCTGGCCTTTTAACTTATTCAATGTATAACTGATATTCAAACTGTGATTCACGGTTTATAGTGATTGCTTATCAAGTTAAAATGCAAGTGCAATTGTTGCCAAATAGTCCAAGGTGATTTGTAAACGCCTGTGATTATGGCTGTGTCCATTCTGTGATGCTATCTCTGTGAGTTATTATAATGTCAAAGTATTATTCTATCTTGTTATTTCTTTCTATTATAATATTTGCCACGACTGGCTTTATTAATTTGTGATGCCAAATACTCTGTTACTTCAGAGTGTACAGTCATTTTACGTGCAATTGTTGTCAATGCCAAGTAATCTAATGGGATTACTTTTTAGTACAAGAATTTGATATTGTCCTGTCAATTTTGGGATACTTTCTCAGTTAATATAGACAATGCTGTGATATACCTTAAATGCTATTGCTTATTGTATTTTAACATTTGCTATGACTGGCCTTATGTATTATATACTGTTATTTCACTGTTTACAGTGACATTTATAAGCCATTGAGAAATCCTATAAAATGTTTATTGTACATTCATATAAATCAATCAAAACAAGTTAAAAAATCAAAAAGATGGTGCATTCTTAAAAGTCAAACAAGCAAAAAACAAAAAATTCACACATAAAAATAAATAAATAAATGTAATAAAAATGATGGATTCAAAATAATCAATCAATTTAAGCAAAATAACAAAAATAAATGCATTGATAAAAGTCAAAGGTAAATGTCATGTGACATGTTATCAATGAAACAGTGTGTGATGTATGACAAGATAATCATGTATTCTTTAAGTCTCCAATGATGATGATGTTAATGAAGACACTATTACCTATGTGTTACGTTACCACTTAGAAATATTGAAAAATATCAATATAATTGACATTAATCAAATCAGCCCTAGTCTCGCCCATTGATTTTGGGACCACCCAGTATTTATATAACATTTAAAATGTACGTATGTTCAGCTTTCAAGAAACACTTCAAATAAAACTGAAATCAATTGAGTGGACAAACCACGTTTTAACATGTAGCAACGTATTTACTTAATAATAATAGTATTGATGTAACTTTGTGAATGACAAATGCCTCGAACACACATCAAGTCATCAACATCAACTTGCCTTTGACTGATTCAAGCCATGACTGATCTTTCAAACTGTGATCATTTATTTCAAAAATTTTCAAATGCAATTGATTATTTGCAGAAGCTTTGGTATGGTTGTGTCCATTCTTTGATTTTCTTAATATGATTTTGCTATCTTTGTTATAACATTTGCCATAATTGGCCTTATATAATATACCAAATATGTACTATGTTATTTTACTGTTAACACAGATCTTTATAATCAATTGAGAAGTCTCATTATATTTTTATTGTCAGTTTAAAAATATCAATACATGTAATAAAAGAAAAGCAAAATGCATTCAAATGAGGATGGCAATGAAGACAACTATGATGTTTATCACTTACAAAATTATAAACTGTATTAAACTGAACAGACAAACAACATTTTACAACAATTCAAAATTCACTTGCAGAATAATAATAATATTAATGTAATGTATTTAAATTACAATCGTTAAATTACAATTACAATTACAATTACAATTACAATTACAATTAAATTACAATCGTTACACCTATTAATTCTCAATACCAACGGCCTTTTAACTTATTAAAGGCATAACTGATCTTTTAAACTGTGATTCACTGCAAGTGCAATTGTTGCCAAATAATAGTTTAATGTGATTTGTAAACGCCTGTGTTATGGTTGTGCCCATATTGTGATGCTATCTCTGTGATTTATTATAATGTCACAGAATTATCTATCTGGCTATTTATTTCTATAATAATATTTGCCATGACTGGCTTGATTATTTTTTGATGCCCAATACTCTGTTACTTCAGAGTGTACAGTATTGTTTAAGTTAATTTGTTGTCAATGCTTAGTAATCTAATGTCATTACTGAAGTATCCATTGGTATGGTCCTGTCAATTTTGTGATAATTTTTCAGTTATTTTATTATACACTATGATGTAAAATATTACATACCTTAAATGCTATTGGTAATTTTATTATAATGCTCTAATTATATAATATATATATTTGCTAATTTTATAATACATAATAAAATATAATGCAAATTACTAGAACTAGAATACTAGAATATACTGTTATTGCACTGTTTACAGTGACTGTATCAGCGAAGGAGAAATCTCATTTAAATGTTTATTGTACATTTTAAAACATCAACACAAGTACAAATAAAAAAACATGCATCCATAAAAATAAATCAATTGAAGCAAAAAAACGAAAAGATGATGCATTCATAAAAATCAATTAATAAAGGAAAAAACAAAAAAATGCATCCATAAAAATAAATCAATTGAAGAAAAAAAACAAAAAGATGATGCATTCTTAAAAATCAATCAATTCAAGGGGAAATTAGCAATGAAAACAAATTGTATTAAATAATAATGTCAAATGTAAATGTCAAGTGATATTTTAGCAATGAACCTATGTGATACATGTGTGAGAAGAGTATTATGTTATTTCCAAGTCTCCAACATTGAGGATGACAATGAAGACACTATTACCTATGTGTTACCACTTAGAATATTGAAAATATCAATATTATTGACATAAATCAAATCAGCCCAAGTCTCGCCCATTGAATGTATATTTTGGGACCACCCAGTATTTATATCACATAAAAATTGTACATAGGTACATGTTATGTTTAGCTTTCAAGAAACTCTTCAAATAAAACTGAAATCAATTGAATGGACAAGCGAAGTATCAACATTTAGCAACGAATTACTTAATAATAATAATATTGTTATAACTTGATGAATTAAAATGGTATCTCAAACACATCAAGTCTCAACATCAACTGGCCTTTGACTTATTCAAGCCATGACCGATCTTTTAAGCTGTGATCATTGATTGCAGAGATTCTACAATTGCAATTGTTGCTAATGTGATTTGCAGAAGCTATTAGTATGGTCGTGTCCATTCTTTGAATTTCTTGATGACAGTATTATCTATCTTGCTATTGCTATCTTTGTTATATCATTTGCAATAATTGGCCCCTATCATAATAAACTAAATACTATGTTATTTCAATGTTTACAGTGATTTTATAATCAATTGAGAAGTATCTTTAATTTTTTATTGTCCGATTAAAAATATCAACATAATTTAAAAAAATGCATTCATTAAAAGTCATTCAATACGAGTAAAAAATTAGCAAAAAATGCATTCATAGGTACAAATCAAATCTAAAAAAAATCTGTGATGATTTCACTGTGAATAATTGTCAATATTGGCTTTATACCAAATACTCTGTTATTTCACTGTTTATATTGAGTTTTTAAATACAATTATTGCCTGAAAGTCTGTAAAGGTAATTTATCACTTTATACAGTGAAATACTATAATCAATTATCAATAATTTTAATATCGTAATTAAAAAAATATCAACAGAAATAATAAAATCAAACAGGAAATGCATTGCAAAAAATCAATCAACACAATTTAAAATATATATATATATATATATTTATAAAAAAAATCAACACTAAAAAAGAGCAATGTGTGATTCTGTGATGATTTCCCTGTGTTATTAATAAGATTGCCATGGTTGGCCTTTTATATATCAAATACCTTGTTATTTCATTGTTTATATTGAAGTAATTCAATTGCAAATGTTGCCAAGTCATCTAAGGAGATTTGTACAGTCTTTCGTCTTGTCCTATCCGTTATGAAACTTACCCAGTGATTTTATATGCACTATGCTAATTGAAGTATTATCTCAATTTATTATGTACAACTTTGCCATGGCTGGCCTCATGTAAACCAAAATACTCTGTTATTTCACTGCTTACAGTGATTATTTAAGTAATGGAGAAATCTTATTAAATTGTTTACTGTACATTTTGTGAATATCAACACATGTAAAAATTAATATATTCATACAAATCAATGTTTAAGCAAAAGATAAAAATGTGGTGCACTTATTAAAATCAATCAGTATAAGCAAAAAACAAAAATGCACCCATAAATGACAATTAACTAACACCAGCAAAAAAACAATTAAAAAAATAAAAATGCATCCATGCAAATCAATCAATTTTGTTAAAAAAAAAAGATGATGCATTAAAAAAAATCAAATGTAAATATCATTTGATATATTTGGACTAAAAACTGTGGTCTATGTGATGTAAGACAAGATTATCATGTAACTTCCAAGTCTCCAACAATGCTGATGGCATGAAGACAACTATGATGTTTACCAGTTAAAAGTGGTGCCTCAGACACCTTTCATTTCTCAACATTAACTGTCCTTTAGACTCATTCAAGGCATGAAAAAGTATTTCAAACTATGATTTTCCAATGTAAAAATTGTTGGTAAAGGTTATTTGTACAAGTATTTTGGAATGGAGTGTCAATTCTGTGATGCTCTCTCTGTGTTAGATGTTAGCACAGTATTGCTATTGCCAACTCTAGTATTCACTTGCCATAACTGGTCTTTATCATTTGTGAGTATTGCTACTCTGTTAGTTAAAAGTTTATTGCCATTTTTATAACCACTGAGTTATCTCATTAATTTTTTGATAATACCAACACAAGTGCAAAAGAGTGCATTTATTAAATTCTGTCAACGCAAATAAAAAAATGCATTCATACTAATCAATCTACACTTGTGTAAAAAACAAAGAAAGTGTTCATTATGTGTTGGTTTATATAACATTATTATGCTCTTGCTATCTCTATTATATTAACATGCCATTATTTATTATTTATTGTAATTTTCCTGTTAAAACAGAATGGCTAGTGTAGGGTGACAATGTCCCCTCTTTAGCCGAAACATGCCGAACTAACTTCAACAAATATGACACTGATATGTGCTCCGTTATTTCAGAGAATTTACAGTGATTTTTACACGCAATGGGGAAGTCTCCATTAATGTTGTATTATACTTTTATAAATATCAACACATGACAAACGCAATCACCTGAAAATGTTCAAATATCATTAATTTTAAATCAAATTGAAAAGTCATGTGACATCTTGGCAAGAACACCTGTATGAGCTGTATGACAAAATGATGTAATTTCCAAGTCTCCAACAATGTGTTGCCATGGTAAAGACTTTGTTGCCATGGAAAGGTGCCAAATGTCCTATACTTAGAAGTATACCTAAGCTCTTGAAGATATTACATTATTCCAATATTTTCGCTGCCTACGTTCATTGTGGTTCATTTAATTGACAAGTTATTTATGAGTTTGTTCGTCAATTCATTCGTCAATGACTGTGTTGTGAGCCAAGCCAACTTTCACGTGTAAATTCACATGAATAAGTCTTAGAAATGTCAAGTAGACAGCAAGTAGTCTTAGAGAGAGAGGGAAAAGTCACATGACTTGTGACTCTTGAATTTGTCGAAATATCGAGGTGCAGATAAAAACCTTGAAACAAATAGGCTTGAATACAGAGACCTAGCTCACCAACCCAGATGGAAAGAGGTACCTCTGTGTCAGCCAACTTGTGTACATTCAAAGAAATATAACGTAGTTTTTTACAATAGAAATATTGATAAAATATCAATATTATTAACATACATCAAATCAGCCCAAGTCTCGCCCATTGAATGTATATTTTGGGACCACCCAGTATTTATATCACATGTAAATTGTACGTTGGTACTTGTTCAGCTTTCAAGAAACACTTTCAAATAAATCGGAATTCAATTGAATGGACAAACAAAGTACAACATTTAGCAACGCATTTACTTGCGTAATAATAGAATTAATGTAACTTGTTGAATTAAAATGGTGTCTCAAACACATCAAGTCTTAACATCAACTGGCCTTTGACTTATTCAAGCCATGACTAATCTTTCAAACTGTGATCTTTGATTACAGAGATTCTACAAATGAAATTGTTGCTAATGTGATTTGCAGAAGCTTTTGGTATGGTCGTGTCCATTTTTTGAATTTCTTGATGATAGTATTATCTATCTTGCAATTGCTATCTTTGTTATATCATCTGCCATAATTGACCCCTATTATAATAAACTAAATACTCTGTTATTTCAATGTTTACAGTAATTAATCAATTAAGAAGACCCATTAATTTTTATTGGCAGTTTAAAAATATCAACACAAGTTAAAAAAAAGAATTTGTTTTTATAAGTCATTCAATACAAGTAAAAAAGGAAAAGAAAATGCAATCATACAAATCAATCAACAAATATAAAAATAATAATTTAATATTTTATGATTCCACTGTGAATAATTGCCAATATTGGCTTTATACCAAATACTCTGTTATTTCACTGTTTATATTGAGTTTTTAAGTACAATTATTGCCTGAAAGTTTGTAAAGGAGATTTGTACAGTCTTTCGTCTTGTCATATCCGTTATGAAACTTACTCAGTGATTTTATATGCACTATGCTAATTGAAGTATTACCTCAATTTATTATGTACAACTTTGCCATGGCTGGCCTCATGTAAACCAAAATACTCTGTTATTTCACTGCTTACAGTGATTATTTTAAGTAATGGAGAAATCTAACCTAATTGTTTACTGTACATTTTGTAAATATAAACACATGTAAAAATTATAATATTCATACAATCAATGTTTAAGCAAAAGATAAAAAGATGGTGCACTTATAAAAATCAATCAGTATAAGCAAAAATCAAAAATGCACCCATAAATGACAATTAACACCAGTAAAAAACAAATAAAAAAATAAAAATGCATCCATACAAATCTATCAATACAAGTGAAAACAAAAAGGTGATGCATTAAAAAAATTGATCAAGCAAAAGATCAAAATAATACCAAGAAAATGAATTCATAAAAATCAAATGTAAATGTCATGTGACATATTGGGATGAAAACTGTGGTCTACTATGTGATGTAAGACAAGATTATCATGTAATTTCCAAGTCTCCAACAATGCTGATGGCAATGAAGACAACATTGCTGATGGCAATGAAGACAACAATGATGTTTATTGTTTACCAGTTAAAAGTGGTGCCTCAGACACCTTTCATTTCTCAACATAAACTGCCTTTTGACTTATTCAAGGCATGAAAAAGTATTTCAAACTGTGATTTTCCAATTGCAATTGTTTTCAAGTAGTCTCAGGTGATTTGTGCAATCATTTGGAATGGTTTTGTCCATTCTGTGATGCTTTCTCTGTGATAGGTGCTTTTACATTGCTATTGCTAACTCTATTATTAACACTTGCCATAACTGGTCTTTATCAACTGTGAATATTGTGACTCTCTTAGTTAACAGTTTACTGTCATTTTTATAACCAATTTAGAGTTATCTCATTAATTTTTTTATAATACCAACATAAGTTTAAAAAAGTGAATTTATAAATATCTGTCAGTATGCAAATAAAAAAATGCATTCATACAAATCAAGTAAAAAACAAAGAAAGTGTTCATTCTGTGTTGGTTTCTTTTACAGTATTATGCTCTTGCTATCTTCATTATTAACATGCCATGAACTAACTTATCAATTGTGACACTGTTATTTCAGAGAATTTACAGTGATTTTTACACGCAATGAAGAAGTCTCCTTTAATTTTGTATTCTACTTTTATAAAAATCAGTACCATGTAGTAATGACAAACTCAATCACCCAAAGAGTTCAAATCATTATTTTAAATCAAATTGAAATGTCATGTGACATCTTGGCAAGAAAACCTGTATGAGATGTATGACAAGATGATGATGTAATTTCCAAGTCTCCAACAATGTGTTGCCATGGAAAAGACTTTGTTGCCATGGAAACGTGCCAAATGAAGAAATAACATATGTATTCCAATATTTTCACTACCTATGTTCATTGTGGTTAATTTAATTGACAAGTTATTTATGAGTTTGTAAGTCAATTCATTCGTCAATGACTGTGTAAGCCAACTTTCACGTGCAATTCTCATAAAGTCGACGTAGAAATGTCAAGTAGACAGCAAGCAGTCTTAGAGAGAGAGGGAAAAGTCAGAAGACTTGTGTCTCTTGAATCTGTCGAAATATCGAGGTTCAGTGAAAAACCTTGAAACAAATAGGCTTGAACACAGAGACCTAGCTCACCAGCACAGCTGGAAAAGGGTACCTCTGTGTCAGCCAACTTAGGTAAATTCAAAGAATATACCTATAACGTAGATTTTTTTAACAGAATAAAAGTGTCAACTTTGCAGACAATGACGCTTGAACATAGAGACCTAGCTTACAGCAATGTGACAGCTAAGAGGTACCATGTCTCTTGCCGAGTCAATAAAATAATACATTAAGAGAAAGAATGTGGTTTAATTCAGTAATTTCAGAAAGTACATTTTATTTTTAAAGTATCAACTGCTGATGTCGCTTGTTGTTGAATTTACTTGATTAATAGAGGATGGTTTCTAATATAAATCACCAGTTTCATTCACGGGATGTAACCCAGCCAGTTGATTGCACACGTCCCGGACTAAAGGGGGTATGCGGAACCATGTGAATCGCGGCCAATTGTATTGGATTATTTATTTTTTCTCATCAGATATTTACAAGTATCAGACCAGCTGTTGGTCACTAGTTTTCTTATTTCCACTTGTATTAGTTTGTCAGTAAATCAGTAGCAAATGTCTGTTCAAGTTAAATGTTTTATCCGCAAACATGCATTTTATGTGGGATATTTTAAGTTTGTTAAACTCAAAACATGTCATTTCAGGAGATTCCAAGTTCTCTGGAAAACTTGGAGTAATGGATCGAAAAATACCGAAATATTCAATATCCAGGTTCTATGTAATACTGATTATTAATTATATTTAAAGAGTTTTGTTACTAGTTATGAGCAATTGTTGCCAATTTTTTTATTATTATCATTATGTGGTGGTGTGTAAATACTGTGTACTGTTACCTTCTGTACTGCTATATCACTGTTAATGCAATGACTTTTATAAGCGATGGAGAAATATTATTTAATGTTTGATGTTCTACATTTGTTAACATCAACACAAGTATAAAAACGTGCACCCATACAAATAAATCAATTGATGTAAAAAACCAAAAAGATGATGCATTCATAAAAATCAATCAATACATGGAAAAAATAAAAATGCATCCATAAAAAAATCAATTGAAGAAAAAGACAAAAAGATGATGCATTCTTAAAAATCAATCAATATATGGAAAAAATAAAAACGTATCCATAAAAAAATCAATTGAAGAAAAAGACAAAAAGATTATGCGTTTTTAAAAATCAAATCAATACAAATATAGAAAAAACAAACAATGCATCCATAAAAATAAATCAATTGAAGAAAAAAATAAAAAGATGATGAATTCTTAAAAATCAATCAAGACAGCAAAAAAACAAAGGAAGGAAAACAAAATGTATTAAAAAAAGTCAAATGTAAATGTCATGTGACATATTTTAGCAATGAAACCGTATGTAATACTGATGAAGACAACAATGAAGACAATGAAGACCAACAATGAAGACACTATACTATGTGTTACTACTTACAAATATTGAAAATCATCAATAATATTGATACTAATTAATCCCTCCTAGTCTCGCCCATTGAATGTTTATTTTGGGACCTCCCAGTATTTATATATCATGAAATCTAAATTAAATTGAATGGACAAACTAAGTTTCAACAATTAGAAACTCATTCTCTCACAGGATATTAATATATTAAGGTGGCTGGATCGATCGATTTTCTGAAGTATTGGAGAGCTTTCACTAATATTAAGTGTAAAAAAATCACGTTTATAAATTCTTTTAGCACATAATTTACTTGTATAATATACTGGGTAGTTGAAATAGACAACATTTAAATGGTATTTATACGTTATTGAGCGAGCGAAGCGAGCGTCTCCTTTTGGCTCTTTTGGCACGGACCTCTGTTTTTTTTTTTTTTTTTTTTTTTTTTTTTTTCTGTTACTGACGATATACAGGTTAGAGTTTTTCTTCGATTGAGCTGAAATTTTGCACACATGTACATAACATTTCTGATTGTTGCAGACCCTAATTTTTTTGAAAACCATTGATTGGTTCAAATTTAAAAAAAATTAACTTTCGATTGGTTGTTTTGATCAAATTGAAATTTTGACAAGTCATTACCCCCAACATTGTACCCAATCAAACAAATTTTCAGCCAAATCCTCCCATTGGTTAAAATTTAAAACCATCTTTCCTGTGTTTTTAGAAATTTAAACTATAACCGATTGAACGATCAACTTATAACTTCGCATGATGGTTGGGACCAACATTATCTGCATTTTTGACAATTTTCATACTAATCTGTGTTTAAATCCAAACGTTATTGACATTTTACGGACTATTTGCGTGTTGGCTGTCAAATTCACGGCGACTTCGACTCTTCAGTTCAAGGCAAGGTAGTTAGAGCAGAAACTTTCAAACGCAAATGAAACTGATAATGACCGTTCAACAGTCGATCTGATATTGTGTAGACACACTTATATCATATGAGTGGTCTCAGGTATATTTTTTGAAGGAGATCCTGTGATTTTTGAAAATTAACACGGAACAGTTCAATCATAAAGGTTCAATCGATCAACTTAAAGCTTTGCATGGTTATTTGGACCAATATTTTAGGAATGTTAAATGAGATTTCTATACAAATCTGTGGCGAAATTTTAGAATTATTGGATTTTAATGACATTTTCGATAGACAGAATTTCGGTTCGAGGTGTTGCGCGTATCCGTGCTCGCTCATCAACGCGTTACTCAGATTCATTGGTTAAAATTTAAATAAATATCTCCTTATAGGCTGAAAAATGAAAACGGTCTTCGATAATTCTGATCAAACTCATATTTTGCATGATCATTAAGACATATTGTCTCTTATTTTACAAAATTCCATCCCAATCAGTTAAGAACGTATGAAGTTATTTACATTTTTAATATCTGTCAGTAATGAAGTATCGAAATGAATGTTTTCCAGTGCCAATTGAAAATTGATTCTGATTTGCTTTATGAACCAGGTGCTTAGATGCTATTTTAAAGTTTCGATGAAAAGCATACACTTTTAAGTTGATATCATAATCAATTCAATATGGATGTATATGTTTTCTGTGCGTTGTGTACGCATTTCCGGTTCGAGAATTTGCACGTACCCGTGCTCGCTCAACAACGCGTTACACTGAGCGTTTTCCTAGTCTTATTATTTAGAGCAGTATTACTGCCCCAAAGAAGTTAGTTTTGATTTGGATATTGAAGAATTATCTAAAATTTTAACAATACGGTACAATATGGCAACATCGTACTTTGAAAATTTTGATTTGTGTGGAGTCATGATGGCTGAGGTTGCTGAGCTTACACCTAGAGTTTACTTTCATGAAAAGTCAAGGTATCTTTAGTAGGCATTTAGTGCCTTCTAACTACCTTGAGCACTCCCATGTTGCCAAAAGTATTTTGACTTGATTCGCAATTTGAATTGAATCGCCTATAACTTTTTATTTAGCACACGATGATATTGGTTTATATTTTTTTAATGAAAGTAAATAGAACCAAAGATTCTTTCTTATATAGGTTTTTTGAAAATCCAACGAGCCAATTAATTAGAATCTTCATTTGTAGCAAATTTTTGAAACCTGCCATAAGATAACATGGGGAAAATACTGCTTTCTTATTCGCCTATCTCGAAAACTAGACACGGGAAGTATTTTATTTTTTGAAGTGTTGTTTAGGGGATACCGATGAGTGAGTACAGCAAAATTGAACACTATCTGAAAAAATGGTCGATCGACCCAGCCACCTTAATGTAAATTGATGAATTAAAATGGTGCATTCAACACCTATTAATTCTCAATATCAACTCTGGCCTTTTAACTTATTTAATGTATAACTGATATTCAAACTGTGATTCACGGTTTATTGATTGCTTATCAAGTTAAAATGCAAGTGCAATTGTTGCCAAATAGTCCAAGGTGATTTGTAAACGCCTGTGATTATGGCTGTGTCCATTCTGTGATGCTATCTCTGTGAGTTATTATAATGTCAAAGTATTATTCTATCTTGTTATTTCTTTCTATTATAATATTTGCCACGACTGGCTTTATTAATTTGTGATGCCAAATACTCTGTTACTTCAGAGTGTACAGTCATTTTACGTGCAATTGTTGTCAATGCCAAGTAATCTAATGTGATTACTTTTTAGTACAAGAATTTGATATTGTCCTGCCAATTTTGGGATACTTTCTCTGTGATATACCTTAAATGCTATTGCTTATTGTATTATAACATTTGCTATGACTGGCCTTATGTATTACAGTTTGTTCAAATCTTCTGTACAATAATTATGGTGGTGAAGATGGCAACGAAAATAATGTACTTCGCTAGAACCAACACAACAAAATGAAAATCAGCTAGAACTAGGTGGCACATATAAGTTAGCGGATTCACTTTGGAGAGTTTAGGTTGGCAAAGTGTGAATATAGGTGGAAGGTCTGGATGGTGCTGCTTATTTACACCCTAACGGCGTTGTAAGCGTAAATTGAACAGCCTGTATATACTGTTATTTCACTGTTTACAGTGACATTTATAAGCCATTGAGAAATCCTATAAAATGTTTATTGTACATTCATATAAATCAATCAAAACAAGTTAAAAAATCAAAAAGATGGTGCATTCTTAAAAGTCAAACAAGCAAAAAACAAAAAATTCACATATAAAAATAAATAAATAAATGTAATAAAAATGATGGATTCAAAATAATCAATCAATTTAAGCAAAATAACAAAAAAAAATGCATTGATAAAAGTCAAAGGTAAATGTCACGTGACATGTTAGCAATGAAACAGTGTGTGATGGTTGACAAGATAATCATGTATTTTTTAAGTCTCCAATGATGATGATGTCAATGAAGACACTATTACCTATGTGTTACGTTACCACTTAGAAATATTGAAAAATATCAATATAATTGACATTAATCAAATCAGCCCTAGTCTCGCCCATTGATTTTGGGACCACCCAGTATTTATATAACATTTAAAATGTACGTATGTTCAGCTTTCAAGAAACACTTCAAATAAAACTGAAATCAATTGAGTGGACAAACCACGTTTTAACATGTAGCAACGTATTTACTTAATAATAATAATATTGATGTAACTTTGTGAATGACAAATGCCTCGAACACACATCAAGTCATCAACATCAACTTGCCTTTGACTGATTCAAGCCATGACTGATCTTTCAAACTGTGATCATTGATTACAAAAATTTTCAAATGCAATTGATTATTTGCAGAAGCTTTGGTATGGTTGTGTCCATTCTTTGATTTTCTTAATATGATTTTGCTATCTTTGTTATAACATTTGCCATAATTGGCCTTATATAATATACCAAATACTATGTTATTTTACTGTTAACACAGATCTTTTTAATCAATTGAGAAGTCTCATTATATTTTTATTGTCAGTTTAAAAATGTCAATACATGTAATAAAAGAAAAGCAAAATGCATTCAAATGAGGATGGCAATGAAGACAACTATGATGTTTACCACTTACAAAATTATAAACTGTATTAAACTGAACAGACAAACAACATTTTACACCAACAAAATTCACTTGCAGAATAATAATATTATTAATGTAATATATTTAAATTACAATGGTGCCTCAGGCACATATTAATTCTCAATACCAACTGGCCTTTAGACTAATTAAAGGCATGACTGATTTTTCAAACTGATTCACTGCTTATAGTGATTGCTTATCAAGTTAAAATGCAAGTGCAATTGTTGCCAAATAGTCTAAGGTGATTTGTAAACGCCTGTGTTATGGTTGTGTCCATTCTGTGATGCTATCTCTGTGATTTACTATATAATGTCACAGAATTATCTGTCTTGTTATTTCTTTCTAATTATAATATTTGCCATGACTGGCTTTATTAATTTGTGATGCCAAATACTCTGTTACTTCAGAGTGTACTGTATTTTTTAATTTGTTGTCAATGCTAAGTAATCTAATGTGATTATACTGATTAGTACAATCACTAACAGAACAATACCAATTGGTAGTCCTGTCAATTTTGTGATAATTATTTCAGTGTTTTTTTTATACACTATGCTGTAAAATATTATATACCTTAAATGCTATTGCTATTTTTATTATAATGTTCTAATTATTTAATATATATTTTTGCTAATTTTATAATGCATAATAAAATATACTACAAATTACTAGAACTAGAATACTAGAAAATACGTTCATTGCACTGTTTACAGTGACTGTATCAGCGAAGGAGAAACCTCATTTAAATGTTTATTGTACATTTTGTAAACATCAACACAAGTACAAATAAAAAAACATGCATCCATAAAAATAAATCAATTGAAGTAAAAAGAACGAAAAGATGATGCATTCATAAAAATCAATTAATAAAGGAAAAAACAAAAAATGCATCCATAAAAATAAGTCAATTGAAGAAAACAAAAACAAAAAGATGATGCATTCTTAAAAATCAATCAATTCAAGGAAAAAAAAGCAATGAAAACAAAATGTATTAAAAAATAATGTCAAATAATATAATGTGACATTTTAGCAATGAAACAGTAAATGATACTGATGTATGAGAAGATTATTATGTAATTTCCAAGTCTCCTACATTGAGGGTGACAATGAAGACACTATTACCAATGTGTTACCACTTCGCAATATTTAAACATATTAATATTATTGTCATAAATCAAATCAGCCCAAGTCTCGCCCATTGAATATATATTTTGGGACCACTCAGTATTTATTTATATCACATGTAAATTGTACGTAGGTACAACGTTATGTTCAGCTTTCAAGCAACACTTCAAATAAAACTGATATCAATTGAATGGACAAACGAAGTATCAACATTTAGCAACGTATTTACTTGCATAATAATAATATTGATGTAATTTTGTGAATGACAAATGTCTCAAACACACATCAAGTCTCAACATCAACTTGCCTTTTGATTGACTTATTCAAGCTATGACTGATCTTTCAAACTGTGATCAATGATTACAGACATTGCTAAGGTGATTTGCAGAAGCTGTTGGTATGGTCGTGTCCATTCCTAGATTATCTTTGCTATTTCTATCTTTGTTTTAACATTTGCCAAAATTGGCCTGATATAATATACCTAATACTTGGTTATTTACTGTTTACAGTGATTTTATAATCAATTGAGAAGTATCTTTAATTTTTTATTGTCAGTTGAAAAATATCAACAGAAGTAAACAAAAATGCATTCATTAAAATTTAAAAGTCATTCAATACAAGTAAAAAAGGAAAAGAACATACATTCAAACAAATCAATCAACAAAAATAAAAAATAAAAATGTTATCTGTGATGATTTCACTGTAAATAATTGCCAATATTGGCTTTATACCAAATACTCTGTTATTACACTGTTTATATTGAGTTTTTAAGTACAATTATTACCTGAAAGTTTGTAAAGCTAATTTATACAAGCCATTGGGATGATTGTCCCATTCTGTGATGTTCCCTGTGATTTATGATATGATAGTATTATCTTCTTGCAAAAGCTATCTTTGTTACAACATTTGCCATACTTAGTAAATACTAAGTACTGTGTATTTCACTGTTTATAGTGGAATACTAGGATCAATTCTCAACATTTTAATATCGTAATTTAAAAATATCGACAGAAGTAATAAAAAATAAGGAAATGCATTAATAATCATAAAATCAATCAAAACATTTTTTTATGTATATAAAAATAAACACAATTAAAAAAGAACAATGTGTGATTCTATGATGATTTCTCTGTGCTGGTATTATGATTGCCATGATTGGCCTTTTATATCAAATACTTTGTTCTTTCATTGTAGAGAATTTCAATTGCAAATGTTGTTAAGAAGTAAGGTGATTTGTTATTTGGGTCTTGTCCTATCCATTATGTGATACTTACTCTGTGATTTAATATGCATTAATTGAATATTATATACGTTATGATATTGCTCATTTTATTATGTACAACATGTGCCATGACTGGCTTCATGTACTTATACCAAAATATTCTGTTATTTCACTGCTTACAGTGATTATTTTAAGCAATGGAGAAATCTTATTAAATTGTTTATTGTACTTTTTGTAAATATCAACACATGTCAAAATTAAAATATTCATAAGCAAAAAAACAAAAATGCACCCATAAATATCAATTAACACCATTAAAAAAACAAATCAAAAAATAAATATGCATCCATACAAATAAATCAATACAAATAAAAACAAAAAGATGATGCATTCAAAAAATGAATAAAGCAAAAGATCAAAATAATACCTATAAAATGAATTCATCAAAATCAAATGTAAATGTCATGTGACACATTGGAATGAAAAACTGTGGTCTATGTGAAGTAAAACCACTATTATCATGTAAATTCCAAGTATCCAACAATGATGATGGCAATGAAGACAACAATGATGTTTACCACCTAAATATGATGCCTCATAGACCTTTCATTAATCAACATAAACTGGCATTTTGACTGGAATATTCAAGGCATCAAAAAGTATTTCAAACTGTGATTTTCCAAGTGATTTTTGAATTGCAATTGTTGTCAAGTAGTCTAAGGTGATATGTGCAAGCATTTGGAATGATTATGTCCATTCTGTGATGCTTTCTCTGTGATAGGTGCTATTACATTGCAATTGCTAACTCTATTATTAACACTTGCCAACTGGTCTTATCAACTGTGAGTATTGTTACTCGGTTAGTGAACAGTTTACTGTCATTTTTATAAACGATTTGGAGTTATCTCATTAATTTTTTTATAATACCAAACCAACACAAGTTAAAAAAAAAAGTGAATTTATAAAAATCTGTCAATGCAAATAAAAAATGCATTCATACAAACCAAGTAAAAAACAAAGAAAGTGTTTATTCTGTGTTGGTTTCTTTTACAGTATTATGCTCTTACTATCACTATTATATTAACATGTCATAAACTTACTCCAACAATTTGTGACACTGATACATGCTCTGTTATTTGAGAGTTACAGTTATTTTTACACGCAATGGAGAAGTCTCCTTTAATTTTGTGTTATACTTTTATAATTATCAGTACCATGTAGTAATGACAAAGAGTTCAAATATCTTGATTTTAAATCAAATTGAAATGTCATGTGACATCTTGGCAAAGAAAACCTGTATGAGATGTATGACAAGACAATTATGTAATTTCCAACAATGTGTTGCCATGGTTAAGACTTTGTTGCCATGGAAACGTGAAAAAGTCCTATTTAGTAGTACCTAAGCTCTTGAAGAAATGATATATTATTTCCAATATTTTCACTACCTATGTTTATTGTGGTTCATTTAATTGACAAGTTATTTATGAGATTGTAAGGAATTTCATTCGTCAATGACTGTGTTGTGAGCCAAGCCAACTTTCACGTGTAAATTCACAAGAATATGTCTTGGAAATGTCAAGTAGACAGCAAGCAGTCTTATAGAGAGGGAAAAGTCATATGATTTGTGACTCTTTAATTTGTCGAAATATCGACGTTCAGTGAAAATTCTTGAAACAAATAGGCTTGAACACAGAGACCTTATACAGAGACATTATAATACTAAATACTCTGTTATTTCACTGTTTATATTGAGTTGTTAAGTACAATTATTGTCTGTTTAGTTTGTAAATGTAATTAATACAAGTCATGGGATGATTGTGACATTCTGTGATGTTCTCTGTGATTTATGATGTGACAGTATTATATTCTTGCTGTTGCTATGTTCATTAACATTTTCCATCATTAGCCTTTATACCAAATACTCTGTATTTCACTTATACAGTGGAATACAGAAACAATTATCAATAATTTCAATATATCGTTAATTTAAAAATGTCAACGGAAAAAAGCGTTGATAAAAGTCAATCACAAGTAAAAAATATAAAAAAAAAATGAATTGATACAAATCAATCAAAACAAATAATAAAACAAATTAATGTGTGGTTCTGTGATGATTTCTCTGTGTTATTATTAAGATTGCCATGATTGGCCTTTTATATCAAATACTTTTTTATTTCATTACATACGTATATATTGAAGTTTTAATTGCAAATGTTGCCAAGCAATCTAAGTTGATTTGTACAAGTCTTTGGTCTTGTCCCAAGGAAGGGTCTTGTCCTATCCATTATTATGTGATACTTTCTCTGTGATTATGCACTGTTAATTATTTAAAGTAATTGAGAAATCTTATTAAATTGTTTATTGTACATTTTGTAGACATCAACAGATGTAAAAATTAAATCTGTAACAAACAAATCAATGTAAGCAAAAGATAAAAAGATGGTGCACATAAAAATCAATCAGTATAAGCAAAAAACAAAAATGCACCCATAAATATCAATTAACACCAGTAAAAAAACAAATCAAAAAATAAAGATGCATCCATACAAATCTAGTGGAGCGGTCGCTCCACGCCAGCCAAGTCGTACGGCGCGCGCACACTCTCATATAAAGGCTGGAGCAAACCCACTTTTACTGTAAGCATCAAAGTGGCATTTTCGGCCTACTGGATCTTAAAATTGAGAAATCTCACATTGTTGCGAAATATCTTAATTTCGAGCTATGGCCCACCCTACAACATATACCAAATTTGGGAACAATAGGTTACGCCCTTTGCGCGCTAGAGGGCCGTGAAAACAGTGTTTTAGGGCGGTTTTCATAATAATAATCTTAGTAGTAGTAGGCTGGAGCTAAAATCCGGTAAACAGGCCACAGCCTAAACGGCTGAACCGATTGATCTCACATTTTTACCACGTGTGCACTTTTGGCGTCTGATTTAATCTTGTCCCCATGAATTTTTTGTGCCGCCATTTTGAAACCGGAAGTGACGTCATATCTCGTCAACGGTTGAACCGATCGGAACGAAATTTGCGCCAATCGTTTCAGACGGTCATCTATATGGATTATCAATATCAAAAGACTGAACATTATTTTAAATAAACCGGAAATGACGTCATGAAATTTAATATACATCGATTTGCATTTCAGCAACAACTGTTGATCCGATTGTCTTGATATTTATGTAACGTTTGTACTTTTGATATTTCATTTGACTTGTTATAAAACCAACCGGAAGCCGCCATTTTGAAACCGGAAGTGACATCATGTCTCAAAAACGGCTAAACAGATTAGAACAAAACCAGCGCTAAACGATTTAGACGGTCAACTTTATGTAATCAGTAATATTTGATGATTCAAATATCGAAACCGGAAATGACGTCAAACATTTTATGACCTATACCGGAAATGACGTCATAAATATGCTAAATGACGCTAAATTCACCACTTTATACTTTAAAATAGATATAAGTAAACGTACTTTGTAAATAATTATAAATTCAAGGTTGCAGTGTTCTCGGCGGCCATTTTTAAAACCGGAAGTGACGTCATATATCGTAAACGGTTGTACCGATTGCAACCTAAGTTTGGAAATGTGTTGGACTAATAATTATGAATTCAAGACGACATTATTTTCGGCCGCCATTGTTAAAACCGGAAGTGACGTCATATATCAAAAACGGCTGTACCGATTGCAACCAAATTTTGGAAATGTGTAGGAGTAATAATTATGAATTCAAGACGACATTATTTTCGGCCGCCATTGCTAAAACCGGAAGTGACGTCATATATCGAAAACGGCTGGACCGATTGTAACGAAACTTAAAGCTATTCTTCTTGGATAATTATTTTAATCTTATATACCAAACGCAACTTTTCTAAGTATCCAAATCGGCATAGGCGTATTTTTTTAAAGAAATAAGTTCTTGCACGGACACAAGCTGTGCTACAAGCTGTATGAATAAACTAACAAAAGAAGTGATATCCCAGAAAAAAACACTCCGTGTAAAAAAGGCAGCCAAGTCTCTTTACTTTAAAAAAATTCAACACCGAAAAGGAGTGATATCAAAAAAGGAGCCAAGTCAATGACATTTCCAAATATTTAATCGTATCTTTGAAATAAAAGTATAAACACCGAGAAATACTTTACAAAAGGACTTGGCGCATCGTTTTTTTAAAGACATTTTTCTATTCATAAGCATGTGCCATTTATATACAACCGTCATTTTGAATGTTTAGAATAATAGGAAAACATCTTTCAATTAGGTACATATTATACATACCTTCTGTAAAATATTTTCTATATGATTATATACGCTATGAAACTTGTTGTCTATGCTTTCTATAAATATACACAATAGTTATCTTCGTAATATTGTTTCGTGGTGAATATAATTAAGTCTCATGCGTTATACCTTCTCATCATGTAACAATTTCTATTAATACACATTTTATAAAAATACATTTCACAAAGAAGACAGTCATATTGAATTTCTATTAAAAAATTTAACTTTATACACTTGACACTTCAAAAATATATAATTGTGTTCCATTAGTTAGTAATTATTTGACAACGTTTCATGATTTCCTTCAGTCAAGATCAAATTATGAAAAGATACCAGTCTAATATCGCCATATTAACAGTACTGCAAGAATATGTATGAGCCCACTTCCAATTGATATGAAGGGATGTGTGTTGTAAAAAATATCCGACCGAACCGGGGCACGAACTTGGGACCTCTCACTTGCCGGGCGAGAGCTCTACCAACTGAGCTACCCGATCGGACGGGCGGACATTAGACACAACACACTGATGAGGATCCTGACTCCTGACTCCATGGAATTTTTCCAAAGAAACCTACATTCTCACCACTTCCAATTGTTATGTAATTCTTTCACCCTTATATTACTTATATATTACAGCATAAAATCATGCTTCTATCGCCATTGACAAAACTATAAAATAGTCATTACTAAAAGTAGCTTGATTCATAGATTCTGGCTCTAATAGAAAGAGGAAAATGTACCTACTTGTAAATTTCTTTCCACTTTTAGGATAGAATGATGTCTTTAAAAAAACGATGCGCCAAGTCCTTTTGTAAAGTATTTCTCGGTGTTTATACTTTTATTTCAAAGATACGATTAAATATTTGGAAATGTCATTGACTTGGCTCCTTTTTTGATATCACTCCTTTTCGGTGTTGAATTTTTTTAAAGTAAAGAGACTTGGCTGCCTTTTTTACACGGAGTGTTTTTTTCTGGGTAAATCAATACAAATAACAACAAAAAGATGATGCATTCAAAAAAATGAATAAAGCAAAAGCACAAAATAATACCTCTAAAATTAATTCAGAAAAATTAAATGTAAATGTCATGTGACACATTGGAATGAAAAACTGTGGTTTATGTGAAGTAAAACCACTATTATCATGTAAATCCCAAGTCTTCAACAATAATGATGGCATGAAGACAACAACGATGTTTACCACCTAAATACGATGCCTCAGAGACCTTTCATTAATCAACATAAACTGGCATTTTGACTGGAATATTCAAGGCATGAAAAAGTATTTCAAACTGTTATTTTCCAAGTGATTTTTGAATTGCAATTGTTGTCAAGTAGTCTAAGGTGATATGTGCAAGCATTTGGAAGGATTATGTCCATTCTGTGATGCTTTCTCTGTGATAGGTGCTATTACATTGCAATTGCTAACTCTATTATTAACATTTGCCAACTGGTCTTATCAACTGTGAGTATTGTTACTCTGTTAGTGAACAGTTTACTGTCATTTTTTTAAACCAATTTGGAGTTATCTCATTATTTTTTTTATAATACCAACACAAGTTTAAAAAGTGAATTTATAAAAATCTGTCAATGCAAATAAAAAAATGCATTCATACAAACCAAGAAAAAACAAAGAAAGTTTTTATTCTGTGTTGGTTTCTTTTTCAGTAATATGCTCTTGCCATCTCTATTATATATTAACATGCCATGAACTTACTTATCAAATGTGACACTGATACGTGCTCCGTTATTTCAGAGTTTACAGTGATTTTTACACGCAATGGAGAAGTCTCCTTTAATTTTGTATTATACTTTTATAAATATCAGTAGTCAGTACCTGTAGTAATGACAAAGAGTTCAAATATCTTTAATTTTAAATCAAATTGAAATGGCATGTGACATCTTGGCAAAGAAAACCTGTATGAGATGTGTGACAAGATAATGATGCAATTTCCAACAATGTGTTGCCATGGTTAAGACTTTGTTGCCATGGACACGTGCAAAATGTCCTACTTAGTAGTACCTAAGCTCTTGAAGAAATGACATATTATTTCCAATATTTTCACTACTTATGTTGATTGTGGTTCATTTAATTGACAAGTTATTTATGAGTTTGTAAGTCAATTCATTCGTCAATGACTGTGTTGTGAGCCAAGCCAACTTCCACGTGTAAATTCACATAAAGTCGACGTAGAAATGTCAAGTGGACAGCAAGCAGTCATAGAGAGTGGGTGAAGTCATATGACTTGTGACTCTTGGTCGAGGTTCAGTGAAACACCTTGAAACAAATAGGCTTGAACACAGAGACCTAGTTCAGCAGCACAGCTGGAAGGGGTACCTCTGTGTCAGCCAACTTGAGTAAATTCAAAGAATATAACGTAGATTTTTTTAAATAGAATAACAGCATCAACTTTGCAGGCAATGACGCTGACGCTTCACATAGAGACCTAGCTTACAGCAATTGTGAATCACTGCTGAGAGGTACCTTTATGTCACTTGCCGAGTCAATGAATAATACATTCAGAGAAAGAATGTGATTTCATTCAGTTATTGCAGAAAGTACATTTTAGAGTATCAAACATTTTGACTCTGTTGTCGCTTGTTCTATGTTGAATTGACGTGATTGATAGAGGATGGTTTCTAATATAAATCAGCTGTTTCATTTACGGGTTGTGTTGTTTGTACACACAGTCACGGACTAAAGGGGGTGGGGGAGCTGATGGAATGCGGAACCATGTGAATCGAGGCCGATTGTATTGGATTATTTCTATTTCTCATCAGATATTTACAAATATCAGACCAGCTGTTGGTCACGTGTATTCTTATTCCACTTGTATTAGTTTGTCAGTAAATCAGTAGCAAAATGCCTGTTCAAGTTAAATGTTTTATCCTCAAACATGCATTTTATGTGGGATTAAACACACAAAACATGTCATTTCAGGAGATTATTTGTCTCTGGAAAACTTGGAGTAATTAATAGATCGAAAAATTACCGAAATATTCAATATCCAGGATTTCATCCCATTATACTAATTATTAATTATATTTAAAAAGTTTTTTACTAGCTATGAGCAATTGTTGCCAATTTTTTATTATTATCATTATGTGGTGGTGGTTTATTGTGTTGATTGTAGTATTTTTATGATATTACAATGTTACCTATTCATTGCTATATTTATTCTCATATAACAGTATTATTCTGTCCATTTACCTATGAATCTCTATGATTTAATCAATATTTTGTCATTATATTTGTAATGTTGAAGTAGTTTACTTTTATTTAATCCTTGATTAAATTTTTTATGAGCGGTCTATCCTTCATTTCGATCCTTTTGTTATTGAGCCATTTCCAGTAGGTAGTTGACAGACTGTAAAGCTGGCTTTCCATGATCCGTCATCTTCCGTCAACGTCCGACACCGTCCGACGAAAACGACCACGTGACCCGTCTCGACCAATCCCTCGCCGTCCGAGATTTTTGGGGATGGCTCAGATTGGTCGAGACGGGTCACGTGGTCGTTTTCGTCGGACGGTGTCGGACGTTGACGGAAGATGACGGAGCATGGAAAGCCAGCATAAGTCTTTGCCCATCTCTTCATAATGCACTTTTAGGGAAGCTGCGCTGAAAGAATTAGCTCAAGTCCAGTTAGTTTAGTTTTGGACATGAAAGCAAAAGTTCAAGTTCATTCCAAATTTGCAGCTATATCTGCTAAAATCCATTCACTGTTAGTAGTTTTTCAACGTTTACTCTATAAAAGGGTTGTTCAACGATAAACATAGTTAACTTTGTCGATTATCAATACGAAATAGAATCTGGCTATAATTATTTGTTTTATTATTTCGATAGTGTTTAGTGGTAGAAATATGAACTACGAGAGAAGTTCCATTTGCTGTAAAATCGGAAATAAATGAAGGTAGAAAAGTTGAGGTCAGCTGAACATTTCTGCCTGCCGCGTAGTTTCGACACGAGGAAGCTGATTGGTCGAGCTCGGTCACGTGTTGAGATTGCGTATCGCATGACAACGCATGGGAGGGCTTCGCTCGGAGGAAAGTATCAAACACTCGCTCATCGATCAACATTACAGAAACAAGTAAGTGCCTTGTCATGACAAGTGACTCAGGTATTGTGTTGGAGATGGAAATATTCCTGATGAAGTCAAGACAATAGTTAACCCTGCATTCATGAGGTCCCATTTTTTCCCGCCATTACGGAGGCGGGGTGTAAGAAACCCCAAAAGTAAAATTGCTTTTGTAACATGCTTGAATCAAATCCTTTTTTTTTGTTTTTACAGAAGTGAAGGTTACTAGTATTACTATGTATTTAGTGAAAAAGAAAAAAAAAAAAAAATTATTTAATATTTTTAGTGGTAGGTATAAGAACAAAAAAACGGCTTTTTTGCTGTAAAAAGTAGACTTTAGATTTTAATTTTTTTGTCCTCATATGTAATTGGATATCAACAAAGTGTATGTATTTCATACTTATATATGTCGTGTATATATATAATAATATATATATCATGTATATATTTACATAAATAAACAAATTTTTGAATAAAATTTTGCACAAAAACAAATTTTGTGATGCCACATTTACAAAACTAAATGTTACTAGTTTGATCTGGTGATGTTAGTGGCCTCTAGATTGTCTTGAAGGTACTGAGGAAACATAGTCGATAATGCAGCTGAGCGATAAATACCGGGACAAATTAAAATCCTGGGGTGTAACACACCCCACGTTGGTAACGCAGGGTTAACCCACTTCACATGGTAGGAGATAAAGTTACTGAAACCATGAAATGTATTGTCAATCCACAATCATTTTGCTTAATTTTTTTGATTTAATGTGTTTGATTTTTTTTTTATTTAATTTTGACTATTTTTATTTCGTTAATAGATTGCTGGATGGCAATATGGCTTCAGGGACGACGCTAAGGGGGGGCCTGGGGGGGCCACGGCCTTCCCCCAAACACTCACGTGGCCCCCCCTTGTGCCCCCCCAAACCAAATGTGGGAAAATAAATATCTTGAAAGTCTATACTTTTCTTCAATTTTTTGCACTGTTCAAATTATCAAATAAAACATCGCTGACATTTTGTTTGCAAATAGGCGACTTTCCGAAGTTCCTAAGAAGTATAGCAGGGTTGACAAAAATTGGATAAGATACGGAGCTCAAAAATAAGGAAAGATCTTGAAATGGAGACAGTTTCAAACTAGGAAAGGAGAGATTGAAATGGTTTGGTCGATTGAAAGGGACGGGACAATAGAGGATACCGAGAAGGAAGGCAGATAGAGCAGCAATGGGAGGGAAAAGAAAGGCAGGGAGACCGCGAACGAAGTGGATGAGTGGAGTGAAGTTGGCTGTGGAAAAAGTGGAGTCTTGGGAAATGGTAAGGGACGAAAAATGGTGAGAGGACAGTTCATAAAAATTAGTGAAGGGATAATTTTTTGAAGGCTTCAGTTTTTTAATTATACCCACCAGGCGCGTAGGAAGGGGGGGGGGGATGGGGGAGAATCCCCCCTCTGATTCAATACCCCTTCCTATGTACTTATATATTTATGTGTCAAGAAAAAAATGTGCTTAAAAAGTGTTAAAATCGCAAAGAAATGCACCAAATTGATGTCTGAAATTCAAAAAAATTCCGGGGCTGTGCGCCCCGGACCTGCATTTTACTGGGGGGCCCTCCCCCCAGACCCCCATTGTCTTCGTAGACACTAGTATCTCCAGCTCAAGTTATTTTACATATTATCCCCCCCCCCCTTGCAAATTTAGTTCCTACGCGCCTGATCCCCACGCCACAATATGACAATAAACATGTGAAAATACGTTTGCCCCCCCTAAAAAGTTCATTGCCCTACCTAGGTCCCCCCTGTATAAAAATCCTAGCGTCGTCCCTGTATGGCTTGACCATATTATATTCCAAGGTCAATAATCAATCTTAGGTACCTACAGTGAATATATTTCATCACAAATTTGGGGACAGGTGCGATTAGAACTTGGCACGACTAAAATTGATCGCTCAACACCTCTTGATTGCCTGACAAATGTTAGATCGCACCATCAGAAGTCAGTCTAAGCGATCTCCTCATCTCACTCTAGTAGGTGACCTCACATTTCAATAATAATAAGCATTGATTCGTATGAAACATGATCAGATGTGTAATTCCTGTACGCATTTTCACTCTCTTATCGTAAATTTTAAGAGAGTAGCAACCGTTGTTATGGACGTTAACATTGGAGTAAACAAAATTTACGATACGATAGCTAAGTTAAGAGATTAAAAACGTACAGGAATTACACCCCAGATGTCATACCTACACATTTGTTCTCCGATCATTTTAGTTGTGCCAACTTGCCAAGTGTCCCAAGTCTAATTGTTCATATTAATTATAAAATCCACTCACTTCATTAAACCTGGCTTTTGAAGACGTTCTTAGTGCAATTCAAAATTTAAAATAAATTTAGGAGTTAATAAAATATGTAATATGAAGATGAAAGAGACTTGAAGTCGAAGTAGATAGATAATATAATCTCAATATTATGCCAGTCAAGTCAGTGCGGTAGAAATAGTAAAGTATCTCTTGCAGTCACATTTACATTCATTACAAGAAATCACATGGAATGAGTTTATAGATGTTTACATATTGAAAGTTTACATCCCACAAGGTGATAGGTCCTAGTCATAATAATTTAGTTAAATTACTATTATTAGACTCTAATTAATTGGTCTTCTTACATTTTACACAAATTTGCAAAGAATACGAATGACTAGAAGATTGTTTCGCCATCATTTACTTGTCCGAAGGAGGTATCAATGGTGATGGTAATTCAATGATCATTGTATACATATGAGAATATTTCAATACTACTTGAATTTAAGGGCAACATTTCTACACCTTAATTAAACACAATTTGTGTTTTGTGTGTGTGTTTGTTTTGGTGATTTGACCTAGATTCCTAAAGTGTGAAATCAAAAATAGAATAATAGACTTCAGGCCTTCTACCTCTGATGTAGGTACTTCTAATAAAATAAGGTGAAAGAAGGCAGTGAAACCCTCACAGGTAGCTCAGTATTTCCACCAACATAGAAATGTTAAAACGAAATACCGACTGCAAACTACACCTATAGGTAGAGGTACTACAATCATTGGGGATATATTCGGTAATCGCTCCAATCACCCCCACCACAATCAAACAACTTTGCCTATGTTAGGGGCAAGGGGGAGGAGCCTAAAGTAATGTAAATGCATGGAAAGGGGAAGGAGCGTTTACCAAATATATTTCCATGACTATACCTAGGTACCACTCAATGAAATCTACATGGGAAAGCAGATAGAACACGGGACTCAATATCAAGTAAAAGCATTTACATTCACTCTCTGGGATTCAAGACTGCTTCATGAAATATTTTCTTCCGTGTTAAAGGCCGTACTCTTTTACCAGAGTCGGGCTTGAACCTGATAGTACATAGGTATTATAATTTAAATTTATGTCCTGCGATTAATTACGATTCAATATACGCCTATATCAGAAGCATACTGTTGTGCTGTGTCAGGTCTCCCTGCAATCTAGCAAAATGTAAGACAATCTCAGCTGAACGAGTGAAGAATTTGACCATGGTCTCTAGGTAACGAGGCTTTGTCAGCATACATCGAGGATAGAGTTGCAAATCACAGAGTAAAGAGCAGCTCTGTGATTGGCTGACAGCTGTCACGTGATTTTACTTGCCTCTCCACCAAAGATAATACTCTTCACTACCGCTCATCATGATGGAAAAAGTGGAGCGTCAAGTTGATAGTGTGACCAAAAGAAATACTTTGTAGTGGTAAGAATACCAACTCATCTCGTTAGTTCAAATAGACTTGTACCTATACTTTTCTTGTCATAGAGCCAATCTTTCAACCTGACATCCGTGTTCAGCACGATAATAGGGAGGTAAAGTTTTGATGGCGGCAAAATTCTTGGGTATAGTAAAATGGCAGCCCATAAGAAATAACACGTACCTCAACTTCAACTCGACTTAACTGAGAAACCGCAGGTCTGATCTCTAACAAAATGTACCTGTATTCAAATCGAACCTTCCTTTTCACTTTAAAACACTGTCCAGTACTCCGCATTATTCCTAATTTAAACTATTCGATGTTAAAAACGAAGTAAATTGAGGCTGTTGCCACATCTATCGTGTTCACGCGCATCCGGTACACCTGGGCTTCGTTATATCGGCGATGTAGCAACATGGTGTTTTCAGATGTTGCCAGGCGCTAGAAACTAAAACCAAAATATAAAGTGACTGAAGTGACTGAAACAGTCACAAAGTGACTGAAACATGTTTTATATTTAGAAATTTTATTAATTTTAAGTACACAAAATGTAAACAATCTGAACCATTTCTACTTGGTTGGATAATGTCTAAGACACCACAAAAGTGATCATCATTCATTCATCATTAAGCCCACCCATATCACAATAACATCACACTATACGAGTTCATATTGGACAATTTCAATTGTAAGCTAATCAAATTTCAGAGTTTTACTCGAAACCCTCGAGTTTCAGTGGCTAGAATGTTAAAATGTCCAATTGCAATTGTACCGGGTGGTGAAAAAAAAACGTGTTTGAAAGGTCACTCCGACAAAACTACACACTGTAGAAAACATATGAAAATATAATGTGTGCAATTTTCAGAAATATTTAATTTAGGAGAAAAAAGTTAGACATTTGAATTAAGATGTTGAAACTTGTTTATACCAGCGTTATTAAACGTTAACATAAATTATAATAGCATTGAAAAGAAAAATGAAATATTCGTGACCACTAATTTCGGTGTCACATTCAAAAATCTATAAATCGCATAGTTCACAAGGAAAACGTTCATTTCTAAAAAAAAATCCTATTCAATATATATTCTTTTAGTTTTAATGCTTTAATCAATGATTTAACGTACGATTTCAATAAGATTTTTTTTAACGAAGCATATTGTAATGCCACGTCCTTATACCTTGTTCGCACAATGACTTTCAACTGCATTTGAAATCTCTTTACCAGCTGCAGTTGAAATCTCGACTGACTTTCCAGAACTAAATTGAGATTTCAACTTGCCTGTGGTATTGTATTAGTCATCTCAAAATCGAATTTTGCAATAGTTGCGTGTTGATCCTCAATCTTGTATCAAATGCATTCATACAAGATTTTATTGCTATATTTAATGACCATGAGCAACCTTACCTGATTTTCAATATTCATAATATAAATCAATTTGTTTATGAATCCAAGGAACAAATCTTGCTTGAACTCGACAGGCGTAATCGCTTACATAGGGCAATAGGTGAAACATTGGGAGTATCAATCATGGTGGCTCTCAAAGTATCAGAGAGGAAAGATTCTAATAAACTTTTATAAGAGACAATTTCAAGTTGTTTAAGTACAGTAACGTCAATACTTAAGGACCAGAAATAATGCTCTGTTAACCAAAGAGTTAAGTTTAGAAGTTGCTTAGTGGCCATTCATACGTTCATTCATACGTACATTCCTTGTTTTCTTTTTGTCTGCTACCTGGAGCAATAGTGGTCACACCGTTTCACCGATCGATCTGAAATTTTGCATTTGTTAGGACCACATTTTCGTTTTAAAGACCCAAATATTTTGGAAATCCTTTCAAAGGTTAAAATTAAAATAAATAACAAAGTTCCCCTCTAATTGGCTGAAAAACTAAAATGGTCAGATCAAGTTCAAATTTTGTATGGACATATATTATATTACCATCTATTAGACTATTATTGAGCGAGCGTAGCGAGCGTCACCACGGTACTCCTATGGCACTTTCTCTGTTTTTTTTTTTTTTTTTTTTTTTTTGTGGTCACACCCCAGGTCAAACCGCTCAAGCAACCAATCTGAAATTTTGTACACATACTAACGTACTCTATGCGGTCCCTGGGATCGTTTTTGAACGGGATCCCGTGATTGGTTCAAATTTAAAAAAAATTATCTTTCGATTGGTTTGTTTTATCAATTTGAAATTTTGACAAGTCCTTACCACTAACATTTTACCCAATCATACAAAGTTTCAGCCAAATCATCCCATTGGTTAAAATTTTAAAAAAAATTTCATCTGATTTTTGAAATTTAAACTAGAACCGTATGACCGATCAACTTAAAACTTTGCATGGTCATTGGGACCAACATTATCTGTATTTTTGACAATTTTCAGACTTATCTGTGTTTAAATCCAAAAGTTATTGACATTATACTGACATTTTGCGTGTTATCTGTCAAATTTCTCGAAAATGTTGATCACGGCTTCTTCGACTCTTTATAGTTCCAAGATAGTTAAAGCAGAAACTTTCAAACGTATAAAACTGATATAACCGTTCAACAGATCGTCTAATATTGTGTAAGTACACACACTTTTATCATATGAGTGGTCCCAGGTATATTTTTTTAAATATATCCTATGATTTTTGAATTTTAACAAGGAACATTTTAATCATAAAGGTTTAATCGATCAACTTAAAACTTTGCATGGCTATTGGGACTAATACTTTAGGAATATTTGGAGATTTTTATACCTACAAGTCTGACGAATTTCAAGAATTATTGGCTTTTAATGATATTTTCGATAGACATATTTTCGGTTCGAGGTGTTGCGCGTGTCCGTGCTCGCTCATCAACGCGTTATACAGAGCGTTTTCCTAGTTATACATATGTTCATCCCAATTAGTAAAGAACCTATGAACTTACTGACATTTTATATATATATATATATATATAAATCTTTATTAACAGACTCTGCCGAAAATTCGGTTGCCAAAAAGACACAGAATCACAATACAATTGAAAATATAAAAGATTAATACGGATAGAGAAAAATATTTACATTTATAATTTCCATTCAAGAAATGTGACACAGAAGTGTGGCAAAGAAGTTGTACAAGAAATTGCACCGTGTAAATGAGGCTTAAGATGAACTTGTAATTTTACCAAAAATAATAGTGAGGACGTCAAATTGTTTATGTGTATGTTGTGTAACATTGACATCCGCTCTATGTTAGGATTCGTTACTGCTACAACGGCAGCAATGAATGCTTTCATCGATGTTGAAGGTCAATCACTCATCTTTACCTCTCCTGGCTTTATAAAGATTAATTCTGTTTACGATAAAGTATTGTCTTTGTATTTAAAAATACATCTTGATATGAAGCAGATTTGATGAGCCTACTGTGCTAGGTTTTCCTGCGATTTGGTGCAATGTGAGACAATTTCATTCGGCACAGCAGAAAATTTGACCATGGTCCATTACCTTTGTCTACATTTACTAAGGATAGAGTTACAAATCCCAAACAAAGAAGCGTTTTTCAATGGTGCAACGCTCAAAGACAATTAAAAATTGTTATGAAACTATCAAGATATTTATTGATAACACTCCGTTATTGTACCGAGTTGCATGACATGTTCGCTAAATAATTGTACGGTATAATATTCAATAGGGTAGGTAGTTTCACCACCTCTGTATACAGTGGGAATTTGGAATAGGTTCATTCCCTTACTTGGAATCTCGGGATAGGGCAAGCAAAAAGGCAAGTGAGATGCTGCAATTATGCAATAGCATGCGAAAAGACTTCAGTAGTTTCATCATGGCATGGCAACCTAGCCTTACTTCGTGAAGAGCTTTCTTCTATTATCTACTACGAAGTAAAACGTGACACCTAATACCTTTAGCTACTCTCAGTCATACGTTCTACCTTCCCAAAAATAATTATAATATTACACTCTTTGTGCCGACAGTACGAAAAGAAGGACATTACAAATTTCATATTAATACTATAACCTCAATTACTTATGACAAAACTGCCAAAGAGCTTCATAATATAGCGACCTTGGGGAACTTCTTTATCGACTTCGGGTATTATAGGAAAAGGGTATTTTGGGCTGACACCGTAATATAAATCTAGTGGAGCGGTCGCTCCACCCAGCCAAGTCGTACTGTACACTCACACTCACTCAACATACCGTAAATGCCTAATAAAATGAGGAGCCAGACCAACTACTTTTACTGTAAGCAACAACATGGCATTTTCGGCCTACTGGATCATAAAATTGGAAAATCTCACATTGTTGTAAAAAATCTTAATTTTGAGCTATGGCCCACCCCACCACATATACCAAATTTGGGAACAATAGGCTATACCATTTGCGAGCTAGAGGGCCGAGAAAACAGTGAAATTACACCACTTTGATCTTTAGATGATTCAAATGATATCAGGAAACACCGCAATCACCGCCACAGCCTAAACGGCTGAGCCGATCGATCTGAAATTTTCACCACATGTGCACTTTTGGCGTCTGAGGTGCCTTTTTATAAAACCAACCGGTAGTCGCCATTTTGAAACCGGAAGTGACGTCATATCTCGAAAACGGCTAAACCGATCGGAATGAAACTAGCGCCAAATGATTCAGACGGTCGTCTATATGGAATATCAGTAGTTAAAGTAGAGATGTACTATTACCGAAACCGGAAATGACGTCATGAAAATGAAGATCTAGATTTTAATGACCTCTTACTACAATAACTACATATTCAGAAGGCTTATAATGATACATAACATTTATAGAAATAAATTCTAGGTGGCAGTTATTTCAGTCGCCATTTTGAAAACCGGAAGTGATACCATATCTCGAAAACGGCTGGACTGATTGGAACGAAGCTTTCGCAATTCTTCATGGAATATCACTTTAAGCTTAGGTATATTGAGCACCAAACACAATTTTTCGTATTAACCAATTCGGAAATGGCGTATTTTTTAAAAGTATTTAGTCATTGTTGCTCCGATGTGTGTTACAAGTTGTGTAAATAAACTAAAAAAATAAGTGATATCCCCATAAAAAAACACTCCGTGTAAAAATACCAGCCAAGTCTCTTCAACTATAAAAAAATAGAATAAATCTAAAAATTCAGCACTGAAAAGTAGTGATATCAAAAAATGAGCCAAGTCAAAACTTAATTTTAAAAACCAAAATATACTTGGCGCATCGTTTTTAAGGGCTTTATAGGTATATTATATATAATTAGGTAGGTACATTTGATTTTTGGCATATGCTTCTATACTATTTATATACACGATGCGCCAAGTATATTTTGGTTTTTAAAATTAAGTTTTGACTTGGCTCATTTTTTGATATCACTACTTTTCAGTGCTGAATTTTTAGATTTATTCTATTTTTTTATAGTTGAAGAGACTTGGCTGGTATTTTTACACGGAGTGTTTTTTTATGGGGATAAAGTTTACTACGTGACATGAATAGCAATACCACATGCATTACGTAGTGTTATGAACCACATTGACTATCGTAGGGCCTTGGCCAAAGAGAGACAGTAATTTTAAAAACTGGTTGAGTGCTGGGCAAGCTGTTGGGTACTTACACCCTTGCATCACCGTGAGTCAAAAATACTGTGAGTGGGAGGGCCCTTGCTCCTCTGGAATTCAAGCATTTGGTACTCCCATTTTTCCAGGAAAGTGAATAAATACTTGGCCATCCGGTAATCGGGTACTTATTGTTACCTACGTACTTTATATTTGTATTTATTTTTGTAATTGTAAGAGTGCACATGTAAAATACAGAAATCGAAAAAATTATTGCATCATTTGTCCCGTAGAACAATAGAATTGGGATGTCGTCGCTTGAGAATGCATTTGTTCTATCTCCAATTTCCGTAAATTTTGACATTTTGACATTTATCACTTGCTTAGAATGCATTTGGGCTATATCCATGTAGAAAATATAATTACATGACATTAATTCCCTCCAAAAACGAATAATTCACTTGCATTATGTCCATTTCCAAACACCTGTTAAGAATGCAAATGTTCAATGTCCATATTTCAACTTCCGGCTACTGTTTGAGCCAATCAACATCAAGCACACGGTAGATTCAGAGTGGCGGTTTCCCGCGTTTTTTTGAATGTAGGTTTTGGGGCACATAATACATAGTTACTAATTTTAATAACTAATATGTTTTTCTTATGTGACCGTTGATATTAATGATTAACGCTCCTTTATTACTGACTTATATCCATTCATTACAAATATTGTAACAATGAGTGTATATATTGGTTTAATTGATTTTAAAATCATCAGTTCCATTAGAAACGATTTTTTGTGTATATTAATTTTGTAAATAATTAGTTCTACGCCTATTATGATGTAGGCAAATTATAATATACATGGACATGAATGAGTAGGTTAATTATGCTATTAATATACTTTAAACTGATGCATTTGAATAACAAATAAGGAAAATGTATTTAGAAAAGTATAATTTATTGATTTTAATTTCCCATTATATCACTGCTAATATCGATCAATGAAAATATTGATAAATATTTTGAAAAATAGAGGTAAAAGTTATTAAAAGCATGTGGGGAATTCTATCAATGTTAATTCAATGGGAAATGGAGATAGCCCGTCCTATTCTCAACGACATCAAATTTTTCTCGAGACAAAAGGGCTATCTCCAACAGGAAGTAGTATTTTTAAGGGTATAATAACTAATTCATTGTGTTATTATATTTTTTTATATTCCCTATATGATCCGAAGATGATATCCTGCTAATATCATTGTGATACGAGTTCATTTAGTAGGAGAAATTAATGTCTCAAACTTCAACTCGCCATTGCCGAAAATAGGAATTGTAGGAGATAGAACAAATACATTCTCAAGCGACGATGTGCATAAAAAAACTTCACAATGTAAAATTGCGGTTATTTCGACTCATCCTTGTCACATTCTGTCATGTTTCTAGAAACTCTCCCCTTTAAAACGACATCATGAAACTAAGCTGATTCTACTTTCACTGATGTGCCCGCAAAATTTATCAATCGATCATCAATGCATCAATTTTAGCAAAATGTGTGGTTCCGAAACAAAAACAGAAATTTAAATTTTGCCTGCACTTCCCAGGTCAAACCACACAACCAATCGATCTGAAATTTTGCACACATACTAACGTAATCTAAGCGGTTTCTGTGATCGTTTTTGAACGGGATCCTGTGATTGGTTCAAATTTAAAAAATAAATAATTACTTTTGAAATATTGCAGTCATTGCAACCAATATTGTCCCCGATCTTACAAAGTTTCAGCCAAATCCACCCCATTGGTTTAATTTAAAACCACCTTTCTTGTGATTTTTTAAATTTCAATTAGAACCGTTTGACCAATCAACTTAAAACTTTGCATGGTCATTGGGACCAACGGAAACAGTTTAGGTAGTTTTGCCAATTTTCAGACTAATCTGTTGTTTGAAATATTTGCAAATGTGTGCCAATAATTGCATCTAGGTACTATATCAGTTCCAAGGGCTAAAGAGCAGATACTTGCAAACGCATATCAAATCGCACCAATACGAAGGCTCGCTCATCAACGCGGTACTACACAGGTCACAGAGCGTTTTCCTAGTGTTTCAATAGACAACATTCAAAATTCACTGCGCATGCGCGACGTGCCGTGATGCATGTTGGGCTTAGGATGTGAAGAGTTTGACAGCTGCCTGGTTGACAGTGCTGAGATGCATAAAGGAAGAATGTTTTTCGGTGTTTGTTATGTTATATCATCTCTGTATTTAAATGTAACTAATTTTATTGGTATTCAACATTATTTTATGAATAATACTAAGAATAGCAGATCGTACGGAACAGTGTGTTGTGTTCCATTGAGCAAAAATAACACTAAATTTAGCCGTGAAGTGTCGTTTCACTACTTTCAAGGGACATTGATTTGAAGAAAGAATGAGGCGTGTGAGGCGAATTGGATCTCAGGGAAAATGTAGTAAATGGTCCCCTATTAAGAACCACAGAATATGTGGTGCACATTTTAACAAATCTGGTTATAAGAAATATGAAGAAAAATTGCCCTGTTTTTCCCCTAACAAAATGAATAAATGAATAAACCGAAATGAATAACCAATAGGTCAGATTGATTTGTTAATTAGTTATGTATACAGGAACATACTTTGTCACATTTTGTCAGAATTTCTGACAAAAATAAGATTTTCGGCTACCTACAAATGTCCTGTTTGTTAAGAGGAAAAATAACTTGAATACCCCTGAAAGCGATAAATATGATTTCAAGCCCAGGCTAATAATATCTACAATATTGGATTTACATCTTACACTAAAAATTTTCAACAAAAACATAATTTATTGCGTCTTATCCATTCTTTCTTCAAATCAACGTCCCTTGAAAGTATTGAAACAACACTTCACGGCTAAATTTAGTGTTATTTTTGCACAATGGAACACAACACATTGTTCCGTACGATCTGCTATTCTTAATATTATTCATAATTATGTTGAATACCACTAAAATTAGTTATATTTAAATACAGAGAGGATATAACATAATAAACACCGAAAAACATTCTTCCTTTATGCATCTTAGCACTGTCAACCAGGCAGCTGTCAAACTCTTCACATCCTAAACCCAGAATGCAATGTTGATAGTTGTAGATGGCGCTCGGGGTTTAAAATGTTGTCTATTGCAAATGAGTTGGTATCAGCCGGTCTGGTCGCTGCATCGAGTGTGAAAGATCTCGAGAACCTCTCGGCTCAGTCCGCCACGGACTTTCATGCGAGCAGCAACGTCTGAGTCGCTTAGAGCACGCGTTCATACGTAAATACGAGATCTACAACTAAAATCAATCCATAAACATACATTATACAATATTGAAACTTTTGAGATAAGAGTGAAACTCGTAGTGTAGAGTTATAAATAAATATTTAGAAATAAATGGCATTCGTGTCGTGACATTTGTGACAACATCCAGCAGGACAAAGTGATTCTATTCATACTTGTGAGCGAACACAGGTGTGTGTGCCTCGAAGGCGAAGGAGCGGAGTGTTGTGAAGACGAACAGGAATGTGCCGTGGATAAAAACATCCTCGAAGACAAATTGTGTTGTTGACAAGAGAACAATGCGAGCGGAGTAACTTTGGATTATAGTTTGTTACAAACACACGCGAAATCATGGTAAGTGTATGATTTCTATGTAATGCTTTGATAAGGGAGTACGTGCATTAAAAAAGGGAAACAAGTAAAGATAAATATACATACATTCAGAAGATGATGAAAAATCACTAAATCAGGTAATTTGTAAGTGAGCAAGATAATGATATATACATTTATTGATATCAATTTGACAACTCTTTCAAAACAAGATTCATAATATTTGTGAACAACTCTACTCCTAAAAAAAAAGCAGTATGTATAAGCAAATCAACAAGTAGACAGCGGTAGTTGCATGTATGAAAATTTTCAGCTTGATTTGAGAACTGTCATGTAAATTGTACAGATCTCTAACAGGTAATGAGGGGGGGGGGCAGAAGCAAAAGTCAAAACAAATAAGGTGTTGTGTTTTGATATGCGGATCTTCTGTGACCGTCCAGTTTTTCTCTTCCTACTTTTGCATATCTGTTTTATCGCCATTTCTTCAGTGAAATTAAACTTGTAGATGTTGTAGGTATATTTAACAGTGCGTGTATGACTAGTGGAACGGCATATCTGTTAAACGAGGTCCAATACAAGAAAACAAACAAAGTATATTTATCACACTCATGTAGAGAAACCGTAACTGAGCCGAGCATAGATCTTTGCTGCGTGCTGAGCATTGTGAATCTAACATAATTCAAGATAATTGGAAATAGAAATTATAGGTTCCATTAAAATAAAATTATAGTACCTTCATAATTAGATAATCGTTTGATTGTTAAAGAGAATGTTTCCTTCTCTATTAGGTGACGAAACATTTGATCGCTATTCACGTTGTAATTTGTATCAAGACCTTAGTAGAGAAAAAATATCAGTATTTCTTGAGTTTTTCGAAATATCATGAGACTTGCTCTCAATTAAGTCCTAACTTCAAACCGATATATGTACCTCAGAGGTAGAAGGCTGGAAGACCATGAAACCAGTTCTGCCTTCATCAATCATATATTTGCTTTGGTGACACCACTGCCGAATGGTGGCATCAAGTCATTTTGTAATAGAATACTTTAATATAACTGTATTTGTTGGCATCAGTCAAATGGCAATTGATAGAGCTTGATTGTACGTTTCAAAAGTGTGCAAAGCAAAATCGAGAAAATTCTTCCAGCCTCTCTGAGGTACAGATTTAGATATCTTTGGAGAAAATAGCAAATTATAAGAACATTTAATCAGAGGTTACGAGATAATTTTAATTTAGTAGGTACATACTTGTAATTTGAATAATCATGATCATACGATATTCAGCGGCATGCGAAACTGCAAATTGAACCCATTCGAAAAGAAGTAAATTGATATTTTCAAATGATATACCTAAAATGCTTTCTTCTATCGGTCTAGCATTCAACTAAATCAAATGTCTTCAAATAATGGAAATGCTGAATACAAAAACAATGTCTACCAAATGGCATATTTGTGGTTGCAAGTGTTGGTGGAGGTAGGTGATGGTCTAAGGCCGGGGAGGGGTTGGGGGGAGTGGGAGGTATGTCATGCTTATCCGAGTTTACACGTCAATTCGCGTATAAAAATGATTATAAGGACAATTATTGGGGAATTAGAGTTTTTGGGAATTGGAAGCGTTCGCAACCTAATAATAAATAAGTCTTGACTGAGAAACTTCTAGAAATTCCAATCAGGAACATCAGGATTCAGGAACGGGAATCGAACAGACTCCCAGATTGAATGTAAATGAAGACGGTGTAAATGCAGAACTTATGTCAAGCATGGAAACATTGGGTTTGGATGAAATCAATACATATTGCATTCACGTTAGCTACATTTGTTTTTTATACCGACCTAGGCGCCTCCAAGATTTGAAGATAGACAAAATTGCTTTCCTTATGACTTGTCTCGCTGCCAAACCCAAGGAGGTTCTAAATATAGAATAGATAACCCATATTATAACCTCCTTGGCCAAACCCAACCTGTCCTTCCCTATGCTTCAAAGTAAGTTTTCTTCTCTAGAGATGGTCAGCGATTTCACTACACAAATAAGAGTAATGCAACGAAACCCGTCATTTTCCGCGCCTTCACGGAGCATTGCGAGAAAGTGAACGTAGAGATTGTTTTGCATAAACCTCTAGTTAATTTGGGGGAGTGGTTTCATTAGAAAAGAAGAAGTAACCGTGACCTTGTCGGCCGTTACGCTATGTTTCTTGCATCTTCCCAGAGTCTACTTTTAATTACATGACTATGCTTTTAATTAGCATTTTGTTACATGTAGTGAAGATGCTGGGGAAACCAAGGTCGTTGCATGATCGAGCTAAATGCTACGCACTATCTCCATCTGAACAATTCTTTCAACTGGATAAATTGTTGCTACTTACAGTCACTTAAATCTATATCTGTACCGCAAAGAAAATATAGGTATTCTAAGAAACTTTACTTCTTGGCGACTTTTTTAAATCATGATGTCAAAAGTCCGCTTATAAGCACACAGCTTACTAATTCAAAATGTATCGGATGTTAATCTAAACTTTTGAAAACTTTTTGAGTTAGATATGTAATTATATCAAGTTTTTAATTCTCCATATTATTCTAAATGCAATGTACGGAGCTATAAAAAAATCTTTCTTTATAGAACGATGAATTGAAAACGATTTCTACCGGCTACCTATTTGTATGAGAAATGCGACTGTTTTCCTGTTATTCTCCTAGTGGAAATGTCTTCATTTTCAATGTATTCTCAAATATATGAAGTCCATTATAAATTGAATTCACTTTTTCTCGCCCAACCAGATCTGTAAAATCTGGAGCAAGTTATTACGAAGTCGTCTAAACCGCTAAAATGTGAAAACTATTTTGCATGTTCTTTATTGAGTGAACTTGATAGAATAATGAACATCACCCAACAAAAAATGTGCTCGATCTTACTGTATTGTTGTAAAATAATAAAATATCGCTACTTTCTGATCACCTAAGCGTCAAGCCAGAGGTAAGAAGGGTTTGGTCAAGCTGGATCACAAAAAGTAAAAAGTCTGTAATGCAATATGCTTATTTGCACAGCGATTAATTCTAATGTCAGCTCATGAAGAAAGCTGTACACATCTCTAAATCTGAATGGTTGATTGCTTGATCTCATTCTTCAGGACGAATGGTCTGTCAGTGGTCAATGGTTCAACAACCGTCGCGAACTCTGCATGAAAGTTTACAAACATCAAGCACAGAACCTTCATTTCAACAACAGCAACCGCAAATCCGTCTTCTGCTCATGACTGCTTATTTGTGTGGTTGAGCTGCAAAATATAGATCCACAATCGATGGTTATTTCTGATTACTTTTAGAAACTGCGATCATGTATCGTTACAAAATAAAATACAGCAAAATTTCAGAATACCTCTTATGCAGTCGCTCAAAGAGAAAAATCATTTGATGATGCTGCACTATGATGTCAGCAAGATAATTTGATGTTCATCTGTAGAGAGACTCAATATTATATCGCGTAATGACTATGATATTATGTTTTGGTCAGAGAAGAAGAACATAACAAACATTCAAAAGCAATCATCGATCGATATACCATTTTCTCACAATACCTGTCACAATCCAGTCCAAGTGCAAACAAAATACACGTATACTTGCACTCCAGCGTATCTATTCCATATCTTTTTTGATCTCGTCGCGACCGCCTTAATTACAGCCATTAAGATAGCATTACACCGAATTGAAGGATATAAAAAAGATAACAAAAAAAGATATAGTATAGGTCCCCAGGGACCTTTTACTAAACATTTTGACAGGTTTACCGGGGGTGGTCAATGTTATTTCTAATGGCACTACGAGCTAACCCTAAGCTAATCTAATCTAACCGCTTCGTGAAGCCCAGATGTCCAGGATTCGATTCCCGCGTCTTCCTCACTTAATTTTTGTGATGGTTGACAATTTTTGGAATGGTTCTGTTCTAATAGATCTTACCATCAATATACCATTATTTCCCTTCCCTTCATCATCATCATCATCATCATCATCATCATCATCATCATCATCATCATCATCATCATCATCATCATCATCATCATCATCATCATCATCATCATCATCATCATCATCCTCCTCACCCCTCCACCCTGTGTACTCTAGCTGCCTAGCCGTGTATAACCCCGACGTCTGCTCCTACAGAGCATGGACGACTCGACTGTGGTGGTGTTCGTCGTGCAGATGATGGCGCTGGTGGGCGTCGCGGCGTCGCTGATCGTGTACCTCATCTGCCGCATCAAGAACCGCCATCTGCCCGGCAGAGACGGCGGTCTGGCGGTGTTGGTGACGTCGTGCGACACGGTGTTGGGACTGGAGGCGGCGCTGCATCTGGCAGGTACGACGACTCTTTACTCTCCGCTTTTACATTGTGGCGAGCTGTTTTTAACTCAATCGCCAACACCAAACAAATCGACCGATTAAGGTGGTGCAAGTGCTCGGCCGTTTTAGCAAATTGAGAGAGAAAAATTGTTTCATAAGTGGGTGTAACTTTGACAGGATGTTCACGTGATCAGTCTGATAGTATTAGTAGCACTTTTTCATTTTTGATTCGTGCCTTGTTTATTAGGAGTCGGTTATTCAACAAAACCGCGCAAAACGATGAAATTTCCGATACGATTGGAGACTAAACCCGTGAACCAATTGATCTCAAATTTTAATCATGATTAGATAAAAGACAAACTTAGGGTTATCACTTGGCACACTTTTTTAAATTAAATTTCAGACGGCACCCAGCGAGACAAGAAAATATACTATTTTTAACCAAAAATCAAGTGATTATTACTAATTAAAAAATTAAAAATGTACCAAATGATGACCCTAAATCTGTATTTTATTTAATCACGATTTAAATTTCAAATCATGTCGTTAACCCATTTTGTCTCCAATCGTATCCAAAAAAGTGCCTGCAACTAGCGGTAAAATCGCTCGCGCTTGCAGCAAACTAATACATACAATTATTTACTTTTTGTATGGATAATTTTTCGACAAAAATATAACTACATCAGTTGCGAACAAGTTAACAAAAAATTGAGCATCATAATTTTACATGGGCTTTTGTTTGACAAATCAAGACACTAAAATAGAAACCACAGCTGTTGTGACCATGAATAACAAATGTGGTTTGCCTCAGTCAGTCGTTCGTCTTGGTCTCAAATTGCTTGATATCGATGTTGTGAAGGATTAGGATGACGTTGAAGAATAGGTAGGATGGGTAGGTGGAAAACCGAAAGAGGAGGTCCGGGCCTTTTAGTAGGGAACCGTCCCAGCATTCTCTTATCGACTGAGGGAAATGTAATGACTCGTTTCAAGATATCAATCAGTATACACATTATGCCTTCAACCATAAGGTAATATCCCTTCTCAAGAGCAAATAGGTTCAGTTCCTGTGCACAAACGGTAGAATAATACATGAATGACGATAAAACAAAATAAAGTACACCAGCTGTACTGTACTATAGGTGTACTAAAGGTGTGTGTAGGTGGACTATAGGGTTTATATTTTGTAGTTAAAATGTTTTTCTTCAACCAGTGAAAAGTTCTTTATATATAAAGAGAAAAGCAAATTAAAACACATGTTGCTGGAAAACGTAAACTGTTACTAAGATCAGTCGTTCGTATCGATTTGGACCGCCTCTTCACTTCCCGCCTAAATGCTCAGATAAACTGGAGCAAGAGTTCAATTCAGAGTCCACTTATTTTCGCATGACATTTTTGAAGCAGTGCAACTTGCAGGACATTTCTGTCGGTCAATTTGTAAATGAAAAATAAACAACTTTTGTGTACAAAAAATACAAACTATAACTGCCAAAAACTGCCAAAATAAATAGTATTCTTTTTTCATAATATCGGTTGTCAACATTACAAATAAGATGAACGAGGACGGGAATTCTATAGATTAGAGCTCTAGCAGGCGCTTACATCATTAGGAGGAGGGGTGCGAATTTTTACAATTTAAATGTGATGTTGGGAAACTTAATTTTGGGAATGGAATCTTTATGTTTGCCATGACAGACGAGGGGTTCCGGGTGTTCGCTGGAGTGCGGGACACGGACTCTGTGGTCGGACACATCTTGGCGGAGAAGGGGGGACTACGCGTCACTCCGCTGCATGTTGTGATGCTTATGTTTGCCATGACAGACGAGGGGTTCCGGGTGTTCGCTGGAGTGCGGGACACGGACTCTGGGGGGTTACCTAATATCGCGAAATGGTAGGACGGTGCGTCCTAGCACGGTGCTACCTATCTAAATAACCCGTAATAGCACCGACCTTGAACTCAACACCATCGTAGCACCAACATTTCGCGATATTAGGTAAGGGTCCTGTGGTCGGACACATCTTGGCGGAGAAGGGAGGACTACGCGTCACTCCGCTGCATGTTGTGATGATTATGTTTGCCATGACAGACGAGGGGTTCCGGGTGTTCGCTGGAGTGCGGGACACGGACTCTGTGGTCGGACACATCTCGGCGGAGAAGGGAGGACTACGCGTCACTCCGCTGCATGTTGTGATGATTATGTTTGCCATGACAGACGAGGGGTTCCGGGTGTTCGCTGGAGTGCGGGACACGGACTCTGTGGTCGGACACATCTTGGCGGAGAAGGGAGGACTACGCGTCACTCCGCTGCATGTTGTGATGATTATGTTTGCCATGACAGACGAGGGGTTCCGGGTGTTCGCTGGAGTGCGGGACACGGACTCTGTGGTCGGACACATCTTGGCGGAGAAGGGAGGACTACGCGTCACTCCGCTGCATGTTGTGATGATTATGTTTGCCATGACAGACGAGGGGTTCCGGGTGTTCGCTGGAGTGCGGGACACGGACTCTGTGGTCGGACACATCTTGGCGGAGAAGGGAGGACTACGCGTCACTCCGCTGCATGTTGTGATGCTTATGTTTGCCATGACAGACGAGGGGTTCCGGTTGTTCGCTGGAGTGCGGGACACGGACTCTGTGGTCGGACACATCTTGGCGGAGAAGGGAGGACTACGCGTCACTCCGCTGCATGTTGTGATGATTATGTTTGCCATGACAGACGAGGGGTTCCGGGTGTTCGCTGGAGTGCGGGACACGGACTCTGTGGTCGGACACATCTTGGCGGAGAAGGGAGGACTACGCGTCACTCCGCTGCATCTGGATGTCACCAGGGAGGACCTCCTGCACGAGGCCGTCGACACCATCAGGAAGCATCTGCCGGCCGGCGAGGACGGTAAGCAAACTCAGTTGGAAGTGCACTCGCCCGGCATTGTCCCTCATTTAGTCTATTTCTGCGGACTTCATTATATTTATGGTTCACATTTTAGATTTTTAGAATTTGTAGATTCATATTTTAAAACTTCGTAGGTATTCTTTATTGTAGTCTCAGGGTGTTGTATTCACGTAATAGTTTTGTAATGTTCCAACTTAGCGTTTTTATTACTTTTGCTTTCAATATGAAATGCAATATGAAATGAAATATGAAATGAAATGCAATGAACTGCCTCGGTAGCTCAGCTGGTAGAGCATCTGACTGGATATCGGAAGGTCGTTGGTTCAAGTCCCACTCGAGGAAAATCTTTTCATATTGCAGTTGGTATTTATTAATAATATATTATATTAATATATTTAATTAAATATAATTTATATTTAGCATTTACCTATATTATACTAGGAAAACGCTCTGTGTAACGCGTTGAATGAGCGAGCACGACACGTGCGCAAACATTAACCGAATATGCGTTCGTTAACACACAGAAAACATTATTTTAAGTCAAACTGAAAGCAAACTACGATCCACTGAATCAATATAAAACAATGTGTCATTGTATGACCACCATTAATGTGTAATCCGAGATATACCTAACCTTCAAGGAAATGTCAGGCTAGACAGAAGCTCAGAAACGGAATAAATCCAACGTTTCCAAGAAGAAAATAATTTGAAATAATCAATCCCCTGGACAAAAACTGTAGATACCTAATATCTATGCTTTAAAAGCGATTCAATTTTACTAATACCTTCACAAAGTACACCAAATTGCCAAAATTATCAACGAAAAGAAGCACAATGCAGGAGAGATTTGGAATGACGTGTGAACGCTAGAAGAGAACAAACGCCACTCAATGATATTATTGAAATGTGAGCTTATGTTTCTAATCCCTCCTGGATGCAAAATCAGCCAAGTAGAAACACGGGAGGCACGGCCATCAGAACTACGAATTGACGAAAAGACAATCAAGGTCCTTAAAAACTCGAAATGATTTGTTGGAAACTATGATCCAAATTGAATTATTCAAATTTGATCAACTCAATACACATAAAAATATCTGCTTTTCACTAAAAAAGTGTACATACCATCAAAACACTCTTGTACCTAAAGCAAATCAGATTCAGTTGCATTGGAAAGACATTCATTTTCAATGTTTCATTTCTGACAGCTATTAAAAATGTCAATAAGTGCATACTTTCTTGACAGATTCGGCTGAAAATTGGTAAAATAAGTGACATTGTTGGTCTTACTGACCATGCTAAATATGAGTTTGATCACATTTCTCGAAGACCATTTTCATTTTTTAGGCTATCAGGAGATACTTATTTTAACAATGAACCAATGGATGGATTTCAAAAAAAAATTGGGTCTGCAAACAGAGAAGGTTGTCTTTACATGTGTGCAAAATTTCAGGTCGATCGGTGAAACGGTGCGACTTCTATTGCTTCCTTTAGCATACAAAAACAAAAACAAAAAAAAAAACAAAAAAAAAAACAGAGGTCCGTGCTAAAAGAGCCAAATGGAGTCGCTCGCTTCGCTCGCTCAATTAATTAATATATTATAGGTATAATTAGTAATTTTATAAAATTTTATTTGTTTTGTATTCTTTCATAATATTATCATACCACATACAGCAAGGTAGTTACGTATGTAAAAAGGGTAATTAAATTTGAATAAGTTTATTACAAATATTTTTTTTTTTTCAAGCTACATTCGTGGAATTGGATATTTTCAATTCGAGATGTATAGTAGGTAAATACGTGTATTCAGACTGTTGAACGTCTTTCTCTGGATACGGGTCATTTGCATAACACATACCAGTAAGCGATCGCACAAGAAGAATGCTGGTCAACCAAACACCTTGTCTGAAACTCGTCTTGAAGTATTAATAGAGTCCAGTCCACCTTCACTTCAAGACTTGCAGGATTCTTTCGTCGATCTTTTCCATCAACACAAAGATGACCGATCAGTTCTACACTATCCTTCATTTCTACACAAGCATTTTCAACATTTACATAAGTAATTAGTAACTTCAAATTTAATTAGAATGCAGTGTTCCGTGTTTTTGTTCTCGCCAATTGTAAAGAGATTGAAAACGTCAACAACAAATCAGCCAACCTACTTACCAATACTTTTACAGCTTATCTCTAGACCTCATGTTTTTTTTTAAATTCAGTGAAGTAAATAAAAATTACCATTAAAAAATTAATTAGTGACTATAATTATTGTCACCGGCCTTCGCATTTCAAAAGCTGTCATAGAATATTGTATCAACTGACAGATCGGATTGTGACAATGTGTCAACCTTGCGTTACTTCTTTAGGACTGCTTCCTTCTTTAGGACTTTTACTGGATTCCAGTAGTTTCCTTCTTTGTTGTACACGGAGAAAAAAAGGCGCCACAGAATTATGTAGGGAAACGTCATTCAAGGGATTTGCAGCCTCAGAATAGCTATGCTAAATTATCTTAGTCTAAGATACTTTTCAGGAAGAAGATTAGGTACTTTTCAAGAGTATACATTTCATTGAGTATCTTCATCAAATTACTTTTAGGTCAAGGGAAGTTTTTCAATTCTCTGCTAAGTTTTAAACAGTTAATTAGGACTATTGACATGTCAACAGCCAATGACATTCTTTCAATGAAACTACTGGTTTCAACAGAGATTGAAAAACCGACTCTAAGAATATTATACTTCCTTATTTTGTAAATTATGATCATTTCTAAATAATAACAGCTAAACCTGAAACCTGAAAGATTTTCTGGAAACGCTTTTTTTTATTACCCAAACAGTATAAAATATATTTGTTTTCATTGTAGTATTCCCGATTTTTTTAAATATTTAGTATGTTACTTTCTCCCCTATCTCTTCTCATCTTCAGTCATCTGATGATGCGTAAATCGTTTCCCGCGTAAACTTCACTCGGTCAGTGGAATCAAACTGAACGCATGTCAAAGCTTACCCACACTTCGCGGTAGATGATCACAATTACTCTCAGAATCCATCGCTTTATTCCTGGATTCAGTCGTCTTCGGCGCCACCGGTGCGTGTAACGATGAGCGTGTAACAAATCTGAAATTGGCGCTAAGATCGTGGCAATTGCCGAGCTTTCTCGACATGGCTTCGGTAGCCATGGACAAACTAGCACGCCACTTATCATTCCTGCCCTATAGAGCGATATATTCGTGATTGTAAGATAATCATGGGAAATAACCTTGTTTTATTAGGAATACATTTCATTACAGTTCAAACATTTCAATTTCAATGTTTGTAATTTTTCAGTTTCTTTCACGGCCTTTCACAAATAGTTCGAGATTTTTGAGCGAGCGTAGCGAGCGTCACCACGGTACACTTATGGCACTTTCTCTGTGTGTTTGTTTTTTGTTTTGTTTTTTTTGATTTTTTGTTTTTTTGTGTTTACTGCCCAGGTCAAACCGCACAACCAATCGATCTGAAATTTTGTACACATACTAACGTAATCTATGCGATCCCTGGGATCTTTTCTGAACGAGATCCTGTGATTGGTTCAAATTTTATAAAAATTATCTTTCGATTGGTTGGTTCGATCAATTTGAAATTTAGCAAAGTCATTGCAACCAACATTGTACCCAATCAAAAAAAAATTCAGCCAAATCCTCCAATTGGTTCAAATTTGAAACCATTTTTCCTGTGATTTTTGAAATTTAAACTGGAACCGATTGACCGACCAACTAAAAACTTCGCATGGTCATTTGTACCAACATTTAAGGTATTTTTGCCAATTTTCACTCTAATCTGTCGTTATTTTCAAAAGTTTTTGTCATTTTAGGGACATTTTGCGTGTTGGCTGTCAAATTCACGGTGACTTCGAATCTTCAGTTCAAGGCAAGGTAGTTAGAGCAGAAAGTTTTAAACGATATGAAACTAATAATGACCGTTCAACAGATTGATCTGATATTGTGTACACACACTTCATATCATATCATATGGGTGGTCCCAGGTATATTTTTTGAACGAGATCCTGTGATTTTTGAAAATTAACAAGGAACCGTTCAATCATAAAGGTTTAATCGATCAACTTAAAACTTAGCAAGGATTGGCACCAATATTTGTGGAGATTTTGGAGATTTTTATACAAGTCTGTGACGAAACTAAAGAATTGTTGGCTTTTAATGACATTCGATAGACATAATTTCGGTTCGAGGTGTTGCGTGTATCCGTGCTCGCTCATCAACGCGTTACACAGAGCGTTTTCCTAGTATTTAAAACGCTCTGAAAATCAACGTTTAAAAAAATTGTTAGAGAAAAGTAAGATATAGAAAAACAAAATTGGAATTTAATAAATCTAGGTACATTTTATGAAACACATTTTCAGCCAAAAACAAACATTTATAATGTTCATCCTATGATTATATATCGTGACTTTGAGGTATTTGCGAGCTGTAAACATGTATTTGAGGATCTGGGAGTACAGTTACGCCGAGCGCCGAGTGAATATTTGAAGATGTAAACGAAGTAACGGCGCTTCACGCCTATGTGTGAGGCTAGTCGCGATGCTAATGCTATGTTCCACTTGAACAGTTTCTAGGTGATAGGAAACCAGTCATAGGCTCAGGTCAGGTCATCGGGCAGAAGTCAGTGAAAATAACTCCATTGTGACGGGGCAAGTTGGCTCAGAGCCCGGGTTCGATTCCGAGGCAGCCGTCCTTTCTGAGTCGTGGTTTCCCTAAGAGAGGAAAATTATGGGAAGGTTCCCTATTAATAGGCCACGGCCGCCTCCTCTCGATCCTTACATATTCTTCATCGTATACCCGTATTTGCGATGATAAATATCGCTAAAATTAAAAAAATATCGAGTATTGACGCGTTGGTAAACTATTTTTTTGTAACTTGCAGAAAAGTTATGGAGCCTGAGAACAAAAAATACCTATTGCATTTACGACGAAGAACAACTATAGGCATGTAGGCATTGCTATAGGCATGTATCGCATATTGTTACATTTTGTCTTTACATCAATATGGGACAGCATTGATTTTGGCGTCAACAAAAGACCAATTTAAAAATTATCTTGGTGGCTCTGTTTTCTAATAAATTATTGAATGCAGTTTGATATCTAGGTACCCAAGGCCCTGATTCAACAATACATAGGACATGGGCTTGGGTACCTGGAAATCAAACTTAATGATTGTCGTTAGAAAGCAGAGGCACCAAGATAATTTTTAAATTGGTCTATTCATATTTTTGATATCAGAAACCAAGAGGTGAAGGAAATGATTATGATACCGAGTCCATTACAAGTATACTGCTCATGAAGGATGAGGATTATGTGTCAGTCAGTTGGCAAGATGAACTCCGAGTCACCACGGAAGCTCTCGAGATGATCACGTGAATCCATTAGGTTCCAATTGAGTGGCTAACGGCGCATGATTTGGTCGCCATGGTGACGGGATGAAAACAATTTCCTGCATTACGTCGCTTAGAGTTGGACACAAAACCTGTCGTGTAGGCAACAGACGATAGTGTTTAAATTCAATGATATTGAAGACTCTAAAGAATTTTAAAATATTAATGCCACCACGTTGAAGTCAAAACGTGAGAAAATAAAGCGTTAGAGCAAGATTAAAGTGTCAATTGGATAACTTAGACCGGACGTAGACCATTAAGGTATAAGTAAAAACAACGTGAAACTCCAAGAATTTGATTAAATCTTCAAATGAATTATCAAATGGTTCAAGACTTGGAGCTCAATGCAATAAGTTGAACTCAGTTTTAAGCAATCTCCTGGCATTTGTTCAATTAACAGACAAATGTGAAAACTACATTCTCCATGCTCTCAACACATCATTATTACATATGACTTCTTCAATTATTTCAATTAATGTAACTGAGTGAAGTAACGCGCTATAAAAGACGATCACGATTCAATACGTCACGATTATGGATGAATTAATAACCAACACCAATCACTTGCTCGCTCCAATTAGCAGCAACAACCCAATAAGTTTCAAGATCTGCATAGTTTCACATTTTTATTCTTTAAGAAAGTAAGCCAATATTGTTCAAATATGTTATTACGACAAGTGAATTAAATTGTATAGACGTGTGTTAATTTATTGGTGTGTGATTACTGTTAATTGCAACTAGCCAGTGAAGGCGCTTGTTGATTTCGGTTACGCACAGTGAGCAAAAGAAAGGAAGTAATGCATGCCTCTATTGGTTACAGTTCATAAGCGTGAAAGTGATTCGGGATCTTCATTTACCTAATTAACAAAAGAAAGCTTGTCTATGATGCCATTCCAATCCTGATCACGTGGGCTTGTGTCACACAGGTCCGATCGTGACTCTTGGTGATCATCCTAAATGTTATCTGGCGAATAAGGAAACTGGCCGTTAGCGGTCACGGAGAAACTTAATTGTAGGGCCGGGTCAAGGGGTCACAGACTGTGACATTACCTTAAAGAAGACAAGTAAATATATTACACACTATATCATCCTGGAATTATAGTACTTTAACTAGTATAATTAATTTTATTTCAATTTTATTTTTGTATTTGCATCTTGGCAAGGAATGGTACATTTTCATAATTTTGCGCAAATAAGCGAAATGTAATGGAGCCATATTTGTTTTGACAGTTCGTGTATCAAAGTGCAGTGAAAAAAGGAGAAACTTTGAAATTGAAATTGAGTTATAAATTTACTTATTTACCCAAGACAAACGACTATAAGCAAATATTTATATTTATGCAAATCTGCCCCCGTTATCCGCCATTTACCTAGTACCACAATAGCCACCAGAGTGCAGTCGTGTTCCTTGTTTTCTCGAATAGATAGGCATAATAAAAATATAAAAAATTAATAATTATAGTGTATAATAAAATTATGAAATGAGCATATCATGAGCCAATGCATTCTGATCAATTCATCTTCTTACTACCAACAAACAACTAATTATTGCGATTTTATTAATAGATAAAATATTATTTTCATTTTATTATAATGACTTGCTGCATGGATAATAAAACTAATTTCTGCACTTTTTTATTTTTTAATAACGACAACCACCAAAAGCTTTCAAATTAATATTTTAATGAGTCTACACGGTGAAAAGTGTGCTCTGTTTTGCCAATCGAACTGCATAATCTAATATTATATAAGTCGGTCTGTCCACTGTCCACTTTTTACTTCTATTGAAACGAGTCGAGTCGAGTAACATTGTTTCAAATACCAGCACCTGCTCAGCAGCTCCGATTCTCCGCGGGCTAATGGATCGGATTTACAGGTTCTCAATTGAGGACTGGAGGTCAAATAGATGAAAAAAATAATTAATATAAGTATATATCCAAGAAATTATTGGGTACATTTGCTACGGCCTTGATGCTTCACGTTCTTGTTGTAAAACTACACTCCACTGATGGTAAATGTTAGCTTTCTTAGTAACTAAAAGTTTCACAAGTACATACAAGAACTAGCTGTGTTGTGATCATTAGCTGCTTTGTAAATACCAAGCACATATGTAAAAGTATACACGACAAAACGCCGGTCCTTGTTTCAGTCACCTTGCTGAAGGTCATTCTTTACACATTTCTAACACAATATTAATCGATATCATCCATGTAATTGCGAATATCTTGAAAATGATGAACGAAGGAATTATACATTTACAACACAATCTAAGTAGCATAAAACTAATTAACAAGTAGCTCAAGAACGGTTCAATCGGAAATGTCAACTACTTTGAAATAACTTAGCACATATCCAGTATTGTATGTGAATACATTATGAAAACATTTACGAATCTTTTCATGGCAACACTCAGCCAATGGCATTGATCCCAACTTGTCATTGTTATGATTGCATCTCATCTTGGGTTCACAAACACTCTCTCACATGCCACCCCAATGGGCACAGCACTCTATACATGGCATTCGTTAGCTGCGTTGAGAATCTCTAGATATTATCAATCGAACAACAATAGTAGTGGCGACGAATCTCATTAGTAAGTCATTGTTATGCGACCTGAATGATCTTATAATGTCACACACCTGCGAGTATTGGAGAGCCTGTGGAATGATAAGAGGTGAAATCAGAACTAGACGACATGGCCTTGTGAACACAAGAATGCATTCCATCATCCACGAGCCATTGCGTCACAGGGGTAATTAATATATCAAATTGGTGCATTTACTTAGGTAACGATGTGAATTACATGATGCGTGGAGATATGCTTTTTGTTTGAGGATGTAATAAAACTATAATTCAGAGAATGATGAGATTGCAGGTGTAGATATTCCCACGATGTCATACGAACAATGGATTAAGCGAATGTTAATTTTGTGGGGAATCTGAAGATGCTTTTTAGAGAATGAAAGTCAAGGATGTTATTGTTGTACGACGTATTAAAATAAAATATTGCAAGGGACTATTACGTTGGTGGCCAGTTAGAGCACGAAATGTCTTAGAAGATTTTCAAACATCATATCAAAGGCATTTTGCATGAACCCATTGAACGGTAGGCAAAGATATTGAACACGGAATTTCGTAATATCTTTGGTATAGGGGATAAACAAATCTGACAGCTGCCATGTAAGTAAATAAGTAAGCAGAAGATAACAATAATATGCAATGCAATATTTATCCATACAGATTTTCCACTATATATTTATCTAAAAGAGGTTATTTACATAATAATTTGTTAACCTGGAAACATTTGCCCTCCAGTCTTATTGTGACGTTACATGCAAGTAGCCTGTTGCACTTAATAAAAAAATGTGTAAATAGGCGCAAATGTAATCAGTTTTGATATGTCTTGTTTCCCGGAATCATGCTTAAAGTTGAAATTTTTCATCCTTCTTCGTTAATTCGCAGTTTGATTAGTGACAAGAAAATCGTCTGTCAAGAAATTACGCTGAAAACAGGAAACAAGCAAATAATCGGTGTTTCCGCACAGAGATTTCCACTGATAAAAACCGCGACAATTTGTCGCGACGAAGAGAAAGATGCGGTCAAGTGGGACGGCGGACTGAACGGGATTCGAACCCACAGCCTACGTGAATCCGAGACACAGAACCCATGGCCCTCAGCAGTTCAATATTGTGATCTGCAACCGCAGTTTCACGTGTGTAATTCCAATTTTATCCGAAGAACCTCATTACCCGAGCAAAACATCACAGTCAATAGGCAACAGCGGAAAATATTCAGTTTGACATTCCTATTTTGCACGAATATTTTGGATATTGTCTCTTCCTTCTCCCACATCAATAGAGGAGCAAAGTCAACCCCCCATTTCTGGGATTCTGTGTTAGGCCGTAAAAGATGACATTTCGTTTTACAATGATATTATGCACCTATGACACTGTAATTTAAATTTTTAAAGGTATTTGAGAGTACACCATACTACCGGATGTTTATACTTAAAGTGGTCATTTAAACTCATTTAAAGACTGTACTAATGAGTTCAATTTCTATGTGACATTGTAGTCATAGTTTAAAACGGAGAATAAGGGATGTATTTGTGAATATTGAAGGTGATTGAAGGTGTAATAATAACTCTATGTAGTATAGCATATATTCTAACTAAGAACAACATACAAATCTATTTACAGTGTCCTAAGAACATAATATTAGTATAAAACGAAATGTCATCTTTCTCGGCCCTATACTTCACATTACCATTTCTGAGGGATAAACAGCAATTACTTTGGCGTTTTGGTTTGATATTTGCCCTCTGGCGCTGCTCAGTTTTTTGGTTTGCCCAAAATTCTGAAGTATGAATCAAACAACCTTTGAAAACTCATATACCCCGAGCAATGGACCCTTATTGTGTAGATTCCATTCCACTGAGTTGAAGAGATGACGCTGTTGCAGTAACTAACATAAATTTTGCCTGCACTCGTTTACAACGTAAAGCATAAATAATTATTTCTCAATTGGCGTAAAATTGTGATATTACGGGAAAGCAGTTCTGTACATATTTTAAGGGGGAGCAATCGATCGACATATACAAAAAAAAAATATTCTTGAAATTATAAGTTCAAAAAACGTTTTCCTACATTTCAACTATATTTAAGTACAACAGACTCATTAAATGTTCTGTAGTTTGCAACTCCAGTCCAACAATGAGTTTTCAATTTTATGTTATCAGAGGATGAACAAAACTTTAACATGGGAGGTATAGGAAAATCATTTCGAATTTGGTATATAACTTTTAAAATAGCACACGTTGGTATTGTTTTCAATTTTTTTCCTGATAGTATGTCCATATGTCTACCATAAAAAAAGTTTTTTGCTCAAATCTATCGAGACAAAAAAAACAGATCTTCATTTTAGCTTAAAAATGACACGATTTTCTTATTCCGCCATAAGATAACATGGTGGAGGAAAATCAATTTATCTCAGAAACTGGACACGAGAAGTGTTTCATTTTTTCATGGATTGTGTATTGCGTGATTATCAATAAGTTACCAAAATTTCAAGTAAATCGGAAACATTGAGGTTATGGTGGTTCTACCTTAACGGTGACTTGACTCGCACCTGCAACAATATTATGGAGCTAACCAACTAGGAATAATAATGCCCAGATAGCTGTGATCGGCCGCGGCGTTAACTTTCTAGGCCTTCGGGTGTTTAACACCAGCCTAACAGGTTCTCAACTCTCCCTTTTATCAGCCGCAAGTAAAGATCATGTATTTACCATAAGTAAACTCCAACTTACGAAACATGTGACTACAATCTCTTCTTGTCAAACTAAGTCCAGCCTCCATGTCAAATAGTACAGCCGTCTCATCTGTATAGATAATCCAGTAAACAAAGCCAAAGATTACATCGATCGTGTCTTAAAAAATACATGAGATATGCAGTATGTCTTCGTGTGTTTTTACAGAACGTATGTCCTCCAATGAATTGCCAGAAGCGCATACATTTTTTATTCGAGACCATGAGTTGTAATATTTCCATTGCATTATTAGCCATAGAGACACGGCTATTTTGTTTATTGATTTACGTATTTTATCTCCTGTTGCACTCTTTTGGATCCAGGAATCAAGTAATCATCAATTGCAAATATAATGAACTCCGCAAGTACATATTCGAAATGACTGGTGTCACCATTACAAATGAAATGAAGGGTACAGGGAAAAACACTTTCGGATGAATATGAGACAAACGAAGTTTTATGTTAAAACTTAATTTGTATCTATCTTCCATACAAATCGATATTTCAATTGCGTTTTTCAAGACTTTGTGGCAATATTTTCTAAAGACTGAGGGTATAATTCTGAAGCTCATAAAAATCATTGCAAGATTTCTTTTAAATGGACTTAAGCCCCATTTACACGGTGCAATTACGGTGTCATATGGTCTCCTTTTTTGGGGTGCTAGCACCGCCGCTAAAAGAATCTTCATTCTCCAAAAGCGTGCAGTTCGCATACTGGCCGGCATAGCACGAAGAACATCATGCAAGCCTCACTTCACCACTCTAAAAATATTAACACTACCTTCCACTCTTATTCTCATTGCCGCTTCCTTTGCACACTCTAATCCCGAGCTCTTCCAGCGAAACTCTTCAGTGCACACACATAGTACACGTACGACTAATGATATTCATATTTCAACACACTCACGGGCACTTTTTCAGAAAAGCCCCCAATACCTCTGCTCTGCAATCTACAATCGAGTTCCTGCCCGAATCAGAGAAGCCCCTTCCTACCACTCATTCTGCTCCTCCCTACGATCCTACTTAATTAACCATCCTTTATACAGCATTGATGAATTTATTCATGAATCCAATGTCAACCCTTGATTCTAACTTCAGTTAGAAAATGTTAGTTAACTAAAACATTTAGGTTAGTTATATTATAATTAATAATAAATCACATAATATTTTAGGCTACCTAAATAAAGTTTATACTCTCTAGCTCATAGTTCCCTAGTTTTAGAATGGTTTGGGTGGAAGACCGTAAATATTTACGAACCCCGCCATTTTGCACAATGATGTTTGATGTTTGTATACTCATTTGTCAAATTGTCAAAATTGTCATTGTCAAATAAAGAATTATCTTATCTTATCTTATCTTATCTTATCTTATCTTATCAATTTCTTGAACAACTTCTGTGTCACAGAAGCTCTGCACATGTGCAGATTCCCTTTATCATCTCAAATGTGATACTGCGCACGAGCAGAACCTCTGTGGCACAGAAGTTGTTCAAGAAATTGAACCGTGAAATTCAGGCTTTAGTACAGCGTTCTTTCCTGTACCTTTCAAGATTGGAAGAAGCCAGATAATGGTTGTGATATCTTATACAAACCATTGAAATTAACTATCGCACTTACACTTGGTCGAACGGATTGGCTGCTGGTCAGGCTCCTTGATGATGCCAACCAATTAAATCTTTATCGTAGTCAATCAGTTTCTTTCGAATTCCTTTTTTACTTTGGCCAAAATGTACATAATATTATTGCATATTTCAAACTCTAAAAGGAAAGGCATAAGTACCATCTATTTTAGCTTGCTATTCATAGCTTGCACGAACTTCTTTTGTTTTATATCAGCAATGCTAAATTATTGAATTGTCCAACCATACGTTGGCACGTTGACGGGTCAGATTTATAACTTTATTGAGGTAAATCGATGTTTTTTTTTGTAATGTGAGTGATTCCTCTTCCTACTAAAGTAATCTCCGGAGCCTACAGAGAATCACAGCTATTCTGCGTGCCATTAAGATGGCGACGGCAACAATGATATGACATCACATGCAACCTATGCATTCTCTATTTTGGCAGTATATTGTCGAGTATATTGCGGGATGTCGAAGAACAACGAATGATTTATCTATTATTTGTTTTAACTATACCATGATGTTGCTTTGTTACCCTATCAATTACAGCTTCATGTTTATGTTCTGTTTCGTTTGTAATGCTTATTTCTGGTGTTGTGTCTCCGACTACTAGACTTGTCCATGTGTGAATGTATTCCTACAACCGAGCCCCTGACTGTTACAGGTCTGTGGGCGGTGGTCAACACGGCTGGAGTCTGCTCCAGAGGCCGTCTGGACATGCAGGAGGGATCTCACTGGGACCTCATGCTCAAATACAACGTGGTGGGAACTCTCAAGACGGCGAGGACCTTCCTGCCCCTCCTCAAGAACAAGAAGGGTGAGTGCTGATGCTGGGATAGTTCCGTACTAAAAGGTCACTTCCCACCACTGCGTATTCATAATCATTCATCAGTCGTCATAGTCATAGTCGTTAAGCATCACGGATACATCATTGTTAAAATCGGGAGTATAGAACGGTATGGCTCTCGTAGATGTATTCTTGAACATTGCATTGGTTCCACCACAGACTTGTTATAGCCTTGTTCCACTCTTAAAATGTTCCACTATCATGTACGGATTTAGTCACATTTATGAACCACTAATGAAATGCACCTACCTACTAGCTAGTTCAATCCATTCAAGTGCAAGATCATTGTTTAGAATGTACATGTAAAATCAACACGGACATGCACGTAAATAATCTGATTTTTTAAATGCATTTCAAAAGACATAACAAGCACATTTGCATTGACAAAATGTTCAATCCGTCATTTCTTTTGCATATTTGATAAATATATTATTTGGTATACTGACAGAATATTTTCTCAACCAAAAACTTGAAAGTGCTGTGCTATAAAGATCTATAGATAGGTATGACGATACTTCTTCTTCTTCTGATATTTCATCTTCTGAATATGAAGATATTTGTTCTAGATATGTAAAATTCGAAATTATCTTATAATTGCAGTATAGATACCTACCTTCCATAATTAGATATCAAAGATGAACAAAATATGTAAATAACTCAAATGACCAATTGGCTTCAAATTAAGATTTTTTATACGAGAACCTAATGCCGAATGACTAATTTAACAAAATAATGACAGTGAAATATATGACATTAAAGCTGCATCCTCTAATGTTCTGTAACCTTAGAAGTGTGACACGTATAAGTAACAACTAGATATAGCAACGTCTGAGATAGTATTGAACTGTTCAGGTCGCCTGATCAACATCGGAGCTCAGGCGAACGGCAGCGGCAACGGCCTTGTGGCGTACACGGCGTCTAGGTTCGCCGTGGAGGGCGCCAGTTCCGTGCTGCGTCAAGAGATGGCGCCACACGGCATCCAGATCATCACGCTGCAGCCCGACGGGGACGTCGCCGACAGAATGTTCCGAGCTCCCAACATCAGGTGACAACTCGACCGTTATTACAATCAAATCATAGGGGATGACAGTTTACTTGGTTTTAATCAGATCTTTCAATGTTAATTCCCCTACGACAGTGGTCGGCAACCTGCGGCTCCTTAGTGGTTCTTGAATGGCTCTTTTTAATTGAAATAAAAATCTAGAACCAAAAAATACAAAAATTCGAAGAAAAAAAAACAAAAAAATATGCTGCGGGAACAACAAATGTAAATTGGAAGGTTATTTGATTTAGATTGTTCATTTTAGAGCCCTTGAATTACTTTTAAAATTGTTGAAATTCTAACAAACGCCATGCGGGGCAACAACTGGGGGCTTCGTCAAAATATCAAAATAAACTAGTCATGCAATTTATTATTTTCATTGTTTTATATTTGATTGCCTCTACTGCAGCTCCTGTAATTATTTAATTTATAAATTTTTGGGAAATTGGCTCCTTCAACAAAAAGGTTGCCGATCTCTGCAGGGTTGGCATGATTTTCTCCAACCCGAATGAAAAAACCCGTGGGTTTTTGACCAAAAGTGGGTTTTTTCAAAAAAAAAAAAACATGAAAATAAGTCTTTTTAGTTAAGATGTTAACTAATATTTATTTCAATTTCGAACACTTCTCAAATTGATAAAGAAAAGTGAATAACATCGATAATATGTAAATATTCATCATACCTAAAGTTATAGAGGGTAGTCCCTAATCCAATGTACCAGGAAATCCCACTCCGTCAAAACACTTTCCATTCAAAATCGCTTAAAATGTTCATATTTCCAAAAATTAATACAAAATAAACATAATCTGAAAAAGCCCGAAAAAAACTCGAAGAAACCCCACTGGGCAAATTGATTTTGAAAAAACCAGGGTTTTTTCCAACCCTGGAACTCTGCTCTACGAAAAATACTCGACTCCCAATAATAAAAAATAACTCCAGCAAACTTACTCCAAAATATTTCAAATAAATTTAGCTTAGTACTGTGTAGCTAGTTTCAAACACACTGGCTCAAGAATAACAGGTAGGTAGGTACCTAAAACTTTGGATGTCGTGGGTATGCTGATTAACAACACAATTTTTTACTATATACCTGTGTATTCTGTAAAGTGCTTTTTCAATTTGCTAAGACATAGATGTGTGATTTCATCTCCCTCAATGTCAAAGAAAGAGGTTGATTTTCTAGTAGTGCAATTTTTCACAGCAACAATCTAGTAATTTAATCTTTTAAGGTGGCTGGATCGATCGATTTTCTGAAGTATTGGAGAGCTTTCACTAATTTATTAAGTGTAAAAAAATCACGTTTATAAATTCTTTTAGCACATAATTTACTTGTATAATATACTGGGTAGTTGAAATAGACAACATTTAAATGGTATTTATACGTTATCTTTTTATTTAGAGCAGTATTACTGCCCCAAAGAAGTTAGTTTTGAATTTGATATTGAAGAATTTTCTATAATTTTAACAATACGGTACAATATGGCAACATCGTACTTTGAAAATTTTGATTTGTGCGGAATCATGATGGCCGAGCTTGCTGAACTTACACCTAGAGTTTACTTTCATGAAAAGTCAAGGTATCTTTAGTAGGCATTTAGTGCCTTCTAACTACCTTGAGCACTCCCATGTTGCCAAAAGTATTTGGACTTGATTGGCAATTTGAATTGAATCGCCTATAACTTTTTATTTAGCACACGATGATATTGGTTTATATTTTTTTAATGAAAGTAAATAGAACAAAGATTCTTTCTTATATAGGTTTTTTGAAAATCTATCTATGTCCTCTTTGTCTAGAGGACAAGAGAAGTGTATCAAATTGCAAACATTTATAGAACAACATGAACCTGATATCTTCATTTTGACAGAAACGTGGCTTAGTGATAATGTTCATGATGGTGAAGTGTGCCCGAAGGACTATAATGTATTCCGCAGAGACAGAAAAGGCGGGAAACATGGTGGGGGGGTCATAGTAGGTGTTAAAGCTTTGTATCCAAGTTGCATTGATTGGACAGATGATGCTAATGAAATGATCTGCATCAAGTTAGGGACGGGAAATCATCCAGTGTATATTCTTGGGGCCTATCGTCCTCCAGACAATGACTTCTCAATCATGAATAGTTTAAATATGAAGCTGGAATCCCTTAAATCCCAGGTTGTCGATTGCGATCAAATCATCGTTGGGGGTGATTTCAACCTACCAAACGCAAATTGGTCACTTCTCCCTGATTCTGCGAGCAACATGCAAATAATTATAAATAATTTGCTAGATGACCATAATTTGATACAGACTGTAAACCAGCCCACCCGTATCTCCACCGGTACAGCCTCTCTTCTTGACGTTTTTCTGATTAGCCCTCCAGAAATGCTAGTGGACTGTGATGTTGTTGATGGCATTAGCGATCACAAGGGGGTCATTCTGACAATCAAATATAATCCGGGAGTTAAAACGAAATCTCCATTGGCCAGAAAAATCTGGCTTTACGAGAAAGCCGACGCAAAGGGCTTCAAGCATCACCTCATATCGAATTTTGTGGAATGGGAATCTTCATCTGGCAGTGTGGCGGAGCGATGGTCAAGATTCAAAGAAATTCTCTTCGCAGCTAGAGATTTATTCATTCCAAGTAAAGTAATCAAGAGTAATTCAGACTTTCCGTACTACGACTCGGCAGTCAGACGTCTGAAGAAAAAGTGCAGAAAAGAGTACATCCACAGGAAATTAAATCGCTCTTACTTCAAAGAACTGACGACAAAGCTTAATGCTGCAAAGCTCGAAGCCTACAATCGATACATAATGAAGATATGTGATGGTAAATCAAACCAATCTTGGAAGAAGTTCTACTCACACCTGAAACAATTGAAAGTATGCAGCAACGAAGTACCGTCACTGATTAAACCTGATGGGGAATCTGCAACAATGGACAGGGAAAAGGCGAACATACTCAATGCGACTTACAATCAAACTTTTGGGGCTTGCACACTAAAGGTCCAGCCTCTTCCTTATTCACCAGGGGGCAACAGAGATAACTATTCACCTTTTGTCATTGAACGCAGTGATATTTCCAAGGCCATTTCCCGCTTAAAACCCCACACAGCCCCGGGACCTGATGACATAACAAGTCAACTTCTCAAGCTCGCTGTTGGCCCAGTAACATCCTACTTGATGATATTCTTCCAAATAATCATAAACAATACTTACCTCCCTCAGGAATGGAAAACTGCTACTGTTATCCCAGTATTCAAGGGAGGCAAGAAAGACATCCCAAGCAACTATCGGCCAATAAGTTTAACGTCAATTCCCTGCAAGCTTTTTGAACAATTGATTGGAAACTACTTGCGGAAGCTGTGGGAATCTTCTGACTTCCTATCAAATTTCCAATTTGGGTTCCGAGGAAGTTATTCCTGTGATGCCAGCCTAGCTGGTTTAACTCAGACCATTATCAATGCAATTGATAACGGGGGGCAGGTAGATGCACTGTTATTAGATATGTCCAAGGCTTTCGATGTCGTACCACATGACAAACTCTTGATGAAACTTACAAAGCTGCCCGGTATTGATCTGAGGGTGGTAAAATGGATAAGTGAGTACCTTTATGACAGAACCCAGCGAGTCCGAGTAGGAAATGAGATGTCAGAATCAACCCCTGTAAACTCAGGCGTGCCACAGGGCAGTGTGCTCGGGCCTTTGCTGTTTCTTGTTTACATCAATGACATTTCAAGTAACATAAGATGCAGCATCAGACTCTACGCAGACGATTGTATCCTGTACCAAGTGATCAAGTCAATTTCCGATTGTAACATACTTCAAGAAAGTTTGGATGCTACTTGTATATGGATACAGGAAAATGGAATGAAATTGAATGTAGAAAAGACTCAGCGTATCTCCTTCAAGCTCTCCCCTTCAGGAACAATTGACTTTCCCTATTCCATAGGAAAAAATGAATTAAGAAAATCTAAATCCTGCAAGTATCTGGGAGTGACCTGTGATTCCAAACTTTCGTGGGACAGTCATATCAGGATGGTAGTTTCCAAAACGATGAAAACTCTTCATTATGTTATGCGAAATCTGAAGAAAGGGTCAGTCCAAGCTCGGGAAAGGGCATACATGACTCTTGTTCGTCCTCTATTGGAATATTGTAGCTCCATTTGGAATCCTCATCTCGGTATCCATACTGATTTACTGGATAAAGTCCAAAGGAAGGCCATACGACTAGTTTGCCGTAACTTTGACCGATACTCAAGCAACGCTCTTCTCCAGAAGCATATGAATTGGGAGCAATTGGCTTCAAGAAGGGAAAAAGCACTTCTCATTGTGATGTACAGGGTTCTCACAAACCAAGCAGCATGGAGTGAGCTCCAGAGTGGTATTCCTGTTCCTGGTAGAGTAGTGAGTAGATTGGACCACCCTTTCAAGCTCTGTATCCCAAGGTACTACTCGACTACTGGATTACATTCACTGCTGGGAAAGGGAATACGGCTCTGGAATGAACTGAAAATCGTAGAGCTCCCTGACTCATTAAGCAAGTTCAAGTCGTTACTCGACGCCGCACATTCTAAGGAGAGGGAAAGGAATCTAAATGGATTTCACACAGAACTCGTAGCTTTCAACGACCTACAACGCTCTGAGATTATTGAGCAGCTACACCGGAGGAAAATTTCATGTACCGGGGATAAAGTTATCTTAACTAAGAAACTTGCTGATGCCATGCTTATTGAAAAGAAGAATATTAAATCATTTAAATTCATTCTGCTTAGGGTAAATGATAGCTAGTGGCATTTAATTACGTGACTTGTAGATATCTTTTATTAATGCTCTAAATACCTCAATAATTTATGAAACATTTTATTCTGTGACGTGTAATTGTTATAATTATAATTATGTACTTGATTGACAATGTAAATTATTGAACTGTATTGTGATTGTATTGTTGCCACTGAACATGTTCTAAGCAATAAATAAATATTATTATTATATTATATCGAGCCAATTAAATAAAATCTTCATTTGTAGCAAATTTTTCAAACCTGCCATAAGATAACATGGGGAAAATACTGCTTTCTTATTCGCCTATCTCGAAAACTAGACACGGGAAGTATTTTATTTTTTGAAGTGTTGTTTAGGGGATATCGGTGAGTGAGTACAGCAAAATTGAACACTATCTGAAAAAATGGTCGATCGACCCAGCCACCTTAATATTATGCACAAAATCCCAATGTCCCAAAATTTCAAGAATTTCAGCATAGAATAACTAAATTCTCTCAAGTGCACAAATTACACTATCATCTTTTCACTATCAAGAATAAATTCAGTTATGACGAAGAATTTAATTCACATTCATCTTTGTCTTCCTCTATCGCCACAGGTCCATGACCGCATCAAACCAAGACAGCACGACAGTGGTGGATCTGCCGTGCTACGAGCTCGTTCTGCCGCACCATGTGCTTCAGACGCTCGTGGAGTCGCTGCTGTCCAAGTCCAGTCGCGAGTCGTACCTGATGAAGCCGGGCGGACGGTGCGGCCACTTGGCTGACAACTTCATCCAGCACGTGGTTTATCCGCAGAATGCCAAGACTCAGATCCAGAATTAGTAGAGGATATTACAGTTTTATTACCTACTTCATTGTAAACTCTGTTGATATCAATTATCAGTTATGACAATGTTTTTAAAAATACCATTCATTTATCTTCTTTTTCTATTGTTTAGTTAGCATTTATTATTAAAAATAAACATGTGAAAAACAATAATATTCCCAAGTTCGAGCTTAATTTATTCCTTTCATTTTGTAAAAGACATTAGTGACCCATGCCTACAGTATTAAAATTTCAAAAAAATCATGATCAGTACAATTTACGCTAATCGGGTTTTGGTTGCATTAATTGTACAAAAGCACAATTTGTGTAAGCAACACTCCAACTAGGATTCAAGCCCAGAACCTTTGGGTTACTGGCCCAATGCTGCAGATTGGCTTGCAAAACAACTCTTGCTTCAAGAGATTAAAATGATTAAAAAAGATTACAAAAATTTGTATACTCTGAGATCCTGCAATGATGCACGATTGTCGAGCACAGCAGGGCACATTGTCTGGTGTACCCACTCATGTTGTCGAACAGACTTCAGGAGGCTTGGAACAGATTTTAGGTATTTAGGTACCTAGGGCCAGATTCACAACAAAAAGTATTATCTCCTAACACGTACTATCTAAATGTTATTATCTTTCATTTAATATGGTGTTTTTGGTATTAAATCAAAAGATAATACGTATAAGCAGATAATACCTTTCGTGAATCCAGCCCCTAGAGTGTAGATAATAAAATAGGGATCGCAATATATCAGTGTTTTACTGTCATAGTTCTGGACACAAGACATTACATTGAGAATAAAAAATACAACACATCGGTGACGTTAGGCAATTCAAGGACATTCTTTTATAAGCAAATTGATAGGATTCTGAAAATATGTCAGATTGGTTGGTAATGTAGTGCTAACTGCGGAAAATCATAATTATAGGTATATATCTCTCAAGATAGTACTATTGTACAGAATTATAAAAATGATTCTTAATAAAATTATAAATAAAACTAGTTTTAGACATCATGCAGCACAGAGTGACTGGTTACGTACGTCAGTGCATGACTGGTTACGTACGTCTGTGCATGACTGGTTACGTACATCAGTGCATGACTGGTTACGTACGTCTGTGAATGACTGGTTCAATACTCAATTGGAGGCTGCTGAGTCGGTAACAAGTTGAAGCGTGTCTTGATGATTATCCTCTCCTTGGAGAACTTATCTTCCGGAGAGAAGCGAGCTGAAAATATCCAATAGCTTGTCAGAAATCTCTCTCACTTTAGAGCAGCCAGTATTCAAACGATTAAATCTACTTGGACATCCGTTCTTGGCGGAGAGTGCCTAGGTCCTCGGATCTATGTGTGGTCGGACAGGGCTGGGCCCACTAACCCACCCACCCCATATGACGCGAAAAATAAGCCCCGGATAATAAGTGAAAGGGCTGGTAGGTACAACATGTAGGGATGGCACTTTTACCGGTTCTGGAAAAATCGGTAAATTTACCGGTAAATTTTACCGGTAAATTTACCGGTCAGCGGTAAATTTTGAAAAATGATGGTAGATACCAAATCATGATTATACCAAATACAAAAATGACCCTACTTTATTATTTGACTCATTTACAAAGATTACCGCAGTCAGAACAATAAGTACTCCATATTGATAAGGGATGATATAACCGAATATCATTGACTCGACCAATCTAGTGTAGGCTATGCCATGCCTGTGTTATTCTCCCATAAGAGGAATTGTCGACCACCAATTTGATCAAGTTACAATCTGTGTCTGCTAAACAAGCCAACCTGAAGAGAGATTCCGACATTGGAAGTAATCCTATATGGATGGAGTTATCATTCTGAATGATTGAAGACAACCAAAAATCAACGTAAAATATGCCTAACTGCTAATGTTGTCACACTGAAGTTTACTTATAGTTTTTACTTAAAATTTGATATCTCCATTCATACATTGGAAAGGATCAAAAAAACAAAATTTACCATTTTTTTTACCAGTAAATTATTAATTGGTAAATTTACCTTAATTTACCGGTAAATTTTACCAGGTGCCATCCCTAACAACATGGTAGAGAAAAAAAAATGGCCAGCAAATAAATTCAAGTGAAAAGATTCGGAAAAAAACTCGGTAAAAAGTAAAGAAATCAACTGGCACATCCAGGCACAACCCCCCTGAAATCATGATTGGTAAACTGATTATGAAAATGCAAACACGCTGGCTATTCGTGGTCAGGGACAAATGCACAATCACAAGTCAATAATAAAAAATGGCCACAGTTCAAACCATGATATTTCTAATGTTTTTTATTATTTTTATTATTTACTACATTATATATATATATATATATATTATTTTATATTGCATTAAAGCAGTGTTACCTACTCGAACTTTCGACTTGCAGGCCAATAATACACATTTGCTTTGTTGGCGGGCCGCATTTTTAAAAAAGTAGAAAAATGCTTGTGTGATCAGGTAGGTACCTAGGTTCCAGGTGCGTAGGAACTACTTTTATAATGGGGGAGGGGAGCCCCTCAGTCTTAGCCCCGCAGGGCATTCTTTTTAGAATTTAACAATTTAAAAGTGATCTGGGGCTTTAAATGCACGAACTAAAGTAAACTACCTACCCTCCATGTTGCCCCGCAGAGAGGTTTTTATTTGAATTTTTAAAAAATTTAAGTGATTCTGGGATTCTAAGCTTAATTTTATATGGAGAATGGGGGGTCTGTCCGCTTGAGAGGGGGGGAGGGATAATCTCCCCACCCCTCTCCTCCTACGTGCCTGGTTGATTCAGTGTCTTTTGTTTATTAGGAAACGAATCGAACAATGTTTCACACGCCAAAATAATTACACTCTTTTACAATTTTTGGAATGGGTAAATGGCGTGGATCCTAACATGACAACTCACCAAATTTCTCTCAAATGAAACGAGAAATTATTACTTCTTTATAATATTATTAAAAAATATTCACAGTGGACACATTTTGTGAATAAGTAAATATTTGACAAAACATCAACTGGGGGGCCACAAAAATTAGTCCCTCGGGCTACAGGATGAGTATCATGGCACCGCAATTCACATAAAGGCAGAAAGCGGATTTTTCTATTACCAATCACAAGTCTGTCGCGTGAGCACGGTTTCTGGACTTGTGATTGGTTTCGAGAAAAAACGCAAAACGCTTTCCGTGCTTTATTTGAGTGCGGCTTAAATTTCAGTCCAAAATACGTACACACACCTACTATTGGGCAGTCTCCCAAAAACTAATAGAGCATCAATCAAAGAAACAGCAAATCAACTGTCCACAATTCTCAGACACTCGGTGACTTGCTGATCTATGATTGTTCATTTATTTTAGTGATGTTACGTTGCACTTTTCTGTAACGCTAATGGCGACCGATGAATGAATATGAGGATGATTGGGAGAATCATGAAGAAAGGTAAGGATGGAAGGTGTAAAATAGGTCGTGGCCTATTACGAGGGAACCTTCCCAACATTTGGCTCTCGACTGAGGGAAAAAACAAAAGCCTCCGTTGGGATGGCCACGAGAATCGAACTTGTGACCTCCGCAGTAGCTACCTAAGAGATAGGTGAATATATGACAGTCGACACAAAAGTACACATACTTCTTTCTCTAACTCTGGTTACAGTAATGTCAAGAACATCAAACAAGGGATGAATACAAATTGTTGAGGATACAACCTAACTTCAATTCAAATGACTATGATAGGGTCTGGTCTATTGTGTGTGGAGAACCGAGACCGCTCTGCAGTCTAGACTAGATTCTTTCGCCACCAGCTTCAACATGAGCCGACATAGAACGTCTAGGGTGACACAGATAGTAGTTGCGCGCGTAAGGCCAACACCAACTTCAGAAGTGCATATCTTTGATTATTTAGAACCTGATCAAGGTCTCTATACCTTCCCCATATCATACACATATCTTTAAAAAACAGCTGTTTGAAGTTCTTTGGAGTATGTTCAGAAATACTCGAGAAGAACACTGAAAAACTGAAATTGACAGTAGTTGCGCACCCACTACAGTTGTTGTGCACCTACCAAGACAGTAGTTGCGCAGGGAAACAATGTAGTTTTAAACACATTCTTCGTCAATAGGCACATATTATATGTTCATTCAATGACCAATTAAGTATCAATGAAAATAATTAAAATATTTACACTGATGTTGAGGTACTTAAAGTACAGTTTTTCATTGTTACCCAAGTGCGCCATTACTGTCCATGGCATATAGTTGTGGTGCACATGTTATTTCATTCCGTCTTGCAAGCACTCACTCAAATCGAGGTACTTTTAAGCCTAGTGCCTGGGTGTGTTCCTAAATGTAAGATACAAATATATCTTTGGACACAGGAAGGATAGGGCATAATATAGAGGAACATTTACTAAACGTTATAATAGCAAGGAATTTCATATCAGCTGTTTTATGTGTCTTGCGCAACTACTGTCTCTGTCACCCTATTATCCGTAGTATGGCACGGAGACTAATTTCCAAGAAAACAAATCCCGTGAGTGGCCATAATGGAGCGAAGACCCCGAATGAAGAACCTAGTGATTGTTTGAATGGGACACTGTTAACAGCTTACGCAAACGTGCAACAAGTGAGTGTCACAACGACTTGTCCAATAAATGAGTCTTTATTCCATTATTACATACTACCCAATCTATAGGTAAGAACGTGTCTTGAAAGAGATTAAATCTACTTGTTACCAACATACCTGGATGAGCTGATAGCGTAGGGTTGCCCTTCGGATCCACTTTCTAGAAGAAACCACATGTACGTATTTTAAGGTTATGTTACCTACTTCTCTACGATGTTCCCGTACAGTTTTTGAGGGAACTAGGTTGTACAAATCCATAAATAAACACCCACCTTCAAAGTATAAACCCTCTCATTCGTTTCATTCAAGTAATACATCAAATACATATTTGTTGTGTATGTAAAATATCAATAATAAAAAGTAAACAGAATCAAATGAACAGCAAGGAGTTCGTCAAAGATGTCGTCAATGTCATAGGCCGGCGAGCGAGAGACTACTAGAGAGTACGTCATCGAGCGGTCGGTAAAGAAGGCTGATTGCTATATCGACTGCGAGCGTACCCCTGTTATCACGCTACCAGCAGTACACGTCTTTTTGATAAATTCAACCATTCTCCTGATTGCAGTGTTTGTAGGTTTGAGAACTTTGAACTATGAATTTTCAGAAAACTCACTATTTACACTTGTATACTTACTTACAATAAATACTTACTAATAAAATAACTGGGTGCATCGTTTTTATTGCATTTCATGTAGACAGCTTGCCCATTAAAACACTCCATCTTAAATAAGCAGCCGAGCTCAAATAATCCTCTTCCAATAAAATAATTCAGAAATTAATGATATCAAAAATAATATATAATAATCAAAAAAATATGATAATCAAAATATTATCAAAAATATCAAAAATATCAAAATATCAAAATAATATTATTTTGACCTACAAAATATGTCCATTCAAAAATTAATAAAAAAAATTGTAGTTCATCGTGTGTAAAGAAGCAGTACTAGGAAAACGCTCAGTGTACCGCGTTGATGAGCGAGCACGGGCTCGTGCAAATTCTCGAACCGGAAATGCGTACACAACGCTCAGAAAACATACCTATACGTCCATATTGAATTGAAATATGATCCACTCAATCAACATAAAAGTATCTGTTTTTCATTGAAACGTGAAAATAGCATGTAAGACTCAGGTATAGTATATACTATATACCTGCAACTGCGACTTCTATTGCTCCAGGTAGCAGCCAAAAAAAAAAAAAAAAAAAAAAAAAAAAAAAACAGAGGTCCGTGTCAAATAGAATAGAATAGAATTTTATTAACAGCTTAGGAATACAATGTACATTATTAATAAGATATTAAAATACACATGTAAATTTTTCCAGTGGCTGCTAGTCAGCTGTTGTAGCATCAAGTTTCAGTTCAGTGATATGATCAGATTCTAATCTATTAATTGATTGAATGCGTTAATGTCATTAGCTTCAGATATCTCAAGTGGCAGTTCATTCCATAGCCTCGATGTCCGTCCCAGGAATGAGTGACGTCCCAAGTCCATCTTGTATCTGAGAGTTTCTTGGAATGGCCCTTTCTTCCCCGGAACGTTGCTGGCGCTGTGAGTTCGGCAACATCTGACCAAGCTGGATGTCCTGACATGGCCTTAAAATTTCTTTTGCTTTGCTCACGCTGAAGGCCGGCCTGTTGGTAGACTAACCAACGACGGTGGTTATTAGCAACATATCAGAGTCAAAAGGAGTCGCTCCTGACAAGTGATTGGCCTACTCAAAACTATAGAGTAGTTAGTGGTTTAGCTAACTACTCTAAGCTCAAACCAATGACATAACATCTTAACGCAAACACACTAAAAATATTAAACATTTTTTTCGGTATAATTATACCATGTGCTTGACAATTTTTTAAAATTACTCTTATAGCAGGGGTCGGCAACCTGCGGCTACTTGGTGGTTCTTGAATGGCTCATTATAATTAAATAACTAAAATCGAAAAATTTGAAAATTCGAAAAAAACGGTCTGCACAATTGGAAGGAAATTGTCGAAATTCTAAAAATACGCCCTGCGGGGCAATAATTGGAAGATTATTTAATTCAGTTTGTTCATTTTAGAGTCCCTGAATCACTTTTATTTGTTGAAATTCTTTTAAAAAAACGCCCTGCGGGGCAAAAACTGAGGAGCTTCGTCAAAATATGAAAATGAATTAATAATTTAAGTTATTATTTTCGGTGTATTAGATTATTTGATTGCCTATACTGCGGCTCCCATTATTATCTATTTCAATTTTTTGGGAAATTGGCTCCTTCACCAAAAAAGATTGCCGACCCCGCCTTATATAGCATTTCTTTTTCAAAATAAGAAAGCCGTAAAATGCACAATCAATATGCTCATTAATGAAATCAACATCTTATCAGTGACACTCACATGGTTCCTATACTTGACTTTGATTTCTTATCACTGATCCATCAACCGGACCAAGAGGACCTCTCTCTCTATTGTGTATCACCTCCATGTCTTCAGTTTTCTATTGACGTCTTGGGCGTCCACAGGGCAAGGGGGGGGGGGGGGCACTTGCCCCACCTCCCTGGATGCCAGGGAAACATACATGTATGGTGGTGTTTTAATAGTTTAATTTTGTAAACAAAAAATAAAAATATCAAAACTATTATTTCAAAGTGTCAAAAAAACCAAAAATTTTCTGTGGGGCAAGGTGGGGGCATCCCCTCCGCAATTCAAAACTGTCAAATTTTAAAAAATATTGATTATTTCAACAAAATACACCTCATAACGTCTCAAAATTGATTTCACAGTGTCCAAGAACCAAAATACGTGGGGACGAGCTCCCCACGACCTCGTTAAACCGTGGAAAATTGTTTTCCTAATCCCCCCCCCCCTTGCAGAAATTCTGCGGAGGCCCATGATTGTCGTACTAACTTCGACTTACAGCGAATCGCAATATTCTCTGATACACTGGGAAAACGCCCAGTGTAACGCGTTGATAAGCGAGCACAGATACGTGCAACATCCCCATAGTCAAACCCGCGATTCACGATACGACACAATACGATTTTCTTTGCAGCATGCCAATTTCCACGCTCTCTTGGTTCCGGAAGAAGAAGAAGAACTGAATTACAGATCCACGTGTCGTGTCGTGACTTACGATAAGTACTTTTCTCAAAATCTCTTTTGACAACTCTTTCTAAACTCTTGTATCGCAACAAACAAGTATGTAAATACTTGACCGAAAGTGTTGAAAATGTGTATAATATAGGACACAATGTTGGTCTTGTCACCATGCCAAATTTTTTTGATTTTCAAGCAATCGGGTTTTTTTTCCATTGGAGGAGTTGGCTGTAACTTTAACAAATTTGAGACAAATGTTGGATTTCAAATTGATGACAAACCAATAGAAAGTTTTTTTAAATCTGAACCAATCAACGGAATAAAAAAAACAGCTTGAAATAAATTTTAGCTTGATCGATGTACACTTGACCAAGCAAAAATTGAACGTTCAATAAATCTGATAGGCTGATAAATGTAAGATCGCACCATCAGAAGTCAGTTCAAGCGATCTCATTGTCTCACTCTAGTAGCTGACCTCACATTTCAATGATAATTACAATTGCTTTGATTGGTTAGTTATGGGACATGACCAGCAGTCATTCAAATTTGTTCAACGATCAATTTTTGTTTTGCCGAGTGTACATTGTCACGTCAACAATGTGAAAAAGCCAGAATTCGGTGCCAAAAGAGTCAAAAGGAGTCGCTCGCTCAACTACGAGTTAAACTACATTATTAGGTACTTATTTTTTCAAAACTCTCAAAATTGCAACAGGTCTGTTTGCTATACGTCAATGCAGTAATATTTTTTTAAAGAAAAAAATCATTGCCGTTTTCCTTGTTATTGTAATTACTATCTCGAAAAAAATTCGACATTCTTTGGATCTATCTATTGAAGTGTTTTAATGTTATCTTGATCATGACCTTTTTCTCCTTATGTAACGTAATTCACCTATCAGCATGATCCAGCATCTAATTCTTCAGTTTCAACTTTGCCTATCCATACAATGTTAATCTTTAGGTAGTGCAGTTTATGAATGAAGGTGATGTTTGCGGATAAGATTAAGAAATGCACAGGTTCCGTCATACGCCAGCTGCACTTTAACAATGTTAAATTACATGTTAACATAAATATAACATAACATATAATATAATATAATATAATATAATATAATATAATATAATATAATATAATATAATATAATATAATATAATATAATATAATATAATATAATATAATATAATAAAATATAAATAATAACATGTTAAATTGTGCATTGTGTGTTAGTAATAATAATTTCAATCTTGCATATTTATTTTCTTTATGTTTACTTTTCTATTTCTTCAACGAGAGTATCATCTCCTTTTCGCTCCTTTGGCACAGGTCTCTGTTTTTTCTATTACTTTTGATGTTGTACAAAAACAAAAACTTGTTAAAAAATTGCCAAGCACCTTCCCACTTAAAACCATTGAGATCTAAAAGAAGGGCCAAGCAATAATAATATTGTTTAAACATTTTCGCACTTAAAATTCGTAAAATCATTTCGCCCAGTTACTGCCGCCAAGCACAACACTATAAACCTAACGTTGTGTCCAAATTTGAAGAATAAAATCTAAGTGAACCATCATTGTAAACTTTATCAAAATTATAACTAGGAAAACGCTCGGTGTAACGCGTTGATAAGCGAGCACTGGTATGTGCAGCATATCTAATCATGATCTAACCGAAATTCCGTAAATAATCCATAAATAAAAATACTTACAGGAGCACAGAAAAGTTCAATTTTTTTTCAGTGACTGGCAAGATTGCTACAAAACCTTACCTATACTTTCAATATAAATACACGATAAGCAAAGACTTTCCCGTCACTCCGGGGATCACAGAAAAGTTCAATATGTCTCCAGAAAATGGTTTGATTACCAATTAAACTTACATTTACTAAAAACTTTCAAGAGACCATCGCCAAACAAAAATAATAATCACTGACAGAATATCAAAATAGTTTAACAACTCCTGTCAATGTCAATTGACACGCCAGGAGTCACAGGAGACAGGACAGGAGGAGGAGGAGGGACAGGAGTTCGGCAAGCTGTCCAAGACGGACACATAATATCATGGTACTTAGAATTAGATTGGATAATATGTAAAATTAATCAAGGAAGCAGTTTTTTTTGTTTACATTTTGACATTGACATTACTGATTATGAATGTTTTGAAATATAAACTCTTGAAATTCATTACAGGTTTGTCTGAGAGTGTCAAAATATACTTATAATGCAGGTCCCAAAGACCATACAAAATGTTATGATGATCGATAAAAAGATTCCAGTCAATTTGCACACGGAGTTTCTTTCATAATGCCATTTATAGTTAAGCTATAGGTTTTAATGCTACATAGGTTCATTTTGACATTGACATTGTACTGATTATGATTCTTTTGAACTCTCGAAGTACTTATAACCCCATAAAAAAACACTCCGTGTAAAAATACCAGCCAAGTCTCTTCAACTAAAAAAAATAGAAGAAATCTAAAAATTCAGCACTGAAAAGTAGTGATATCAAAAAATTGCCAAGTCAAAACTTTTCAAAAAATACTTGACGCATCGTGCATATGAAAAGTGTAGGCCGGAAATCAAATATACTCATCTATACATAAAATAAATCTATAATCTCCTAAGAAACGATGCGCTAAGTATTTTTTGAAAAGTTTTGACTTGGCAATTTTTTGATATCACTACTTTTCAGTGCTAAATTTTTAGATTTCTTCTATTTTTTTTTAGTTGAAGAGACTTGGCTGGTATTTTTACACGGAGTGTTTTTTTATGGGGATATCACTCCTTTTTTCAATTTATTCTTACAACTTGTAACATATACCTTTTGTGTCACCAATGACTATAATTCCTTTAAAAAATACGCCTTTGTGATCTGGTTGCTAAGAAAAATTGTGTTTGGTGCTAAATGTAAGCTTAATATTAAATTCCATGATGTATAGCGAAAGCATCGTTCCAATCGGTCCAGCCGTTCTCGAGTTATCGCATCACTTCCGGTTTTAAAAATGGCGGCTGACTTCACTGCCACCTAAAATTTGTATCTATAAATGTTATAAGCCATTTCTATTTTGACTATTGATATTTCATATAGATGCCCGTCTGAATCGATTGGCGCAGATTTCGTTCCGATCGGTTTAGCCGTTTTTGAGATATGACGTCACTTCCGGTTTCAAAATGGCGGCATAAAACCAGTTATAGCAAAAGGCACCTCAGACGCCAAAAGTGCACATGTGGTAACAATTTCAGATCGATCGGATAACCCGTTTAGGCTGTGGCCCTGTCAACATCGTTTCCTGATATCATCAGAATCAGAAAGCGGTGTAATTTCACTGTTTTCACGGCCCTCTTGCTCGCAAATGACATAACCTGTTGTTCCCAAATTTGGTATAGGGGGTGGGGTGGGCCAAAGCTCGAAATTAAAATATTTCGCAACAATGTAAGATTTTCGAATTTTAAGATCCAGTAGGCCGAAAATGCCATGTTGTTGCTTACAGTAAAAGTGTTTGGTCTGCTCCTTAGTTTATTAGGCAGTAACGTTATGTTAAGTGACTGTGAGTGTATAGTACGACTTGGCTGGGTGGAGCGACCGCTCCACTAGATACAGATTTGTCTGAGAGAGTCAAAAATACTTAACCCAATTACCACGCAAAATTTGGTGATGATCGGACAAACGATTGCAGTTTCAATGTGAACGCAGAGATTCTTCCATATTGCCAAGCTCTCTAGCCAAGATGTACAATCTACAATCCAGTTTCCGATGAAACTAATAGATAGATTTTGCTGGAAATCAATAGCCTTCTGCAGTGGATAGTAATGAATCTTTTGTGAAAAAATTTGGCCAGATCCGTTACTTCGTTTAAAATTTAATGCGAAAAACACAAATAAACAAAAAAATAAAAAAAAAAACAGAGATTTGTTCCATAAGTTTCAGGTAGAGACGCTCGCTCCGCTCGCTTAAAAATTAAAAACGACTTTAAAAAAATGTAAAATCGAAATTAAAAAAAAAAAAGCTAGGCGCATTGTGTCAAGAAGAAGGCAACATAAGAAAGAAGATGACGATAAAGGAGCCGAAGAAAGACAGAAGTATAGGAAGAAGATAAAAGAAGTCTACATGGTCGATTCAAATTCAATGCGCCAAGCTGTATTTTTTTTAATTTCGATTTTAAATTTATTTTTTAAGTCGGTTTTAATTTTTATAATTTTGTTAAAGTTTACAATGATGGTTCACTTAGATTTTATTCTTCAAATTTGGACCCTGGTAGTATGTCCATATGTCTACCAGAAAAAAGTTTTTTGTTAAAATCTAACGGTACAAAAAGATTTGAACTCCATTTTAGCTTAAAAATGACACGATTTTACTTGGCTGCCATAAGATAACATGGGGGAGAAAACTCAAATTATCTCAGAAACTAGACACGAGAAGTGTTTAATTTTTTCAGGGATTGTGGTATGGCATGGTTATCAATAAGTACACACAAAATTATGAAGATCTGAGACTATTTTTATTATCTTTTATTAAACAGATTTGCATACAGAGTATACGGTGTCTGAGTTTTCTTATCAGCATTGACCTCGATCGATCGAGCCACCTTAATAAATAATTTAATACCAAAAATTATGGTTTTGAAGTACGTACGTATTGATATTTACATATGTCATGATAATCAGTATTAAGATTACAGTAATCAGATTATCAGTATTACCTATATGAATTAAAGATAAATCATTAACTTGATTGGGAATGTACCTACTATATTAAATATTGCTATTAAATGGTGGTTGTGGAAAATGCTGATAGAGCTTTTTAAAAACAGATAGAAACATTTAAGACAATGGAGGGTCAGTGAAGGAAGAAATGCGTGGAAGAACAGGTCATATTAATGCGGTATGTGGAAAAGGTAACACTAATGAGAAAACAATTACTTGGGAATCAATTGCTATTTTTAAATTACAAATCTTTGTTCATTGAATTGATTGAGTGAATCGTGTTTATTTGGATATGTACTCGCTCATCAACGCGGTCCACTGAGCGTTTTCCTAGTTTGTACGATTCTTTCTCAATTATCTGTATTACACAAAATAATGAAGTCATCATCATCATTCGGTGGGCCATGACGAAATGTCGAGTACTTGATTATCTATACGGAGGATCTCTGGCTGATGTCGATAAGAAGCATGGTGATAGAGAAGCTGGCTTGGATTGATTTGTCTTGCATGAGGCCAGTTCTCAAAGACACATCGAATATTACACAGTGATAAGTGATCATGAAGAAATGTCAGGAGACGTTGATGATGATTGTGTTATTAGTAAGTGATTTATTTTACAAGCATTGAGGTTCTACGGTTCCGTTAGCACTAGCCAATGAGAAGCCGAGTTTCCCGCTCAGGGAATACAAGCTTCCGGTTGGCCAATGTTATATACAATAGGAAAACGCTCCGCGTTTAACGCAAATTGATAAGGGAACCTTCGTATTGCATGCGAATTAATATGCGTGTGAAATTTGCTTATTTACAAACCTATGGTATTTTAAAAACCGCATAAAATTTCTCTAAAATGTAAATAAATCGTGAAGTTCTTGACAGATTTGATTTAAAAAAAACGCCTAAAATGTTGGTCCCAATGACCATGTAAAATGATCGAACTGAAATGAATCAATTTTTTAGATTTCAATAAACGAACTATACCTGCGAGTGACCTCTTATGCCATTAGTGTGTGTACCAAATTTCAGATAGATTGTTGAACGGTTTGACCTGATCATTGCCTACAAAAAACAAATTAACAAGTGGCATAAGAGTACGCTATATGACGCTCGCTACAGTTAATTTCGAGTAGAAGTACTCTATCAAATATGTTTTGTCCCATGTATAAATGATCCCATAAAAAACACTCCGTGTAAAAATACCAGCCAAGTCTCTTCAACTAAAAAAAAAATAGAAGAAATCTAAAAATTCAGCACTGAAAAGTAGTGATATCAAAAAAAGGCCAAGTCAAAACTTTTAAAAATTACTTGGCGCATCGTGCATATAAATAGTATAGAAGTAGGTCGGTAATCAAATATACTCATCTATACATAAAATATATCTATAATCCCATAGAAAAACGATGCGCCAAGTAATTTTTAAAAGTTTTGACTTGGCCTTTTTTTGATATCACTACTTTTCAGTGCTGAATTTTTAGATTTCTTCTATTTTTTTTTTAGTTGAAGAGACTTGGCTGGTATTTTTACACGGAGTGTTTTTTATGGGATATCATTCCTTTTTTCAGTTTATTCTTACAATTTGTAGCATATATTGTGGAACCAAAGACTATAATTCCTTTAAAAAAATACGCCTTTTTGATTTGGTTGCTAAGAAAAGTTGTGCTTGTTACTATGTATATGCCATAAATGATATGCTATAAAGTATAGCGCAAGTTTCGTTCCAATCGGTCCAGCCGTTCTCGAGTTATGGCATCACTTCCGGTTTTCAAAATGGCGGCTGACTTGTTTATACTGGTGTTTATACTTTTATTTCAAAGATACGATTAAATATTTGGAAATGTCATTGACTTGGCTCCTTTTTTGATATCACTCCTTTTCGGTGTTGATTTTTTTTTAAGTAAAGAGACTTGGCTGCCTTTTTTACACGGAGTGTTTTTTTCTGGGATATCACTTCTTTTGTTAGTTTATTCATACAGCTTGTAGCACATGTCCGAGCAAGGACTAATTTCTTTAAAAAAATACGCCTCAACCGATTAGGATAGGTACTAAGAAATTACAATCGGTCCAGCCGTTTTCGATATATTATAACGTCCCTTCCGGTTTTGAAATGGCGGCCGAAATTAATGTCGTCTTGAATTCATAATTATTAGTCCTACAAAATTGCATAATTTGATTGCAATCGGTACAGCCGTTTTCGATATATTATAACGTCCCTTCCGGTTTTGAAATGGCGGCCGAAAATAATGTCGTCTTGAATTCATAATTATTAGTCATACTATTTCCAAAATTTGGTTGCAATCGGTACAGCCGCTTTCGATAATGACGTCACTTCGGTTTTAACAATGGCGGCCGAAAATAATGTCGTCTTTAATTCATAATTATTAGTCCTACACATTTCCAAAATTTGGTTGCAATTGGTACAGCCGTTTTCGATATATGACGTCACTTCCGGTTTTGACAATGGCGGCCGAAAATAATGTCGTCTTTAGTTCATAATTATATTAGTCCGACATAATTCTAAAATTTGGTTGCAATCGGTACATCCGTTTTCGATATATGACGTCACTTCCGGTTTTAACAATGGCGGCCGAAATTAATGTCGTATTGAATTCATAATTATAAGTCCTACACAATTCCAAAATTTAGTTGCAATCGGTACAGCCGTTTTCGTTATATGACGTCACTTCCGGTTTTAGAAAATGGCGGCCGAGAGCACTGCAACCTTGAATTTATAATTATTTACAATGTATGTTTACTAAATATCTATTTAAAAGTATAAAGTGGTGAATTTAGTGTCCTTTAGAATATTAATGACGTCATTTAGCATTTTTATGACGTCATTTCCGGTATAGGTAATAAGAAAACAATTTAGTTTTATCTAGTTGATACTTCATGAATGACCTTCTGAATTCAATAGCGCTAATTTCCGTCAAATCGCTCATGCCGTTTTCAATATATGACGTCACTTCCGGTTTCATTTAGTGGTTCCTGCCGCCATTTCCGGTACCGTTAATTTGTATATTAATTCATCCCAATTGATTTTTCAAATAGATTGCAGAATGAATATACAGGAGCTAGTTCAGTGGCAATCGGTACAGGCGTTTTCGATGTATGACGTCACTTCCGGTTTCAGGAATGGCGGCCGAGAACACTGTGTATTGAAATTATAATTTTGTATTGTCTTTGTTACAATGTAAGATAATGATATGTGTATTTAAAGTATAATTTGATGAAATAAGCTAAATATTGCAAATTTATGACGCCACTTCCGGTTTAGAATATAAGAAAATTATATTTTTAAGTAACATACTTCATATAGATGACCATCTCAACCGAATGGCGCTAATTTCGTTCTAATCGGTCCAGCCGTTTTTCATATATGACGTCACTTCCGGTTTAAAAATGGCGGCACAAAAAATCACAAGAGGCAAGGTATCATCAGACGCCAAAAGTGCATATGTGGTAAAAATTTCAGGTTGATCGGTTCAGCTGTTTAGGCTGTGGCGGTGATAGCAACGTTTCCTGATATCATCATCAGAATCAGAAAGTGATGTAATTTCACTGTTTTCTCGGTCCTCTAGCGCGCAAATGGCATAACCTATTGTTCCCAAATTTGGTATATGTAGTGGGGTGGGCCATAGCTCGAAATTAAGATATTTCGCAACAATGTGAGATTTACCAATTTTGAGATCCAGTAGGCCGAAAATGCCATGTTGTTGCTTACAGTAAAAGTAGTTGGTCTGCTCCTCAGTTTATATAGGCATTTACGGTATGTTGAGATACTGTGAGTGTACGGTACGACTTGGCTGTGTGGAGCGACCGCTCCACTAGATGGTATCGCAGTTGATTTGGTTTCGAGTGGTTCATGGACCGGGACCATAATATGACAAACATTGTAACTCGTATGATAACGCAGAATTATCTTCAAACATTGCGATTTAAGATTGCACCACGATCTTTTGATTTGATTGCACTTGATTTCCTGTACGTCAACAAAACGCCATCACTTTCGAGAAAAAAAGTTAAAGGTATCGAAAAAGAGTTAATTCTTGGCTGCAAGAAAATTGTGGTTATTTAATCAATTTGATGTTCCAATCCAACCCTAATGTCAAAAAGTTTGTAACTTCAGGAATACATTACCGTTAAAACATTTGGGCGTATAGATACGAGATATAGTTTCTATCATTTTCTTCAGAAGTTAATTATTTGGAAAACGATTTTATGTTATTTTGTTGTTTCGTTAATTTGGGGCATTGGTACCAGAATGCCAAAAAATTACTTCTTTAATTAATTCGCACCTTTGGTACATGCACTGAACATTTTTTATTTTTTTGGAGGAACAGATAATTTATTCTTTATCTTTTATTTCTGACCATTTGAATTCGATTAGTCCAACCGTCTGCAAAATGTCAGTAGCAACCCTTTTTATGGTGTTTTTAGGGTTTTTGATATTTCTTACTATTATTACTTATACTTTGCAGTAGTATGCACAACGATTAATTGTCCCAATACGTAAAACACATGATCGAGCATTTTTAGGAAATTTCATAGATCCGAATCGTAAAATTCTGCGAGTATTATTGACTCTAAACGTGAAGTTTCTTCTGCAGACAATCCCATTGGTCGCCTCTTCACCCCTGGAATATCTGACCAGCTGGTACTTCTCACCTCGCGCCTTGAGCTGCACTGAGGACTGCAGGGGCGTCCAGGTTTACACACCAGACGGCATCACAGTCGCCGAATGCAGCACTCCTATTCGCCCTTACTGTCACGACGACCCCGACGACGACCCGCAGTGCTCCGTAGCCGCTCGCTGTGTCGGAGCACCGCTCAAGTGCGCGGACGCCGGGGTTTTCCCGGATCCGTACTTCTGCTCCACACATCACACGTGCTCGGCGGCGGGGAGTTATTCGCAAGTGCACGCATGCGAGGATTCCGCGTACAACATCGTCACGGGGGAATGCGACTTGCCGCTAGACGATCCGGTCTGTCAATCTCCGGTGCCCATTTGTAGTTCGCTTGGACAGTTCGGGGCACTGAGAGCGCAACCAAGCTATTACTACAGGTGCTTCAGAGATACAGATATTCTGTATCCTGATTTGTACAAATGTGCAGGCGATTCAGTTTTCAATGAGACTTTGGGGAACTTCGGTTCATGTGACGATGAAATACCAACAACAGCTACAACAACAACAACAACAGCAACAACAACAACAACACCAACCACAAATGGACCGACTACCATCAAGTGTTCTGCAGATTGTAAACAGATAGTTTTATTGCCATATGAGACACCTGTTCAAGATTGTTCAAGGGAGACACCTTACTGTCACCACAACCCATTTATCTACCCTGTATGCTCCAAGTCTGCCCGTTGCTACGGAGCCCCATTGCATTGTGATCAAGAAGGAATATATCCCGACCCGTACTTCTGCACAATGTACCACACCTGTCTGGACATTGCTTCCTACTCTGAAGTCCATGACTGTGCTGACGTAGGAGACTACGCCTACAACATCGCTACCGGTCAATGTGATCTCCCACTTGACCATGAGGTATGCGACAATCCAGTACCTCCATGCACAGCCTTTACGCAGAGAGGAGCTCTCGCTATGAACCCCAGTTTCTACTACATATGTAAGCGGGATGTGGGCATCCTGTTTCCACATTTATACCAGTGTTCAGGTGGAGGCCACTACAATGAGACAAGCGGTTGTCCTGGTTCAACCACGCTACCATCTACAACTGAAGAAGATACTACAACTGAAGAACCAACCACAACTGAAGAGCCAACCACTTCTGAGGAACCGACCACAACTGAAGAACCAACCACAACTGAAGAGCCAACCACTTCTGAGGAAATGACCACTTCTGAGGAACAAACGACCGTTGAAGAACAAACAACTTCTGATGAACCGACCACAACTGAAGAACCAACGACAACTGTAGAACAAACTACAACTGACAAACAAACGACACCTGAAGAACAAACAACAACTGACGAACAAACAACAACTGAAGAACAAACAACAACTGAGGAACAAACAACAACAGACGAACAAACGTCAACTGAAGAGCCAACAACAACTGAAGAACAAACGACAACAGAAGCACCTACCACTGCCACATCAAGTACACCGACCACAAATGGACCGAGTACCATCAAGTGTTCTGCAGATTGTAAACATATAGTTTTATTGCCAGATGAGACACCTGTTCAAGATTGTCAAAGGGAGACGCCTTACTGTCACCACAACCCGTTTATCGACCCTGTATGCTCCAAGTCTGCACGTTGCTACGGAGCCCCATTGCATTGTGATCAAGAAGGAATATATCCCGACCCGTACTTCTGCACAATGTACCACACCTGTCTGGACATTGCTTCCTACTCTGAAGTCCATGACTGTGCTGACGTAGGAGACTACGCCTACAACATCGCTACCGGTCAATGTGATCTCCCACTTGACCATGAGGTATGCGACAATCCAGTTCCTCCATGCACAGCCTTTACGCAGAGGGGAGCTCTCGCTATGAACCCCAGTTTCTACTACATATGTAAGCGGGATGTGGGCATCCTGTTTCCACATTTATACCAGTGTTCAGGTGGAGGCCACTACAATGAGACAAGCGGTTGTCCTGGTTCAACCACGCTACCATCTACAACTGAAGAAGATACTACAACTGAAGAACTAACCACAACTGAAGAACCAACCACTTCGGAGGAACCGACCACAACTGAAGAACCAACCACAACTGAAGAGCCAACCACAACTGAAGAGCCAACCACTTCTGAGGAACCGACCACATCTGAAGAACCAACCACTTCGGAGGAACCTACCACAACTGAAGAACCAACCACAACTGAAGAGCCAACTACAACTGAAGAGCCAACCACTTCTGAGGAACCGACCACATCTGAAGAACCAACCACTTCGGAGGAACCTACCACAACTGAAGAACCAACCACAACTGAAGAGCCAACCACAACTGAAGAGCCAACCACTTCTGAGGAACCGACCACATCTGAAGAACCAACAACTTCGGAGGAACCTACCACAACTGAAGAACCAACCACAACTGAAGAGCCAACCATAACTGAAGAGCCAACCACTTCTGAGGAACCGACCACATCTGAAGAACCAACCACTTCGGAGGAACCTACCACAACTGAAGAACCAACCACAACTGAAGAGCCAACAACTTCTGAGGAACCGACCACAACTGAAGAACCAACCACAACTGAAGAGCCAACCACTTCTGAGGAACCGACCACATCTGAAGAACCAACCACTTCGGAGGAACCGACCACAACTAAGGAACCAACCACAACTGAAGAACCAACCACTTCTGAGGAACCGACCACAACTAAAGAGCCAACCACTTCTGAGAAACCGACCACAACTGAAGAACCAACCACTTCTGAGGAACCGACCACAACTGAAGAGCCAACCACTTCTGAAGAACCAACCACAACTGAAGAACAGACCACACCTGAAGAACAAACAACAACTGAAGAACCAACCACTGAAGAAGAAACTACAACCGAATTACCAACCACTGGCACATCAATAACAACAACAAGTCCCCCGACCACAAATGGACCAACTACCATCATGTGCTCTGCGGATTGTACGCAGATTATTTTAGATGAGACGCTTCTTCAAGATTGTGCAGGGGATAAGCCTTACTGTCACCACAATCCATTGCTCGACCCAGTATGCTCTGTGGCTGCCCGCTGTCACGGAGCCCCGTTGAAGTGTGCTCAAGAAGGGGACTTCCCTGACCCGTTCTTCTGCACAAGGTACCACACCTGTCCGGACGAAACTTCCTACTCTGTAGTCCATGACTGTGCCGCGGAAGGAGACCTCGCCTACAACATTGCTACTGGTCAGTGTGATCTCCCATTGGACCATGAAGTGTGCGACATTCCTGTACCTCTATGCACAAGATACCCGCAGGTCGGAGCCCTTTCTTTGAACCCCAGTTATTACTACAGATGCGCACGGGATGGTACAATCCTTTATCCATACTTATACCAGTGTCCAGGAGGAGGCCACTTCGATGAAACAGACGGAATATTAGGATCATGTCCAAGCACAACCACGCTACCGGCCACAACCACGACTGAAGAAGAAACCACTACTGAAGAAACGATCACAACTGAAAATACTGATGAACCGAGTACAACTGAAAATACTGATGCACCAATTACAACTGAAAATACCGATGAACCGAGTACAACTGAAATTACAACTGAATTTACTGAGGAACCAATTACAACTGAAACTACTGATGAACCGAGTACAACTGAAATTACAACTGAAAATACCGATGAACCGAATACAACTGAAATTACAACTGAAATCACTGAGGAACCAATTACAACTGAAAATACCGATGAACCGAGTACAACTGAACTTACAACTGAAAATACTGATGCACCAAGTACAACTGAAATCACTGAAGTACCAATTACAACTGAAAATACCGATGAACCGAGTACAACTGAAAATACTGTAGCACCAATTACAACTGAAAATACCGATGAACCGAGTACAACTGAAATTACAACTGAAATCACTGAGGAACCAATTACAACTGAAACTACTGAAGCCACAATAACAACTGAAACTACTGATGAACCGAGTACAACTGAAATTACAACTGAAAATACCGATGAACCGAGTACAACTGAAATTACAACTGAAAATACGGATGCACCAAGTACAACTGAAATCACTGAAGAACCAATTACAACTGAAAATACCGATGAACCGAGTACAACTGAAATTACAACTGAAAATACCGATGAACCGAGTACAACTGAAATTACAACTGAAAATACGGATGCACCAAGTACAACTGAAATCACTGAAGAACCAATTACAACTGACAATACCGATGAACCGAGTACAACTGAAATTACAACTGAAACTACGGATGCACCAAGTACAACTGAAATTACAACTGAAAATACGGATGAACCAATTACAACTGAAAATACCGATGAACCGAGTACAACTGAAATAACAACTGAAAATACTGAAGAACCAATTACAACTGAAAATACCGATGCGCCAAGTACAACTGAAATTACAACTGAAAATACGGATGCACCAAGTACAACTGAAATCACTGAAGAACCAATTACAACTGAAAATACCGATGAACCGAGTACAACTGAAATTACAACTGAAAATACCGATGAACCGAGTACAACTGAAATTACAACTGAAAATACGGATGCACCAAGTACAACTGAAATCACTGAAGAACCAATTACAACTGACAATACCGATGAACCGAGTACAACTGAAATTACAACTGAAACTACGGATGCACCAAGTACAACTGAAATTACAACTGAAAATACGGATGAACCAATTACAACTGAAAATACCGATGAACCGAGTACAACTGAAATAACAACTGAAAATACTGAAGAACCAATTACAACTGAAAATACCGATGCGCCAAGTACAACTGAAATTACAACTGAAAATACGGATGCACCAAGTACAACTGAAATCACTGAAGAACCAATTACAACTGAAAATACCGATGAACCGAGTACAACTGAAATTACAACTGAAACTACAGATGCACCAAGTACAACTGAAATTACAACTGAAAATACGGATGAACCAATTACAACTGAAAATACCGATGAACCGAGTACAACTGAAATAACAACTGAAAATACTGAAGAACCAATTACAACTGAAAATACCGATGAACCGAGTACAACTGAAATTACAACTGAAAATACTGATGCACCAAGTACAACTGAAATCACTGAAGAGCCAATGACAACTGATACTGATACGCCAATTACAACTGAAAATACTGATGGAACGAGTACTACGGGCACAACAGACTATCCACCGCCAACTGATTATCCAAACCCGCCAGTGCCGCCTGGTGACTACACTGGTATTATTGTTGGAAGTTCCTTTTTGGCAATTGGTATCATTTTTGGAGCAACTGTTCTTAGTTATGGATACATTAAAAGGCCGAAGTTGAAAGAACCCGAATCGAGGCAGCTGAATTCTGCTATGAGTGATATTATTACCGATAATATTAGTGTTTGCTAGGGGCGACCCGGCCATTATCAAATCACCATAACACACATAATGGTTATTCGGTCATAGTTGGACTAATGACATTGTGGGACTAGGAGAACAAACCTAGAACACTCAGAAAAGTACCTACAACAAATTGTTTTCATAATTTATTATGCATGTATTATTGTATTGTTATACCTTAATAAAAGAAAGAAGAAGATAATATACCAGGAACCAACTAGTAAGTCACAAATATTTTGAACAGAAACACTGGTATTGTCAAATATAAAATAAAAAGAGTCTGCAATATTTCGTCGATGCGTTCGATCGACTTTGTCAAGCAAGACTGACGAGTTCCGTTACCACTGCTGCCTTCTCTGCCGTCAGCCCCCCACCATGAGACCCGATGACTCACGCGAGAAGCCGACATACCATGACCATATATGGCCTGCCGTCTACCCAACCGATTTTCGCACCGAATTGAATTTAGACTTCACCACTGGACGAAGCATAGCCACCCATACGTCATCAAAATGACACGATGACTGACTAATAACTTCGTCCACACATGTAATGAATGCTGACTCAATAAATTTTCTTTTCTTAGCGTTACTTTCCTTATATATTTCTATAGCAGAATCCCAATCAAAAGTATGCATGTTAGTCCACGCATGTTCAGCTACTAAAGATGTAGAAATTTTATGATTTTTTACGTTATCTCGATGTTCTTTAACCTATTGTTATATTTTGTTATAACATTTTGTTATACCTATTGTATTTTATTATTCAATTAAAGTTTTATTATATAGCATTATGTGAATCTGTTATTGTTATTAAATATAGTATTGGTCATATTTTACGAAACTTTCCCACAAGGATGAACAATTATTTATAGGAAGTTGAAGAATGAAAAGAGTGAAAGAAGAGATCACCAGGCCCGGCTGACCGTATGGTAAAGTTCGTTCACGTTTAGAATATCAAGCCGTAATGGCGGCCGTGTACTACTGGGGCCAGATTCACAAAAAGTATTATCTGCTAATACGTATTATCTACCAAAAGCACCATGTTAAATGAAAGATAATACAAAAGGTATTAGGAGATAATACTTTTTGTGAATCTGGCCCCTGTAGTCTAGCGAGCAATTGTACCATAAAAAACACTCCGTGTAAAAATACCAGCCAAGTCTCTTCAACTTAAAAAAAAATAATGAAATCTTAAAATTCTGCACTGAAAAGTAGTGATATCAAAAAATTAGCCAAGTCAAATCTTTATTTGAAAATCAAAAAATACTTGGCGCATCGTGTACATAAATAGCTTGGAAGTATAGTCCAATCATAAATTATACATGAAATATACATATACATAGTATACCTATAATGCCTTAAAAAAAACGATGCGCCAAGTATTTTTTGATTTTCAAATAAAGATTTGACTTGGCTAATTTTTTGATATCACTACTTTTCAGTGCAGAATTTTAAGATTTCATTATTTTTTTTTAAGTTGAAGAGACTTGGCTGGTATTTTTACACGGAGTGTTTTTTATGGGGATATCACTCCTTTTTTTAGTTTATTCTTACAACTTGTGACAATCGAATGAACAATTACTAAATCCTTAAAAAAAAATACCCTTTACAATTTGGTTATTCTCATGAAAAAACAAAGGTTTCATTCCAATCGGTCAACCCAGTTCCGAGATATGGCAACACTTCGGTTTTCAAAATGGCTGCTGAACTTTCTGCACTGCCACATAGAATTTATAACTATGAATTATGTGTATCATTTTTAGCTTTCTGAATATGTATTTATTGTATTGGAGGGGATTATAATGATTTATAAATTTGAATGACGTCATTTCCGGCCTCATAAATAGGAAAATTCTAGTTTGACTGTTCATATTCCATAGAGATGGCCTTCCGAATCGTTTGGCACTAGTTTCATACCGATCTGTCAACAGTTTTCGAGATATTACGTTTCTTCCGGTCTCAAAATGGCTGCTGAAATCACTGACCTCTTGAATTATAATTTAAACATGATTACATTTTATTAAAAGCAGTCTCAAATAATTGAGCGAGCGAAGCGAGCGACTCCATTTGGCTCTTTTAGCACGGACCTCTGTTTTTTTTTTGTTTTTTTTTTTGTTTTTGTTTTTGTATGCTAAAGGAAGCAATAGAAGTCGCACCGTTTCACCGATCGACCTGAAATTTTGCACACATGTAAAGACAACCTTCTCTGTTTGCAGACCCAATTTTTTTTTTAAATCCATCCATTGGTTCATTGTTAAAATAAGTATCTCCTGATAGCCTAAAAAATTAAAATGGTCTTCGAGAAATGTGATCAAACTCATATTTAGCATGGTCAGTAAGACCAACAATGTCACTTATTTTACAAATTTTCAGCCGAATCTGTCAAGAAAGTATGCACTTATTGACATTTTTAATAGCTGTCAGAAATGAAACATTGAAAATGAATGTCTTTCCAATGCAACTGAATCTGATTTGCTTTAGGTACAAGAGTGTTTTGATGGTATGTACACTTTTTTAGTGAAAAGCAGATATTTTTATGTTTATTGAGTTGATCAAATTTGAATAATTCAATTTGGATCATAGTTTCCAACAAATCATTTCGAGTTTTTAAGGACCTTGATTGTCTTTTCGTCAATTCGTAGTTCTGATGGCCGTGCCTCCCGTGTTTCTACTTGGCTGATTTTGCATCCAGGAGGGATTAGAAACATAAGCTCACATTTCAATAATATCATTGAGTGGCGTTTGTTCTCTTCTAGCGTTCACACGTCATTCCAAATCTCTCCTGCATTTTGCTTCTTTTCGTTGATAATTTTGGCAATTTGGTGTACTTTGTGAAGGTATTAGTAAAATTGAATTGCTTTTAAAGCATAGATATATTAGGTATCTACAGTATTTGTCCAGGGGATTGATTATTTCAAATTATTTTCTTCTTGGAAACGTTGGATTTATTCCGTTTCTGAGCTTCTGTCTAGCCTGACATTTCCTTGAAGGTTGCTATTTTTTTTGAAAGTTTTGATTCATTCAGTTCAAAACATTACGTTGTCTTATTTTAATTGTGGAACGTTGGATTCATTCCGTTTCTAAACTAGGTAGTTACTATTTTACCTGATCCGTTTTTTTGTGTGGAACTTTGATTCCTTTCGCTTATTAGTTGAAAGGTGTTTACTTTATTTTCATATTTGCGAAGTTTTGTTCAAGATTCATTTCGTAACATTACGACATTGAATACATTACGTCTTTGAGCACACATTTCGTGCATTTCAAACATTGATCACACAAATATTATTGTACTTTAATTAGGTAGGTACTCTACTTCTTACTTTTTCATTACCTATCTTATCCCTATTTAAACATGCCGAAAAATGGAAAGACTTCTGCTAGAATGAAAGCCATAAAGGCGAAAAAGCGTCTGCGTGAAATTGAAGATCAAGAAACTGACGAAGCTAAATCTAAAAGGTTGAAACAAAATGTCGTTAATAATAAAGCATCAAGGAGCAAAGAGACCCCCGACCAGACTGCTGCAAGGAGATACTCAAATAATCAACGCAATACCCGCTCTCGTGCAGCGGGTATTGCCGATTGACCGACCAACTAAAAACTTCGCATGGTAATTGGTAGCAACATTTAAGGTATTTTTGCCAATTTTCAGTCTAATTTGTAGTTATTTTCAGAAGTTTTTGTAATTTTAGGGACATTTTGTGTGTTGGCTGTCAAATTCACGGCGACTTCGAATCTTCAGTTCAAGGCAAGGTAGTTAGAGCAGAAAGTTTCAAACGAAATGAAACTAATAATGACCGTTTAACAGATTGATCTGATATTGTGTCCACAGTAATATCATATCATATGAGTGGTCCCAGGTATATTGTTTGAAGGATATCATGTGATTTTTGAAACTTAACAAGGAACCGTTCAATCAAAGGTTTAATCGATCAACTTAAAACTTAGCAAGGTTATTGGGACCAATATTTTTTGGAAATTTTGGGGATATTTATACAAGTCTGTGACGAAATTCAAGAATTATTGGCTTTTAATGACATTTTCGATAGACATAATTTCGGTTCGAGGTGTTGCGTGTATCCGTGCTCGCTCATCAACGCGTTACTCAGAGCGTTTTCCTAGTATATTTATTGCATCAAAATGTAAATTTGTGAGATTTTTAAAATGTGTGACGTCATTTCCGGTTTCAGTATGGGAAACTGCAAATATTATTGATGATAATACATAAAGTTTACCGTCTAAATTGTTTAGCGCTGGTTTCTTTAAAATCTATTTAGACGTTATTAAGATATGATGTCATTTCTGGTTTCAAAATGGCGGCTTCCGGTTGGTTTTATATCAAGTCAAATGAAATATCAAAAGAACATACGTTACATAAATATCAAAATAATTGGATCAAATTTGTTGCCGAATTGCCAATCGATGAATTAAATTTCATGACGTCATTTCCGGTTTCGTTAACATAAATTTTAGTCTGTTGCTATTGATAATCCATATAGATGACCGTCCGAATCGTTTGGCGCTATTTTCGTTCCAATCGGTCCAGCTGTTGTTAAGATATGACGTCACTTCCGGTTTCAAAATGGCGGCACAAAAAATTCATGGGGTGAAGGTTAAATCAGACGCCAAAAGTGCACACGTGGTAAAAATGTGAGATCAATCGGTTCAGCCGTTTAGGCTGTGGCCATGTTACCGGATTTGAATTCCAGGAGACTACTACTGAGATTATTATTATTATTATTATTATTATTATGAAAACCGCCCTAAAACACTGTTTTCACGGCCCTCTAGCGTGCAAAGGGCGTAACCTATTGTTCCCAAATTTGGTATATGTTGTAGGGTGGGCCATAGCTCGAAATTAAGATATATCGCAACAATGTGAGATTTCCCAATTTTAAGATCCAGTAGGCCGAAAATGCCACTTTGATGCTTACAGTAAAAGTGGGTTTGCTCCAGCCTTTATATGAGAGTGTGCGCGCCGTACGACTTGGCTGGCGTGGAGCGACCGCTCCACTAGATATCTACACATGTAAATATCAATAATCAAAAAATATGTATAAGACGACTGTAGATAAAATAAATCAATTATATTGATTTTTTCTAATATTTTCTACTATTAAAAATTGTGTATTTCACATAATGTTTACAATTTTAATAATACAAAGAAGAAAGTCAATTGCCATTGACAGGGCATGTGTTCAAGTGAACGACCAATGAACGACGTGATGACTAAAACGTCAGAAATATTCTTAACGTGAACGATCTTTATCGACACATAATGTTGTGCATGTTTTGTCTACCCCCTGGCCCAAAATATTTGAAACCAGAGTCTGATCAAATTATAATATCGTCTTCCTGGTTCCAGACTGCACTATCTGCAAAACTTCATTGTTGAGAAACGGCATTACAGTTAAATGGTATCATTATTTTTATGTAATTTAGTCTCAACAGAAATACGCAATTAGGTACTTTTCAAAATATTTATTGGATTATTATAATCGGCAATATTAATTAATATGGGTAATAACTTTGTTTAATACAGCGTTAAATTTGAAGATAGTGCAGTATTGAACCATACTTCTTCTCAAGTTTTATTTCTCAAGACAGATTAAACATGGTAAAATCTAGGATACCAATTAGCAATACAGCACTATTGCCTTAGAATATTCTTCAGAAAGCAGATAGTAGGCACACTAACTATTTAGTTAGTGTGCCTACCACCGTGGTGCCTACTAACTGGTTTCTGACGTCATCCAATCACAGATCGCTGGGGAGGCGTTCAGAGCTCGACAAATAAAATCACACTTTCAAACCTCAATAACTCTTGAAATAAATTTATTTCAAAAACCTGTCAGTTCATGGATTCGGCCCGAATACGATTCGGTGCAATGTTAATCCATATGGCCGTGAATTGTATTTTGGCCGAAACCCCTTCTACACCGTGTAGACTGTCCGTGTAGACTGTACCGTGTAGACTGTAGATGATCTTCAAGTTCGCGACGGACCTCCATTTAACCTATGTTTAACGCAAAACGCGAGGTCTCGCAAGATTATTTTTAAAAACGATTCGAAAAATCCACCACCGCCAATTTGAAGATAACTATTTCTACTTTCTTTTGTTCTTCTTCAGTTCTAGATTTAATAGTAAAATTGTATACATATTGAAGTTAAAATGTTTAATTGAATTTGTAAGTGTATTGCGTGCTATTTAATAATACTTTTTAACCTAACAAAAAGGCTCAAAACAATTTTAAAATAATAAATAAGTATTTATAAGTGTTAAAAGTGAGTCTATGTCATCCAAGAGTGATTTTGTTTCCAACTTGAACTGACAGCTGAAACATTTTTTGGAAATAACTTCACTGGACTATTCATGTGAAATCTCCTCACTGTCATTAGAATAACACTGCACTGAATCGACAAATTAAGGTAATAATTACAGAATCGTCACCAGATAGTGCGTCAATAGATAAAGTGAGTGTGTAGACGTGCTGAAGTGAGACGTCATTTAAATGTATGTTAACATACTCTATTAAAGTGAGCGTGTAGAAGGGGTATAAGTCCGGTCCCTTATGTAATTCCGTGTTTTTTAGTGTCGAAAGCAATTTTACTGCTGAAAGAAAAAAAAATACATCTGACCTCAAAAAAATCATTTTTCCGACAATTACACTTAGTTCCAGTAAAATGGGTTGTAAACACAAAATATTGCAATCTTGATGTCATATTCATGAACAACTTTTTATTACGAAGAATTGACTGCCATCAAAACTATTTTGGGTTATTCCTCCCCAATTTCCAAAATTTCCCAAATTTTGATTTAGGAGTATTACCCTTACACAAAAATATGGATAATATTACAAATGGCATTCTTTATTTAAATATGCAAAATGATTGTAATTATATTGCCCCGTTAGCCCACAGAAAATTCACACGTGTTGCAAAATACCCCAAAAATCACCTTTTGCGCCCCCCTGAGGGGTTGTTGCCCCAAAGGGCAGATGTCAAACAACTGAAAGTGTAATGTGCGTACCTTAAGGTACCCAAAACCACTTTCAGAACTTCTGGGACCGGGGTGGGGGTAGGGTCCACTACGGCTGGCTCATGGTCTATATTGTTTAAAAGGTGAATTTACTTTGGTTTTAATCATTTTTGAAGGCACTTCCGGTTTTGTAAATTGGGTTGGCAAGAAATTTAAAGAAGGTTTTAAAATAGATGACAATTTGTATCGATTCGTCCGAGTAGTACATGGCCACTAGTCTCGTTCCGATCCGTCAATTAATTTTAAAAAATTATCATCGCCATCTTTAATGAAAGCGCCATTTTAAAGATTATAGTTTGACACCATCACGATATCGTTTCATAAAGTCAACACTTATTCGTAACCGTTGGAAAAATAAAAATATATTTCAAAGAAAGAAAGTTACAGCAATTTTTGGAATTGAATCAAAATAATTTATTACGTCGCCATTTTGAAAATTGAAGTGTTGATATTTTCACCTTGAGTGCAACAGTAGTAAGTGTATGCTATGCAAAAATGTTGGTTCTGTATCTTTCTCACTTATGCCGTTATGAATTAAATACGTTTTTGCGGCCATCTTGAATAACTCCACTATCTTGGATTTCCCAAAATGACACCATAATATTTTTTTCAATGGCAGGTCATGAACTAAACGAATCAGCAGTAAAATTGCTTTCGACACTAAAAAAATTCTCGACTCAATGTTTTCGACATAACGAACCGAACTAAATTCGGAACACGCATCGTTTGCTGTGTGATGCGAAAACGCTGTGTGTAACGATGCGAATTCGCATCGTTTTTAAGGGCATTATAGGTATATTATATATATTTAGGTACATTTGATTTTTGACAATGACAATTTTTATACTATGTACACCTATACACGATGCGCCAAGTATATATTGGTTTTTAAAATAAAGTTTTGACTTAACCCATTGTTTGATATGACAACTTTTCAGTGCTGAATTTTTAGATTTCTTATTTTTTTTAAACGGTGTGTTTTTTACGGGGTTGTATTTAATTAATTAAAAGTAAATTAAAATCTGAGGAGAATTCCCTAATAAGGAATTATTTGTATTATACAAATACAATAAAATACAAATAAAATCCTACTTCGATTTGGTTAAAAAATAATTAAGGGTTCATAATGAACAAAAAAAAGTGTTGCCAACGGCACGCGGTGTTCCCAAGCGGTCACCCATCCAAGTACTGACCGCGCCCGATGTTGCTTAACTTCGGTGATCGGACGAGAACCGGTGTTTTCAACATGGTATGGTCGTTGACGAGTAAATTGTGAATCTAATTGACATATAGACAATTAAATCACTCATTGGGTAAACAAGGAAGGGAAATCAGTGTTGCCAGATCGTGGGAAATTTCCCATATATGTGGGAATTACAAACCCAAATGGGAAAAAGGGAATTTTTATAGTTTTTGGTCCAAAACGTGGGAATTTAAGACATTTTAACTATTATTAATATTTAGTGTATAAAAACTTAAATATTAACAAATAAAAATTACGAAACAACGAAAAAGTACTAAAAATATATACAAGATGAAAATAATTTCGAATATAAATAGCTTTAAAATTTGCGCTAAAATAGCGGCACGCCTGCGGCGCAGTTTTTTTTTTAATTTGAAGAGTATTTAATTAGCGAAGGAGAGGCAGAAGCCCTGGAGGCTTGTTGGTTGGTGCATCATCGAACCGAATCTGATTTTCGACAAGTGAGTTTCGATCCGCTGACAAGTGATTTTGTGAGTTAAAATGTAATGTGGGAAATTTTATTGTTTTGTGGGAAATTTACGATAGCCTGATGGGAATTTCAGTTGTGCTCATCTGGCAACACTGAGGGAAATTTATTTATCGGAATTAACATTCACCTAAGACAGTTACCTACCTCCTTTCGGAAAAAAGTATAATATGGAAGATGAGAAATTCTTCCCCAACAGTAGATGGTATAAACCACGTATAAACTTACAGTATAGGCATTTTCAAATATATTTTTCCTGTTATTAAAGAATGTCTTGCATCTATATTTAATAAATCCATGGAATATGGAGTGTTTCTGTCCAGTTGGAAAAAATCAATCACCATTCCGATACCAAAAGTAAGTAAAACAAAGAGAGCAGATACAGACCTATGTTACCAATGTTTGAGAAAGATTTGGAGACAGTATAAACAAATTATGGAGTATATCGATGTCAACAATATATATTTTATATTTACTGAATAATATAAATAATAAATTAAAATGCAATCCTATTTTGTTTTGGTGTAAAAAATTATTCAGGGTTTGTAATGAAAAATAAAAAGTTTTGCCAACGGCACGCGGTGTTCCCAAGCGGTCACCCATCCAAGTACTGACCGCGCCCGATGTTGCTTAACTTCGGTGATCGGACGAGAACCGGTGTTTTCAACATGGTATGGTCGTTGACGAGAAGATTATGAATCTAACTGACATATAGACAATTAAATCACTCTTTAGCATAAACAAGGAAGGAAAATTAATTTCTCGGATTTAACGATAAATCTAGGACAATTATTATTCTCCTTTAGGAATAAACTAAGAACTAAAAAGCAATGTAAAAGTATATAACGACAACGTTCTTTCTCTAAGTGGAGTTAAGAGGTGTTGCTCTCTGGTGTTGACTCTTCCAACTACTCCAACACACGCGCGCGAATTCGAATGTAAATCGATGTCTGTGATCAATGCAAGAAATATTCGAATCAACTTGACGTGATCGTTCCTTCAGACACAGCCAACTGAAAATAGTTGTTAGTAAAACGAGTCATAAAATAATTATGTGCAAGTAATATTGACCCTGTTCGACCCCCAACATTTATTTAAAACAATGACGAAATCAAATAATATGGTGACATTCATATCTCATAATAGTTATTTCTTTATTTTTGATTGATATAATTGAATAATGGATGAGAAAGAAATGATCAACACTCTCGAATTCTTGACAGATTTGTTTGAAAATTGTCAAAATATCCTAAAATGTCCCGATGACCGTGCAAATTTTGAATTTCATTTGTCAAACGGTTCCAGTTTCAATTTTTAGAGAGCACAGGATCTTGTCCAAAAGTATTATAGTCTATAATATAGTCATTAGTCTGAGACTTGTCTATAAGTCCGTGTCACATTAACGTGACGGTGGAATATTTCAGCAAACAATTATTTTAAATATTCCAAGATAACAAGCATACGGCACTTAAAATTGTCCTTCCTTCCTATCCATGTCGACAACAAATCCAATGCGAAGCAATATTATTGAGCGAGCGAAGCGAGCGTCTCCTTTCGGCTCATTTGGCACGGACTTCTGTTTTTTTTGTTTTTTTTTGTTTGTTTTTTTGTAGTTTTTTTTTGTTGGGTGAGGCTGTACAGGTCAGAGTTTTTCTTCGATCGATCTGAAATTTTGCACACATGTAGAGACAACCTTTTCTGTTTGCAGACCCCAAATTATTTTAAAATCCATTCATTGGTTAAAATTGAAATAAACATCTCCTGATAGGTTGAAAAATGAAAATGGTCTTCGATAAATCTGATCAAATTCATATTTTGGCTATACATACAGGTCAGAGTTTTTCTTTGATCGAGCTGAAATTTTGCACACATGTAAAACCAACCTTCTCTGTTTGCAGACCATAATTTTTTTGAAATCCATTCATTGGTTAAAATTTAAATAAATATCTCCTGATAGGCTGAAAAATGAAAACAATCTTCGATTATTCAGATCAAACTCATATTTTGCATGATCATAAAGACCAACATTGTCTCTTATTTTACAAAATTTTATCCCAATCAGTTAAGAACGTATGAACTTATTAACATTTTTAATATCTGTCAGTAATGAAGTATCAAAATGAATGTTTTCCAGTGAAAATTGAATTGCAACTGATTTGCTATATTTACCAGGATGCTTAGATGTTATCTCAAGTTTCAATGAAAAGCATAATATTATGTTGTGTTGATTGAGTATCATATTTCAATTGAATATGGATGTATATGTTTTCTGTGCTTGTGTACGCATTTCCGGTTAGCGAGAATGGAAACGACAAAGAGTTGCTTATGGGAGAAGCAGCTGATTGAGCTGATTTGCTTTGCTGGGCAGTCGAATGCGCATACGTTTTACTGGGCAGCCTCAGGAATAAAACTCTCTATGGGTAGACAAATTCTAACTTGAGAAAATTTAGCTGGGCAACTTTAAATAAAAAATAACTCTATAGTTAGGCAGAATTAAAACTTGAGAAAAATTAAACATAATAAGTGAGACCGCGGCAGGATTCGAACCGACGATCTTTTGCACCACAGGCCAATGCTTTACCAACTGAGCTATTGGGTCTGCTATGTCTGAATGCTTCATAATATACACAGCTTACGCGCATTCAACAGCGCAGCGGAGCATATCAGTGGAATAGCCGATTCTCCCATAAGCAACTGTTTGTCGTTTCCATTCTCGCTTCCGGTTAGAGAATTTGCACGTACCCGTGCTCGCTCATCAACGCGTTACACAGAGCGGTTTCCTAGTATGGTGACACGCATTTATTTATTTAATTGTCTTTTTTATTGAATGTAACACTCCCCCAAATAATAAACGGTACTCGAAAGAAAATGAATTGACTGATTCAGGTTTGATGGCATCATCCCATGAAGCCAGTGCTAACGCATTATCTAACTCTTTTAGGTGGGCTCTGATTTCATTGATAATAACAAGGATTGATTGTCAAGGAACCGGCCCAGCAGCCAATACGTTTTGTACCAAGTACCGTTTATTATTTGGGGGAGTGTACAAGAACAGAGATACAAGTACAAACAATAAGGCGAGGTTTCACCTCAGTGGCTCTTCCACCTAACAATAAATTTATTAATATTAGAATAACATTGTTAAAAATTAATAACAAAAAAAACACAACATGAGCCACTAAAAAGTTTAGTAGAGTTTGGTAGATCAAGTGGAGCGGTCGCTCCACGCCAGCCAAGTCGTACGGCGCGCACACTCTCATATAAAAAGGCTGGAGCAACCCACTTTTACTGTAAGCATCAAAGTGGCATTTTCGGCCTACTGGATCTCAAAATTGGAAAATCTCACATTGTTGCGAAATATCTTAACTTCGAGCTATGGCCCACCCTACAACATATACCAAATTTGGGAGCAATAGGTTACGCCCTTTGCGAACTAGAGGGCCGTGAAAACCGTGAAATTGTACGGCTTTCAGATAATAATAATCCCAGAAAAAACACTCCGTGTAAAAATACCAGCCAAGTCTCTTTAACTATAAAAAAAATAGAAGAAATCTAAAAATTCAGCACTGAAAAGGAGTGATATCAAAAAAGGAGCCAAGTCAACGAATTTTACAAATTTTAATCGTACCATTGAAATAAAAATATCAACCCCCGAGAAATACTTAAAAAAAGGACTTGGCGCATCGTTTTTTTAAAGACACTTTTCTATCCTAAAAGTATAGGAAGAACTCTACAAGTATATTTTCCTGAGTATATCACATTCATTATCGACGAATCATACTACGTTTTAATATAACTAGTACTCTTACCTACTGGCAGTTTTGGTATTTTGTCAATATTCAGAGGAAATAAACGGATAAACGAATAACGAATAAACGGAAGCGGCCTAGTCTATTCGTTATTGCCACTATTTCTAGGGTCATATTAATCAATCATACTTCTCAATATCGTGACTGAGGGAAATAGCGAAAGCGCTCATTACAAGAAGGCCGTCAATGAGATTTGTATAAGTGACTAGTGCACTGAGCCATGCTGCTCAAATAATTACTGACTAGATTTTTATCTAAAGTAATACGTTATGTAATTTATGAATTTTTTTGGTATAAAATGTTAATTAATAGCAATTAATTACACGGCGAGAAGGTTCCAAGTATAATGCTGTAGTAGGTATGTTGATGTACCCACAAAACTATAGGTACCTACCAATCACAAACACAACTGTTCTGTATTTATTGCTTGTAAGACAATGCTATGTTTCTTTGCGTACTTATATTTAAATTTAAAATATTTTACAGAATGTTCAATATTTAATTTGAAAGTTTTGTCCCAATTTTTCTAGGCATTTCTGAACTACGTAGTATGTGAGTGGCTTAAGCTTAAGAATAGAAAAATGTCTTTAAAAAAACGATGCGCCAAGTCCTTTTTTTAAGTATTTCTCGGGGGTTGATATTTTTATTTCAATGGTACGATTAAAATTTGGAAAATTCGTTGACTTGGCTCCTTTTTTGATATCACTCCTTTTCAGTGCTGAATTTTTAGATTTCTTCTATTTTTTTTTATAGTTAAAGAGACTTGGCTGGTATTTTTACACGGAGTGTTTTTTCTGGGATATCACTTCTTTTGTTAGTTTATACATACAGCTTGTAGCACATGTCCGAGCAGGGACTAATTTCTTTAAAAAAATACGCCTCAACCGATTTGGTTACTATGAAAAGTTGCGTTTGGTATAAGATGACAATGATTATCCAAGAAGAATAGCTTAAGTTTCGTTATAATCGATCCAGCCGTTTTCGATACATGACGTCACTTCCGGTTTTGAAATAGCGGCCGAATTCCGGTATAGGTAATAAGAAAACAATCTAGTTTTATCTAGTTGATACCTTCATGAACGACCATCTGAATTCCTAATCCCTATATTTCCGTAAAATCGGTCATGCCGTTTGTAATATATGACGTCACTTCCGGTTTCATTTAGTGGTTCCTGCCGCCATTTCCGGTACCATTAATTTATTTATTCATTTTTCACAATTGATTTTTCAAATAAATAGCAGAATGAATACGCAGGAGCTAGTTCAGTTGCAATCGGTACAGGCGTTTTAGATATATGACGTCACTTCCGGTTTCAGGAATGGCGGCCGAGAACACTGCTACCTTGAATATATAAATTGTATTGTCTATGTTACAATGTAAGTTAATTATGTACGTATTTTAAGTATAATTTGTTGAAATAAGTTAAATATTGCGTATTTATGACGTCACTTCCGGTTTAGAAAATAAGAAAATAATATTTTTTTTATTGATACTCCATATAGATGACCATCTAAATCGAATGGCGCTAATTTCGTTCTAATCGGTCCAGACGTTTTTGAGTTATGACGTCACTTCCGGTTTAAAAATGGCGGCACAAAAAATCACAAGAGGCAAGGTATCATCAGACGCCAAAAGTGCATATGTGGTAAAAGTTTCAGGTCGATCGGTTTAGCCGTTTAGGCTGTGGCGGTGATAGCAACGTTTCCTGATATCATCTTCAGAATCAGAAAGTGGTGTAATTTCACTGTTTTCTCGGCCCTCTAGCTCGCAAACGGCATAACATATTGTTCCCTAATTTGGTATATGTAGTGGGGTGGGCCATAGCTCGAAATTAAGATATATCGCAACAATGTGAGATTTTCCAATTTTAAGATCCAGTAGGCCGAAAATGCCATGTTGTTGCTTACAGTAAAAGTGTTTGGTCTGCTCCTCAGTTTATTAGTCATTTACGGTATGTTGAGTGAGTGTGAGTGTACGGTACGACTTGGCTGGGTGGAGCGACCGCTCCACTAGATAATGATGATGATTCATCTTCCAATAAATTCCGCGGTCTCCGCCCCAGCCTAAACGGCTGGGTTGATTGACCCGAAATTTTCACCACATATACAGCTCGTCTGCCTGATGATACCTTGCTCTTATTAATTTTTTGTGCCGCCATTTTGAAACCGGAAGTGACGTCATATCTCAAAAACGGCTTAACCGATCGAAACGAAATTTGCGCCAATCGATTCAGACGGTCCTCTTTATGAAATAACAATAGGTTAATAAAAGTTTTCTAATTACTGAAACCGGAAATGACGTCATAGTTTAGCGAAATCTGCCTAAATTCACTTCCCTTTATATAAAAACCAACTACATATTCAGAAGGCTTATAATTAAATATTAGTATTTACATACATATTAATACAATGTGTAAGAGCTTTCAGCCGCCATTTTAAAAACCGGAAGTGATGCCATATCTCGAAAACGGCAGGACCTATTGGAACGATGCTTTCGCAATTCTTCATGGCATATCACTTTAAGTTTATATTTAGCTCCAAACAATATTTTTTTAGTAACTTATTCGGAAATGGCGTATTTTTTTAAAGGAATTGACCATTGTTGCCCTAATAAGTTTTACAAGTTGTGTAAATAAACTAAAAAAAAATAAGTGATATCCCCATAAAAAAACACTCCGTGTAAAAAAACAGCCAAGTCTCTTCAACCAAAAAAAAATTATGAAATCTAAAAATTATGCACTGAAACGTAGTGATATCAAAAAATGAGCCAAGTCAAAACTTTATTTGAAAATTAAAAAATACTTGGCGCATCGTTTTTTAGGGCATTGTAGGTATAGGTACTATAAGTATATGTATTTATATCTAGCCTATACTTCTAAGCTATTTATATACACGATGCGCCAAGTATTTTTTAATTTTCAAATAAAGTTTTGACTTGGCTCATTTTTTGATATCACTACGTTTCAGTGCATAATTTTTAGATTTCATAATTTTTTTTTTGGTTGAAGAGACTTGGCTGTTTTTTTACACGGAGTGTTTTTTATGGGTCGATATTTCTAGAAACAATAGGTAAACAAACTGGACGAATTCCTTGGACTTCTGAAGCTAGTAAACAAAACATACCTAATGAATTCGGGACATGATTTCTGAATTAGCGAAATATTATCAACTATAACCTCACTTTTGGACAAGCATTACAACTAGCTCAGCGTTTAATTACAGACAAAACAATACAGTGAAATGAGCGGCAATATTTACAGCAGTATTTACTGCCTAGGAGTGCCTTCATGCAACATTCTATTCTGTTTGATTCTGTTTGATCGTCTAGGAAGCTCCTTGATGTTTGTTGAAACAAGATGTGAATGAAAACACTCTACCTTCCTTGCAATTGAATAGACGCTAGTAATTTTATAAATATACTTCAAATGTTATAAAATAAACAATGTCGTTCTACTGAGCCCGGAACTCTAGCCCGGGTGAAACGGGCTAAACACGTAGCCACTCATATTATGTCATTAGTGTGTATGCAAAATTTCAGATTGATTTGTTGAACGGTACGGATTTGTTGGCTAAGCATTGACTACATTCCGTAGTAACCCTCACTACGTTCGTACTTTTTGGCGCTGAATTATGTTTCTATAGATTATTTTTCTATTGATTTATTTTTTTAGGCGAGGAGCCAATTGTATGCTTTTTTGCACGGAGTGTTTTAATATGTATATAAAAGTGCCTGGCGACCTCTTACTATGTAGATTAATTTAACATTATTAATGTGTTTATGTATTTATGTTGGACATTATTGCAGCCCAACTATACACATTTTTACAATCCCAAAATGATTTAAAAATATAAAAATTCAAAAAGCGCTTTGCGGGGCAGGCTGAATTAAATTTTGAAGCCAAATACACGATTTTACAATCACAAAATCGGTTGAAAATTAACAAAAATATAAAAAGCGCCATGCGGGGAAGGTTTGTCGCCTCTTATATTCAATTCTTCCATTAACTTTATGTTTGACATTTTACAGCCAAATACACAGTTTTCTATCCCAAAATGCTTTAAAAAATTACAAATGATCAATAATCGCCCTGCGGGGCAGGCGAGGCAATTTTTTAAAATTTCAATTCAATTGCTTCTTCGCTCAAAATAATACACGGTTTTATAAACCCAAAATCGTTTTAAAAGTGACTGAAATTAAAAATATCACTGCAGGGCAGGATTTGGGTGCATTCTGTTGTGTTTTTCTTGTGAAAAATGAACTTTTAAAAATCACCAAATCGTTTTTAAATTCCATTTTTTTAAGTTTAAAAAGTCCTGCGGGGCAGGTTGGTGGGCTGCTCTCTCCCAAAAACTTTTAAATAGGTACTTATAGTACGAGGCCCATGACGAGGCAGTCCAGCACTGGTCGACTAGATGACAGTTTAAAGTTGAATATAAATAACTAATAATAATTCCAAGTATTGTATTGACAATGCTATCTACTTATTGACAGTACGGTGAAGAAAGGAGATCAATATGCGTGTATGTGGGCTTCAAATGCTCGGAGTGTAAAGTATTCACAAGAACACATCAGGTCATGTGACAGACATTATTAATTGACCTTCTCTTATCGATTGTATCGACGGATTGGTCGTCACCTGCAGAAAGTAGTCACTTCGAGATATAATCCTGAACCATGACGCTGCTCGCTTACTTGGATCGGATTTTACCACCGACAATAAAACATCGGAAGTGTTTGGGCCTCAATGTCAAGCTGCTGTATTTAATGGGTAAGTACAAGCATTAGTATTTTTGCAGGTCCAAAAAACATAAAAATGTATTAGTTACGGGTTAAACGTGTCAGTTGTCACATATCACCTTGTGATGCATGTTCATAAGGATATGCAAAGTAAGTGAGAGTATTCAAATATTTAAACCCCCATTCTAAACAACAAAAATGCGGTCGTGGATTTAAGACGGCTGGACCAAATATTCACAGCAGATAAAGAGATAAATCTCATTCTCCCGTGTTTATACAAAATGAAAAAGTTTTTTGGCTTGTCGCAGAGAGACTATGGATAAATATGTGTATTTTGTCAAATTAAATCAATATTTTAGACACTGCGGACACACTACTAAAATCTGTATAATCAGAAAATAATCGGACTAACGATTTTAAAATTCAGAACCGTCCATTCGCCCCCCCCCCCCCCCTCATCAACATTTGAGTGATTAAGATTAATCACTGGGTGGGTTGGGTGAGTGGTTAACTCTCTGAACTTGTATTCCGGAGCCCCGGGTTCGATTCCCGCGGCCGTTCTTCCTGACTAGGGTTTTTTCGTGGTTTTCCCTCAGTCGACAGGCAAATGCTGGAAGGTACCCTACTAATAGGCCACGACCCACCTCCTTCCCACCTTCCATCCTTATACCTACTCTTCATCATCATCTCCCATTCATCATCATATAATCATTCATCCGTCGCCATTAGCCTCGCTGCATAACAGTGTGACGTTAATCCCCAGACAAAAAAGATTAATAACAAACACACTTAGGGTCTGTCCCCTCCTTTCACCCCCCCCCCCCCCCCCCTTAATGTGTTGCTGACATTCAAATGGCATGACTGGAATGTAGCTATTATTGACATATTATGTTGTCCGTCAACGTTTGGTGCAAGCTAATTCAAATATTTATGAAGAATAAAATATTTAAATAACGCTGTTGTTCAATAGGACAACAAAATCGATCCAAATGATTCTCATACCACTACCAGAAATGAACACCCTAAACTGCATGTCCAGCCAGATAGTGATCGTCCAATATTGCAGCTGACAACAATATAGTTAATGCATTTTCCACATTTAACAATATTGCATTTGACAAAATTAAAGTAAAAAAAATCTTTAAAAAGCGTAGACTACTTTGGAAAAATATGAGATCCTAAAGGCTACAAATCAGAAAGTTGATGGTTTAAAATTAAAATTCATCGAAATGCGCTACTTCCATGAAAATATACCCGCTTGCAAAAGCAATCCACGATTGTAAAAGAGCAATTTTCTGTTCACTTGAGTCGTGCCAACATATTGTCTTTCCACAACGATATGGCCACATTCTGGGAAATCATTGGTGTAATAATTCGGGGGGCACCTGCGTGCGGTGCTTCCCCCCCCCCCCCCCCCCCCCCCAGCAATCGTAGTAATCAACGCCCCACATGCAACTGACATGTTAAGTTCTATCGCTCCTCTAAATTATTCAGTAAAATGTAATTTTGATACCCTCCCCCCCCCCCCCCTCTTTCATTACAAATTAGGTCACTAAGTTTCAAGGCAAATGCACTGAAGCGCTAACCACGTTCTGGCTTTGCTTTTAATTTACATAATTATTTTTCAATCCAAGTGTTCAATGCACACTTGGCCAAAATGAAAACGGGTTTTGCGTAATACGGATTAGCTGCTGGTCATTCCTTTAAATCCTTGTTATTATAAATGAAATGAGAGCTCAACTACTAGAGTTAGATGACGCGTTAGCATAGACTTCATCGGATGATGCCAAGGCAATCCGATCCTTTCAAAAAACATTTTTACATTGGCCAAGTGATTTTTTTTTAAATCAGATGTGAAAGATGATTCGAATCAATGTACCTTATGATGTAGGCTGCTGGCCAATGAGCGACGAGCCTCACAACTTCCTGTACTACTGGCGGCTGTTCCTGCCACGGATCCAGCTGTTCCGAATGTTCTACTCCGTGCTGTTCCAATGCAAGAACGTGTCAATCGTGTGGGGCGACTTGTCGCTCGTCACGGAACATGCGCTCGCCGCGCTCGTCTACCTGGTCATCTTCGTCAAGTGTTACACGCTCTTCAGGTACCATGGGTAGCTCTTGACGAGAAGATCATTGTACCATGTGTAGCCCTTGACGAGAAGATCATTGTACCATGTGTAGCCCTTGACGAGAAGATCATTGTACCATGTGTAGTCCTTGACGAGAAGATCATTGTACGATGACGTAGCCCTTGACGAGAAGATCATTGTACCATGTGTAGTCCTTGACGAGAAGATCATTGTACCATGTGTAGCCCTTGACGAGAAGATCATTGTACCATGTGTAGTCCTTGACGAGAAGATCATTGTACCATGTGTAGTCCTTGACGAGAAGATCATTGTACCATGTGAAGCCCTTAACGAGAAGAAGATCATTGTACCATGTGTAGCCCTTGACGAGAAGATCATTGTACGATGACGTAGCCCTTGACGAGAAGATCATTGTACCATGTGTAGTCCTTGACGAGAAGATCATTGTACCATGTGTAGCCCTTGACGAGAAGATCATTGTACCATGTGAAGCCCTTAACGAGAAGAAGATCATTGTACCATGGGTAGCCCCTATACTGCCTAGGTTAAATTTGGCAACCTTGTGTAACTTTTTCTCGGTGCATAGTGATTTTCAATTGTTTGATATCATAATATACAAGGTTTAATTAGTTTAGTACATGCAAGTTCATCATTTTTTTTTAAATTGTGTGTTTGACCAAAAAAATTAAGTTGTATTTATACAACTTTGTAGGTAAGTATGACACATTTATAAATGTGTCATACTTCCATACGTTTTATTTATTGTATAATGTAGAATAATGGAATTATCTTAGAAAATAAATATAAATATTCTAAATCAGAACTAAAATTATGATTTTTGAACACAACTGTAAAACATGGGCTCTCTGACAAATAGTTTATGAGATAAAGGAACATGCCTCATATAAAATAAAGATTCCGAGTTAAGTTACAAAGAAATTGCTCCCAATGTGAGCTTCTTACAATATTGAACTAAATGCAAAGGATTCATAAAATCAAGTAGCGAGAGCATACTATTTCAAACATTATGTAATATTATTTCAGACACCGGGAGAGGTTGCAGCAGGTGATCGAGGCGCTGGAGAAGCTCAGTGGACCGGCAGAGGGAGATGAGGATCTGGTCAAGGCCGATAGAGTGTGTCACAGGATGACGCGGTCGTCGTTCGTCGGCTCGGTGTTGCTGCTCACAGTCGTCACGCTGGCGAGGGTGCCCAAGGGGTTGAGGACGAGAACCATCACGTTCAGGTTATTAAGAGGGAATTCTTACACATTTTAATTTTACAAATGGTGGCAGAAATGGTATAAAATATTTATTTTAGGCTTAGGTATTAACAATTATTTATGCACCATCATGTTATTATTAATTATATAATTCGATACTTTTATTTCCCAATTATCTACTACATTCTTTTTCCTACTTAATTTAAAAAATGAATTTACAAATGTTGGCATAGGGAACTCTCTCTAGTTATCGAATGGAAGAATAACGTGAAATAGTGAAAGTATACGTATCAAGGATGTAGAAAAAACACATATTTACTTTGGGATGAACAGTTTTCAAGTAATTGATACAGAAAGATAGACAGAAATCTCCGAATTTTAAAATGCTTGTTTTAAAACAGTAATATCGGCATTGACGTCATAGGCTCAGCATTTCAGCATTTCCATGGCAACAAAGTATTCACCATTGTGGACTTAGAAATGACATCACCGGGCTCACATACGTCACACATAACTTTTCCAGACAAAATGTCACATGACGTATTCAATTCAATTCAATTCAATTTTTATTTGTCCAGATTGGTCACATACATGTGAATTAGACAATGTCAATAATACATAGGTACATAACTCAATTTACAATTTGAGTTGTTATATTAAATAGAATTCTGCAAGAATTCGTCAATGGAATAAAAGCAATTAGTTATTAAAAAATCTTTCAAACAAGCGTTAAAAATGTACAAACGGTTATAATCCAGCTTGGACTTGAGCACTGCACTCAATTTATTATAAAATGTAACACCCACCTGTTTTGGGCACTTATTGATGTTATAGATTTACTCAAATGAAAATCATTGTTTTGTTTGGTATTGTTTGTAACCATGTACTTCATTATTCATGGTTAATAGGTACCTATTCTCAACAACAAACATGATTGCGCTAAGAATGTAAATGCATGGCAGTGTCATAATTTTAAAACGAATGAAAAGAGTCTGCATGAGTCTTTATAATAAAATCCTGGTGTACAAGGATCATAACTAGCATTGGCTAAAAATCGTACTGCTCTTTTTTGAAACATAAAAATTCTGCGGCTTTTACATGAAAACCCCCAAAGTAAAATACAATATGAAATTCTTGAATGAATATATGAGAAGTAAACTAACTTTGCAGTACTAAAATTACATATTTCCATAATTCTCCTAACTAAATAACAGCCAGAAGACACCTTTGAAGAAACTTCAAAAATATGTTCATTCCAATTTAATTTGTTGTCGACAGTTATTCCTAAAAATCTAGTAGTATTTTGAACCTTCAAACTTCGTCCATTTAAATAAATTAGTGGGCTGCTAATTCTTTCAAGCCTGGCACTAGGATTAAACTGAATAACTACTGATTTAGTAAAATTCAAACACAAACCATTCTCCTCTACCCAATCTGCTAATTGCTTTGTGGCACTATTGTTATATGCAAAATGCTCCCTAGCAGTGGAGCGAGTTGACTCACAATTCAAAAAATGGGTTGTATCTTTGGTTGTATCATCTGCATACAAAGTGAAGTTACCTTTGTTTTCACATGTGGATAGGTCGTTCGTATATAAAATAAATAACAATGGCGCTATTATCGATCCCTGAGGAACACCAATATTTATTACTACTTCGCTGGAATATAGCGGTCCACTACTGCTTGTTAACTTGATTACCTGAAGTCTATTTGTCAAATAGGATTTTTACCAATTATGGGCTTCTCCATTTATGCCAAAATGTTGTAGTTTATTTAATAATCTGTTGTGGTTAACCATGTCAAACGCTTTTGTGAAATCGTAAAAAAAAACACCTAATGAAGTATTGCGGTTGTCAAGAGAGTCTAAAACACATAAAATAAAACTAGTAATTGCTGATATAGTTGATCTGCCGCAGCAGATATTCAATTTGATATTTTATGAATGAAAATGTTAATTTTTTCTGAAAAGTGTATTTATCATTCTTTTTCGTGATGATCTTTACAAATTTACGTAATTCATGACTATTATACTTCACTAATAACCTACCTACTTATTAATTATAAATGAACAGTCCTTCCTCTAATACGTTGTTCAACTACGATATCGTAGTTGAAACCCAGTGTGAACTGAATGTGATCGAGTTCAACTGCAGTTGAAATCTCAATCGCATTTGAAACCCAGTGTGAACTGAATGTGATCGAGTTCAACTGTGATCAAGGTATTTTGGTATAATCCAGTTACTACTTGTGCGCAGACGCTGGTTCCCCGTGAACATCTACCAGCCGGTGATCTTCGATCTCTGTCTGGCCTTCATGTCCGTGGCCAGCATCTTCGACATCACTCTCATCCACGTGGCCAACGTGTTGCTGGTCGTGTTGCTCATCCACGTGGGACTGCAGCTCAAGCTCTTGCGGTAAGCAGTGCTCTGTTATACTCGAGCTCTGTCTGGCCTTCATGTCCGTTGCCAGCATCTTCGACATCACTCTCATCCACGTGGCCAACGTGTTGCTGGTCGTGTTGCTCATCCACGTGGGACTGCAGCTCAAGCTCTTGCGGTAAGCAGTGCTCTGTTATACTCGAGCTCTGTCTGGCCTTCATGTCCGTGGCCAGCATCTTCGACATCACTCTCATCCACGTGGCCAACGTGTTGCTGGTCGTGTTGCTGATCCACGTGGGACTGCAGCTCAAGCACTTGCGGTAAGCAGTGCTCTGTCTGGCCTTCATGGCCGTGGCCAGCATCTTCGACATCACTCTCATCCACGTGGCCAACGTGTTGCTGGTCGTGTTGCTCATCCACGTGGGACTGCAGCTCAAGCTCTTGCGGTAAGCAGTGCTCTGTTATACTCGAGCTCTGTCTGGCCTTCATGTCCGTGGCCAGCATCTTCGACATCACTCTCATCCACGTGGCCAACGTGTTGCTGGTCGTGTTGCTCATCCACGTGGGACTGCAGCTCAAGCTCTTGCGGTAAGCAGTGCTCTGTTATACTCGAGCTCTGTCTGCCCTTCATGGCCGTGGCCAGCATCTTCGACATCACTCTCATCCACGTGGCCAACGTGTTGCTGGTCGTGCTGCTCATCCACGTGGGACTGCAGCTCAAGCTCTTGCGGTAAGCAGTGCTCTGTTATACTCGAGCTCTGTCTGGCCTTCATGTCCGTGGCCAGCATCTTCGACATCACTCTCATCCACGTGGCCAACGTGTTGCTGGTCGTGTTGCTCATCCACGTGGGACTGCAGCTCAAGCTCTTGCGGTAAGCAGTGCTCTGTTATACCCTTCAAGCTCTGTCTGGCCTTCATGTCCGTGGCCAGCATCTTCGACATCACTCTCATCCACGTGGCCAACGTGTTGCTGGTCGTGTTGCTCATCCACGTGGGACTGCAGCTCAAGCTCTTGCGGTAAGCAGTGCTCTGTTATACTCGAGCTCTGTCTGGCCTTCATGTCCGTGGCCAGCATCTTCGACATCACTCTCATCCACGTGGCCAACGTGTTGCTGGTCGTGCTGCTGATCCACGTGGGACTGCAGCTCAAGCTCTTGCGGTAAGCAGTGCTCTGTTATACTCGAGCTCTGTCTGGCCTTCATGTCCGTGGCCAGCATCTTCGACATCCCCCTTATCCACGTGGCCAACGTGTTGCTGGTCGTGCTGCTCATCCACGTGGGACTGCAGCTCAAGCTCTTGCGGGAAGCAGTGCTCTGTTATACTCGAGCTCTGTCTGGCCTTCATGTCCGTGGCCAGCATCTTCGACATCACTCTCATCCACGTGGCCAACGTGTTGCTGGTCGTGCTGCTCATCCACGTGGGACTGCAGCTCAAGCTCTTGCGGGAAGCAGTGCTCTGTTATACCCTTCAAGCTCATCACAGCCTTCTCGACAATTACTTCGTTCTATATGGGTAGCTGCCTGTCGACGAAGCGCTACTACCGGCGGGGTGGCAATAAAATGTACTTCAATGTAGCGAACGCCCCCAGAGAACGAAGTGACTGTTGAGAAGGCTGTGGAGCTTATATAGTTGGGTAGAGTGAGCACGACGGGATAAACTTGAGCCAAACATCTCGGCTGGGTTTATTATCAGTATTTATCAACATAAACAACTAAACTAAATACCTTGAAACCTCTGGATATGCACATGTTACATGACAGGTGTTTCGATATGTTTGCTTCAACCCGCACAGTGGAGGGATAGTTCAATGCTTCCTCTACCCAACTATTAATGGTCACAGGATATACCGGGAAAGTGCATATTTTCACTAAAATATCAACTTTAATTTAGGAGGCGTATTCTAGAACGTTTCCCAATTCCATTCCTTATGGAATCTGGGTCACGGCTACATCCTAAATCCTACATATTGGATGAATTTGAATGTAATGAAAATCAAACGATATCTTCCATGAACAAATCTTTATCTCAGAGGTAGAAGGCCAGATGTCAATTTTCTAGATTTTTATTCGGACACTTTTGGAATGATGTCATCAAGCTCTATCAACTTCAATTTTACTGATGTCAACAAATACAGTTATATTGAAGTATTCTCTTACACAATGACTAATGACACTATTACAATGATTGGATGAAGGCAGAAGTACTGGTTATTGAACTCATCTCAAGGATCATTGTAAAGGGCAATTTACCTCTGAGATATAGAAATTAATAACGTTGAAGTTGGTAGACAAACTGCTGCCGCTAAATCTACCCCTCATTTAAAAATGTAATTTTAATTTAATTTCATAATTTTCTTTTCGAAATTCCATTTCGTGCAGTAGTGGCATATAATAGTGTTTAACGGCACTTCGACAGCGAGGTCATTTTACGCACATTATTAAGATTTTGTTAACTTGGTTGAATACTAGGGAGGACATGGGGAGGGGTAGAGAGCCTATATACTGGGGAAGAGAGTGGCCAACTGGGTGACTGTTTTCTATTGGTTGAAGAATTAACCAATGGGTGCGCCGTTTTATGGGAGCCGCCATCTTGCTTCACTCAAACAGTGGGCAAGTAGCTGGCTGTGGCTAGAGAGCCAGAGACTTTGACGACCTTGACAGGTGCCCATGACTTGAGTACAACAAGATGGCGCCCACGAGTTGGCCACTCTCTTCCCCCAGTATATAGGCTCTCTAGGGAGGGGTAGACCTATCGGGTCCGACCCGGGGGAGTCTGAATCAGGTGGGAAAGTCAGTCTAGAATGGTGACAGCCCGGGGGGGGGGGGGCTTTGGGCCGGTGGGGCCCGGTTTCAGGGGGATCACCATCTCGAGGGAGGAGGCCGGCCCGAGGGGCCCGCAAATTTGGGTAGGGCATGGGACTAAGTCGACCCAGAACTGCACTTATAGTTATAGTTGGGACCAACTCGTAATGTGAGTTGGCCCCTTAAGCGCCACCACCGCGTCAAGGTAGCAGTTATCGATGAGACATTTAGAACATGAGTAGGAAACATTTATCATGACTACTGAAATAAAGTTACTAATAATGTGTTTCATCCCCTTTAAGATGCAAACTCGTGAACGTGCGAGAGCAAGTCAATGGAAAGCTGAAGTCACAACTGAAGTCGGACTTTGCAACTGCAAGTCCAGTGGCGATGTCCGTGGGCGAAGACGACATCTCCTGCACTGACTTGACTGCTGCTGACAGCTTGCCTGGGTCGTACATCCCCGACAGATCCGTGCCAGCTGCAAGCACCATGCCTGATGTGGGACGAGAATATATTTCCTACATTGATTTGGTTGCTCCTGTCAATAAACTGGGGTCGTACAGCACCGTCAGCACTTTGCAAGCTGATATGGAAGTGACGACAACAGAATTCCAAGTTGTGAGCAAAGAAGACTTCAAAGACTCCAAGGGCAAAGACTTGGCAAAACAACGCTTTGATTTTGAAATGGAGCAGTCGTTGATATCCTGTGTGCAGACTCATCAATTATTAATCAAGTGAGTGAATCAATTATCAAGTGGCTTGTGTTTTGTATATTATCCTGTATTTTCGAGGTTTTCTCCAATCTAAAAAATATTATTTATGCATTTTATTTTTGAAGATCACTCATTTTATACCTTCCTGCGTTGCATGTATAGGGAACGTGTAATAGTTTTTCATAAGAACAATTATATCAAAAATCGCCTGGGCTACCTACTACATTTAACATTAGGAATAGTCTGATTTAAAACAGGTAATTCCGTAAGATTACCAATGAAAATTATGCCTTCTCTCGTTCCAATTTGAAGGGTACAAAGTACACTTTTTGAAAAAATCAGTTTAATTAAGGTGTAATCTTGCAGTGATTTTTATGAGCTTTCAGAATATACCATTGGTTTTTAGAAAATATTGCCAAAACGTCTTGAAAAACGCAATTTAAATATCAATTTGTATGGAAGATAGATACAAGTTTCAACATAAAACTTCGTTTATCTAAGTTTCCTCCGAATGTGACTTATAACGTTCTTCCCCTGTACCCTTCATTTCTTAAAAACTAAACTTGAACTGCAGAAAGATCGATGTTCTGAACTTTTGATAATAATAATCTGGTTGGCAGGGTGACGGGGGATTTGAACATGATCTTCAAGCACATGTTGATGGCGCAGATGATGACGAACCTGTTGCTGGGCTGGGCGGCGCTCTACTCCACGACACTGGTGCGTATGAAGATCATTGGACTTGTTAGCAAGGCAGTGGTCATGACGGCTGTTCCGAGGTGTGTGCTGGTGGCCCTGATAAGGACCGTTTCATCATTGGACTTGACACACACGCAGCCCTTCGAGATACCGCACTTGTTCTTTGAGATCTTTGATCTCCTAAAAATGATATTATTTACATATTATGTTTGTCGCGCCTGCACGAGCCGCCTCAAGCCAAGCTCACCTCTACTTCGAAGAGAATAAGACCGATAAAATTAATAATTTCTTAAAAAACACTTGAACTATTTTGACTCAATACACATTTCTTCACCATTCGCCGCCATAATTCTTGCTGCAAGTGCAGCTTGACCAATGCAGCTGTTGTACATCTTGCTATTGCTCTTGACGAACTCTTGTAATGTTGTGGTATTTCTGCAGGCGGAATCTCTGGACATGAAAGTCATGATTGTCCTCGCTCTGCTCTCGATCAGCATCTTCGAATTCTTTTTGTTTTGTTGGTACGGGCAGAACCTTACGGATGAGGTAAGCCTTTCACCGCATTCAACCAATTAATGCATCAGTTAATTATTGACAAATTATAGTGTAAAAAGGGGAGCAAACGTCAAACCCGTTTTTGCGTTTTGCGTTTTCCGTTATCAAAAGTCTGCCGTGAGTGTTTTCTGGACTTGTGATTGGCTATAAGAATAACAACGGAAAACGAAAAACGCACAAACGGTCTATGTGGACTCAGCATAAAGAACAATTGGGCTAGCCTTTCGGAGCAAAGTATTGATGAAATGGTTGCCTTCAGATTCCTGAAACAATAACGTACTTACTTCGCCATGAAAATATCCTTTATGTCTTATTGAACATTCAATAAAAGTTCAGTAAAAGTCAAACAATGGTAAAATAAAATATAACAAAGAATAATAGAAAATCACCAACATGTTCTTAAAGTTTCCTGACGATTTTATTTAGTTTGTTTGTAGTTAGAAAAAAATGTAATACTGTGAAGCATTTTTTTAATACTGCTATGATTTTTTGACAGATACAGAATCGACTAAATAGGGCATTTTATGACTCTACTAACTCAATGTTCCAAAAATTTGAGTTAGTGGGTTTTTCCGAAATTCTGAACTTAATACAGTACAGTTACAGTTACTGTCTATTACAGTACAGTACAGTCAACATACAGTTTTATAATTTTTCACTTGTAAGATAGAGTTATGTCATTTTCAATGTAATTATTATGAAAATGTTATGTTTAGTTTCTTACAAAATACATAATTTCTATTTTATATTATACTGTGTCCATGTGGCAACCATTGTTGAATGGCAGTGTTTTCCAATAAAGTTTTCTCCTCTCCCTCTTTGTAATTAGCGTATCTTCATTGAAATACATCATGTGAAATGATCTGACTTGCAGAGCCTGAATGTGCTGTCTGCCGCCTACGCCTGTGATTGGCTGGAGACGAGCAACAAGTTCCAACATGCTCTGAGGATGCTGATGATGCAGAAGCAGTTGCAAGTGCGCGCTGGAGGCATTCCTCTGTCGCGAACCACATTCAGAGCTGTGAGTACATCATACAGAACTGTAACCGAAGTACAGTACAGAACAGTACAGTACAGAAGGGTTGGGATGGGAGGTAGCCGAGGAAGTTCATGGAGTCGGGCTTGATGACAGCAATAGGCGAATAGACATTATCGCTATTGATCAGAAGACTCGCCACGGCTGCATCCTTGATCGAACTCTATGATCCAACCATCCACTTCGAGTCGAACACCGGACATGGGACACCTGAGTCGGAGCCCGTGGAACAATCCCTGAATTTTTTAAGAGTTTTTGTGACAAATTTAAATTTCAAAAATCCTTCATTTCTAATATTAGTATTTTAACGATTAATCATCATAATCATCATCATCAATCATCATTATCATCTTCATCTACCTCATGTTCATCATTATCAATGATCATTATCATCAGTATCAATAATCATCATTATTAATAATCATTATCATCATCATACGATATTCACCCAGTTCAATATCACCCAGTTATTGCGTTTTCGAGCCAAGGGGGCACACTCTAGTGTGAGAAAGTATAAGTGCTATAGATGGAATCGTTTTGGTTTCGGCCGCCAATTTTATTGATATTAAGAATGTAATTTTGAACAGAAATGCTGTATTTATTATCTTCGAAAATGAACCACAAATATGGTAAGGAATCTGGTGGAAATAATAAAATGAAGTAATAACAAAGTAATAACGTAAACAACACAACTCACAAGTTATTACACCTTCACTGACACTTCGATTCCGCCATGACACCATGACACCAAACCAACGTAAACAAACCAATCCGCGTCACGGCGCATGACACTTAAGTGTCATGGTGGTTATAGACGACTGGAAAGTGCTGCCATCTGGTCAGCCCGAAAACTCGAATTAGCAGTCTTTGTTCAAGTGCCCTCAATTTCACATTACGATATTATATACCAATGACATTGTTTATCCCACTGAATTTGGCTGGGTCGATGGAGCTTGTTTTGATGCTACGTTCCATCTATATCAAGACGATATTCTTCCTAGTTGTGTTGAATGCTACTTAAATATCTTCTTTGTCTTGTTTAAGATTTGCAAGACCATCTACTACGTTCACATGGCTCTGAAAAAGCTCTACAATGGAGAAAAGATCCTGAAAATAACCAAAGAAGAATGAACCGCAATCAACTACTCAAGAAATGGCGGATCGTCGAACAATTTCATTAATTCATTGCGGTGGTTAATTTATTTTGATGGGTGGTTTGGTGAATAGTTTGGTTGGTAAATTTTTAACGTGTTTAATTTTCTCTTTTGCTCATCGGTTTGCATGCACGATTACTTTACAACGACAGGTACAGCAAAATATTAGATTTTTTTTTATCTGAACGATTTGAGTATTAGCTTTACTTAATATATACGTCAGACTGCCTGATGGCGCTTAGTTAAGACGTAGAGATACATTCGTCAGACGTGATTACCTTCTTGTATCTTTAGATTTGGAGTTTCTGTGTTATCGTGTAGGTAATGCAATTGTTATTTATTTATTTCTTTAGCTCTAGGCGCTGTAAAGATAAGACTCTGAAACATTACCAATCTTGATAATGTTTGTCTGAAAGCACCGAATTATACTCACTCAAAACTGTTAAAACTGAATTGTAATGTAACTTTTGTAACCACTACACGTCCATTACAAAAGCACAATGGTGTCGATTTACAAATGGTGACAGCTGTAGGTACCTGAATTGATTAAAACCAAAGGCAGAAAAGCGAAGTAATTCAGACGAAAACTTGTCAATATTATCCAGAATATCCATGTTATTTTTTCTCATAGGAAGAGATTTTGTGTAACATGTGCTTTGTAATTTAACAAATCTCAAAATAAAAATTAAGGCCATTGTTTTCTTGATTTTACGTTGCTCACGTTTGAAATGATAAATGACACTCTATAAAGTCAACAAAATATAATATAGTTTATTTTGAAGTATTTGTTTTTAAATTTACTTCTCACCATTAAAAATATGATTGTATGCAGGGGCGGATTAAACTGTTTGGCGCCCCTAGGCTAATTCACATGAGACGCCCCCCCCCCCCCCTCCCCAAAGGAAACAATTGCACCCTGTCTATTTCTGTTCTCTTTTCTCTTAAAATCACTGAACGACGCTGTAATCACAGAAACTTCCTAAATTGGGATGGCTAACCCGTGAGAGAGAATGAAGGCATTAGAAGCCCCGCAGGGTTTAGAATTTATACACTTTTTGATTGAACCTGGGGCGAGGAAAAAGCGTATTTTTCAATCTAAATCATTGTAATATACCTCAAGTTAGGAACCCTACCTCTTGCGTGGGGGGGGGGGGGGGATCTCCATACCACCCCATTATATTAAAAATACTACAGTAATTGTCTTGACACAAGTTATACCACATTTTCATAATACTTCGTGTTGGTAGTTTGTTTATGATTTCATTTTTTTTATCATAGTTTGGCATTTATTTGACGCCGCGGCGCCCCCTGGAAGATAGATGGGGCCCCTAGGCTATAGCCTAAGTAGCTTAATGGGTGGGGGGGGGGGGCTGATTGTATGAAGGACTATTCATATAATATACTATATAAGTATTAGTTTCTGAGCTCACCCCAAGAATCATTAAAATGAATTATTGTCCTTTTGCTTCTGAGGTTTAGATTGAAACCTTAGTAAGCACGTAATAACTGCTCTACATCAAGTTTCAAATAATTGGAAATCCCACGATGATGATATACATTCATACCAATCTTCTTATCATTTGCTTGGCTAAACCCACTTGACCTCCAGACACAGATGGGTCAGAAGTGCAAGTGTTTTTATGATAGCACAATTCGGAAGATGTAGATGAAGTCATCTGCACAAGAAGCAACATGCATATTATTGTTCACGTCTGCTTCGTCATCTTCCTTTGCCAAGCGCCAGGTAAGTGCGTAGAAACCAATGAAAAACGTTATTGTACAAAACGGATGGGCTGCTGGTCAGGTTCCTTGACAATCAATCCTTGTTATTATCAATGATATCAGAGCTCACCTTCTAGAGTTAGATGATGCGTTAGCATAGAATTCATGGGATAATACCATCAAACCTTGATCAGCCAATCATTTTCTTTTGAATACCGTTTATTATTTGTTCGAGTGTACGTATTCTTGTCAAGTTGCTTGTTTGAATTTGGAACGTTGGAAGCTGAGAAAACTTGACCGGATTTACGACACATGAAAGTTGTCTGAGTTGCAAATGGTTGTTACCACAGACTCTATTAGCACTTAGAGGACGCTGAATTATATGGTTATAGTATTTAAAATGAATCGCAGTGCTAAGTTATGTTAAATATTATCAAGGTTGCGGTCTGAGATAAGGAACCTCATGGCAAAAATTATACTTTCGCTTTTTGAGAATATTCTGGTCCTTAAAAAAAAAACGATTTATTTTGCCATATTTTTACTAATTTTCATGCACTAAACGTCTGTAGGACAAAATAAAACTTATAACCATTCCAAGCTATGAAACTATTTTCATTGAACTGTTCTGAAGACTCGTACAAAACCTTATTATATTAACAATTACATTAGTAAAAGATATTGTTAAAAAAAATCGATAAAAACACTTCAAGATCAAACTCGCAATACTCAGCGTCTTAATATAAAAGCATTTTTTTTAACATCTGAGAATCTATCAAATTATATAATATTTATCTTATATTTTGAACCCCATTTCATATTACCATCAATACAGTATAAAATATGTTCAGGAAGTTCGGCGTGGAATCTGGTCGCGACGCCCAAGCATCGTCATCTGAACCCTCGGTCGTCGGTCGACGTCACGTGCTCGGGCGTCGAGACGCTCGTCGCGTGCGAGTTCGCCGTCGCCGACGTCGAGCGCACGTTCGCTACCATGAACTTCAGCGCAGGTCAGAGAACATCTGCTTGTCATTGTCACTTTCATATAGCCATCATAGTTTGGAAAACACGATGGCTCTTATTTTCCTTAATAACATTACAAAATTTCAACTTCATCGGACTCTGAAGTGTCAAACAATCGTTTAAAACTGTAACCATCAGCTGATTTTGTTAAAATCAGTCTGAAAATTCTGGAAGTGGTCTTTACATGTATGCTAAATTTCATCTCTATCGGAGAAAAGGTGTGACCTGTGTGTCGCCAACAATGTGAAAAAATAACAAAAATAAAAACACAGGTCTGTGCCCAAAGAGTCGAAATGAGTCGCTCGCTCAATCAATAGAAAACAGATGAGTTAGAGATGTTCAAGAAGATGAAATGAATGAGATGATAAGATGAGGAATGAAATGAAAGAACTGCATGATTACCCGAGGCAATGCATTAGCGATGTTTGGTTCGAGCCCCGGTTCGACCTTCTGATTCCCCGCAAGACATGACATGTTCTCTTGTCCCGTCAGGCACGGAGACGCCAGTGGTCCAGCGCACCTTCCCCGACGGCGACGTCGCGTACCGTGCTCGCTACCATGGCAACGGTCTGGAGTCCGGACAATGCGGCATCAGACTCTCCAACGTCTTCTCCGGGAGATATGTCGTCGGATGCCGAGCCAAAGCTGCGCGAGGGGGTTGGAAACAAGCCGTTATGACGTTACTGGTTAGCGGTAAGTATCTGGAGAAACTTATTAGTTTGAGATTCTAGGTTTGCGGAAATATCCTAGCTGTTTGTACGAATTATCGTCAGAACATACTCCATGGAGATATGATGAGGGATGTACAGCATTATGTTGTGATAAAACTTACCCACTATAGCGACTACCAGTCGTACGCAGACGTAGTATAAGTTGCCAAAAAATAATACAGAGCAATACAAATAATACAGTACAAACAAAAAAAATACAGTTCAAAAAAATTACAAAAAAAATATATTTTTTGGTGTTTTAAAAAAAATACTGGCTTTTATCGCAACATAACGAGGCGCTGTACATATTATATTCCTAATAATCTCTCCGTCATGTTATTCGAGACAACAAGGAACACGACTGCACTCTGGTGGCTATTGTGGTACTAGGTAAATAACGGGTATCACTATCAGGGGCGAATTTGTATTGCTTTAATTGTTTTTATGACTAAAAAAGGTAATTTATAAGTTCTTCTTCTTCTTCTTCTTCTATCCTGGATTAGGCATAAATGCCTGTTCCGGTTCCAAATGCTATGTCACCATCGTTTTCTGGGCCGCCCTACATCTCTTCTTCCTCCTGGCTGGTAACGGAGAATGCTTCGAGGAATTCTCGCAGGTGGCATTCGACCAAGATGCTGCTTCCAATTTGCTTTGCCCATTTCAATTTTGTCGAGCACGGAATAAATACCAAGTTCCTGTCTTATATCTTCATTGCGTATTCTATCCTCTCTGGTGCATCCCTTCACTGATCGTAAAAATCTCATCTCTGTGGCCTGTATTCTGCTCAAATCTTTTGTTGTTGTCACCCATGTTTCCGAGCCATAAAGAAGAGTAGGGACTGCCATCACCTTATAAAATTTAAGTTGTGTGTCTCTCCTAGTCTTACTTCTAAGAGTTCTTCGGATGGTTCCACACATGTATTGATATTTGTTCAACTTGTTACGAACGTCGATGTCATAATCATACGTAATGCTGCAACCTAAGTATGTGAAATGTGATACTTGCTCTAGGGTGTAGTCATTTATTAAAATTTTTGTACGTACTGGGTCCTTTCCTTTAAAAGCCATTGTTTTCGTCTTCTTCAAAGAAATCGTCAAATTATATAAATTACTGAGTCTGTGCAAGTTAAACATAGATCTTTGGAGTTCATCCTCTGTTTCCTGAACAATTACTTGATCATCCGCAAATAACATGGTATTCAAAGACATGTGTTGGTTGACCTGAATTCCAGGATGTACATTGTCTTTCCATCTTCTAACCAGGTCATCCAAATATATATTAAATAGTGAAGGTGACATACTACATCCCTGTCTCACTCCCTGATTTATAATAATATCTTTGGAAAGAGTTTTTCCCGAGTCTACGACAATCTTGGTTTGATGATATAGACTTCTTATAACTTGAATTAAATGTCTGGGAAAACCCCTCTTGCCCATGATGTACCATAACAAGTCTCTGTTCACACGGTCAAATGCTTTTTCGTAGTCGACGAATGCCAGGTGTGTCTCCAAGTTGAATTCCCGCCTCTTTTCTATCAATTGTTTCAAAGTAAACACATCGTCAATACATGATCTACCCTGGCGGAACCCAGCTTGTTCTTCTAATAAAACTACATCAGAGATAACTTGAAGCCTATTATTTACAATCTTACTGTAAACCTTGTACGCTGTATTTAGGAGACTAATTCCTCTGTAATTCGACACATCACTCCTGTCTCCTTTCTTGAACAAAGATATTACCTTTGCCCTTTCCCATTCCTCCGGAATTTGGTAATTTTTCCAGCACAGATTTAGTAGACGCAAGAATCTACCTTTCAGGTGACACCCACCATACTTGATTAATTCCGAATTAAGTCCATCTAAGCCAGTAGCTTTCCTGTTCTTTGTTCTCCGCAACGAATTTTCCAACTCCTCCATAGTAAGCAAATCAACTTCCGCTGCTAAGAAATCATGCGCAGATTTTGCTTCTGGGTCGTACCATAGTCGTTTATAATGTTGAACCCACTCCCTTTCCGTTATGACATTTATTTGGGCGGTGTCCCTTTCCTTGCTGTTAAGGTGTTTCAGCAACTTATATGCAACCGTTTGTCTCCCATGGACGTCATCCTCGATGTTACTTATAAATCTGTCCCATCATTCTGCATGCGCACTCCTCACTAAACTCTTAGCTTTATTTCTCTTGATGTTGTAAATCTCTCTCGTTCTTTCTGTCGGATTCTGGGTCAATATCCTAAATGCCTTCTGCTTTTCTGTAATAGCTTCCTTTATCTCGTCGTTCCAAATTTTTAGTCCTTTTTTTCTTTTATACTTTGTTTTCTTTCCCAACACTTCGCTGGCTACTGATAGCATTGCAGATTTTAATAGACTCCATTCTTCATCTATGATTTCACATGTTGGAATTCTCTGCAACTGTCGAGTCAACCTGGATTGATATAACTGTCGGATACTTTCTTCTTGCAGTAGATATATTTTAAATACTTCTTCCTGAGGCCGTGGTGTTCTATTCCCCTGCTTTCTCCACCTTGCTAAAACCTCGATCTTGGAAGTCACTAAATAATGGTCTGAGTATATGTCACATCCTCTGCTAACATGGGTGTCTCTAATTTATAAGTTATAACTAAATTTCAATTTCAATTGTTTCTCCTTTTTCACTGCACTAGGAAACACGAACTTGTAAAAGCAAATAAGTGAATCTGTAGACTGACAGTAGCCATATTCCAGAAGTGGCTCCATCACGTATCGCTTATTTGCGAGAAATGCGAACTTAAACATGATCAAGAAATCTGTGGTTGGTATCAAATTCAAAACATAACATGTATAATGAAAACATATATTTGCAATCGATGAAGCATGCATTCATGGTTCGTCCACAGAAGGACAATCTGTCACCATGAACGTCACTCCCAGCGTTGCCATTCTCGAGCGGCGGCACGTCAACATCCAGTGTAAAGTGGACGGCTCGCTGAAGTCATGCAACATCTACACTCCAGGCTCGAACAAGCCCAAGAGCTTCAGCCGCGGACGCCGCTCCAAGGTCGACGGGAAGTTCAGCTACTACGGCGACGGCCTCGGAGCCGGGCATTGCGGCGTCAGTATCGATGACGTCACTGCCAGCGACGTCGGCCCCGTGTGGTGTTGGGGGAGACTGGAGAACGGCAAACATGCGGTGGGAGCCACCATCTTGACGGTGTTCGGTAAGTGTTGAGGAGTTTAGTGACACGGTTCATTCATAATCAGGTAAGTATAACTCATCCCTAATTACTCATTTTCATTTAAAAACTACGCAATCAAGTGGAAAGCATTATCAACGAGTATATACACAGTCCTCTACTGGATGGTATGCAATTGACAACGATAACACATAGAAATCTCTCTATGTTATTAGATTTTCCACGTGTTTTGGGCACAAATATTGTCTTTACAAGTTGGTGTTTATGTTGCTAAGATTGACTAAAAAATGAACTACGCACGCTTATTATTTTTCACATACCCCAATCTGGCCCATTCCCATCCCACCAGTGCTGGACTCCTACCGACCGGGCCCCTTTGTTCGACCCCTCCCAATGACCTCCATATATGATCAACAAAAATAAGACTTGTTGTGCGCAAAATGACCTCGTCAACGCGCCATTAATACAATTAATACAAATAACCGTAATAGCAATTAGTGTTATGTATTGGAGAGTTGTGAAAGCGAATCGGAATCATCCACCAGAATTTCCGCGTGCCCACACTCTTCCCGAGCTGACGCTTCTCCGCGGCTCGGAACTGAGGGAGGGCGATCATCTGGAGGCAGAGTGTCGAGGCGCAGGATTTGCGTCGGTCAACCTCTACCTGGGCGCTCAGCGGCTGGAGGTGGAGGACGTCGTTCAGACGTGGAGGTGGCCTTGGCAGCCGCCGCCAGCCCAGCAGGTCGTAGACAAAGTGCTGGAGCTCGAGGACGACGGCAAGGACGTCATCTGCAGGTACAACTCTGGCGGGCAGACGAAGCAGAAGATATCGGTGGCAGGTCAGTGCTTCGTGGAAACTACAGGTCAAGAGCGTCTCATTTTGATAACCTCCCAAAACAATTGACGAGTACGATTTATCTTTTGAGGAATTATCTTGACAGATAGAGTTCCACGTGAAACGAAAGTGGCAGTAATTGCATGCAAAAATGACGAATACGAACGATCTGTCTTGCTCGGGGATTGGCCATGTATTTTGAACAATGAACACCCGCACCTGGGAAAGGTTGGGTCCAACTTGCATGAATGGGAAGTGTAACCTCAAGCACATACATAAGTCCACCAGACTTCCACTTATTCCCTAAGTCGAAAGTGTCCATTTGCGTGGATGCCGTTTTCCTTCTCTAGAATTGCTTTCTGCATTCATTGCCCGAATGGCGTACCGAATGGAATCGAAAATCTTCAGAAACTTCTAAACGCGCTCATTGAGAAACAGAAGGATATTCTGACCAAAATAAAACCTACATCTGGGTAAAAGATTGTCTGTGATGTGATTACAGCTCGTGATACGACAGTTGCTATCGATGTCAGAGCGCTCTCTGTGCTAACAACAGACAACACGCCAACAACAGAGTCAACAACTTCAGAGTCTGCGCCAACAACAGAGCCAACAACAGAGCCTCCGCCAACAACAACAACAACAACGGAGCCTGCTCCAACTTCTACGGCTCATTGTCCGCCTCTCGAAGACCCTGCCATCGAGTACAGTTGTCAGCCGCCAGGCAGCAGTGAGCGAGTGAGCTGCGCGGTGGCGATGCGCGAGGGAACATCGGCCATGATGGAGTGCAAGGATGGATACGACACCCCACTCTTCACACCACACACCATCAGGAGGTGCACCAAGCAAGGGGTATGGAGTGCGCAGCCGCTGCACTGCACACCAGGTAATGAATCAACCCCCAGGGGACATTCTATAACTTTACTTGATACCGATTCACGCGGCCATGTGGATTAACATTACACAGATACGGAAATGTGATTTAACGTGGCGCGAGCACTCGATATAGTACATTTTTATTTATTTTTGATATTGTCATTTCAAAAAACTTTTTACAACAGTTCAAATATTTTGAAGTATAATACTCATTTATTGTCCTGTAGTTTGCAACTCCCACCCAATAATGAGTTTTCAATAGTATTTCTTTTGAGAATGAACAAAACTTTAACATGGGATGTATAGGAAAAACATTTCAAATTTGGTGAATAACTTTTAAAATAGCACACGTTGGAATGGACCACTAGTCATTATCTTGCTATGTGACGTCACGAATAAAACAGATGACAGAAGGATGTGTGCCGTGACCGTCAAGAAGGCTGTGACAGCACAGTAATCAATAGTAATCAAATAGCAAATGGATCCATTTTGAAATTCAACTGTCTTTCCCCCACACGTTTGATTGGCTCCCTCTCCCACTATATGGACAGTGCTGCTCTAGTGTGAGTAAAGAGAACTATTATGCTACATTGACTCCTCCCATCACCATTGGTCCATTGTTTTCAACTTTTTCCTGATAGTACGTCCGTATGTCTACCATAAAAACACAAAAAAATTACAAAAAAATTAGAACTTCATTTTAGCTTAAAAATAACACGATTTTGCTTGGCTGCCATAAGATAACGATGGGGGAGAAAACTCAAATTATCTCAGAAACTAGACACGAGAAGAGTGTTTAAATTTTTCAGGGATTGTGTATGGTGTGATTATCAATAAGTACACAAAAAATTATGAAGATCTGAGACGTGATCGCGCCATGTGATGTGTCATGTGATGCGCCATGTGATCGCGCCAACTTAAACGCAGTTTCTTCTGTGTCCGGTTCAATTGAACCCGGTCCCTCGTCAATTAAAAAAATGCTTAGGTATATGTTACCAAATGTTGTTGCTCTTTCCGTTGCCATCGCACTGAAGTCAATGTCAATGTTGTGTTGTGATTTGAGACTGCGGACGGAGGAACTTCGAGGTGCAGCAACTGACAGCCGGCGGCGAGCGAGCGCAGGGCGGGGAATTCCCGTGGCATGTCGGCATATTCCGGAAGAAGGACGACGAGCGCTGGCAACAGATATGTGGAGGGACACTCGTAACCCCGACCGTGGCCGTCTCGGGTACGTACCTACACTTTTAGGGGGAAAACTAGGCGAGTATTTTAAATGCAGTGGGAACTTTTTTGATTTGTTGCACAAATAGAGACAGAGAATCTATTCGAGGAATTACTTTATATACTTTTAAATCGACTGTATACTTCGAATCGCCGGGACCAGACAAATATTATACGGATTCACGGCCGCCTGACGTCAGACGAAACAAATTTTTGTCTGGGGCTTAACGTCGCACTGTTCTGCAGCGAGGCTAATGGCGACGGATGGATGATTATGAGGATGATTGGGAGATGATGGTGAAGAGTAGGTGAGGATGGAAGGTGGGAAGGAGGCGGTCGTGGCCTATTAGTAGGGTACCTTCCCAGCATTTGCCTGAAGACTGAGGGAAAACCACGAAAAAACCCCAGTCAGGAAGGACGGCCGCGGGAATCGAACCCGGGCCTCCGGAATACAAGCTGAGAGCGTTAACCACTCACCCAACCTGTTCCGTAGACGAAACAAAATTAAACACTGTCGTGTTAATTCGAAAGGAGGTCACTTTGACGTCATGCTCGATTATGCACTCGTACAAGTTCGAAAATAGGGGTCAGTACAAATGGGAATGGCACACATACTTCGAACATATGGGTGACCTTAGATTTTAAAACCAATCTCTATAATACGTTATATAACGCGCATACAAAAGCGTATGTGTGGCCTTGAACAATTAAACATTGCGAATCCACGCATCCAATTTGATCCGATGCGTCATACTGACTGGGCATTAGGCTCACTAAAGCGTCTAACGACAGCTATGCTGCCGTCCTTTCATTTGCTGAGGTTGGGTTGGTATGCGCGCGCATCTAATATACATAGACCGTTGAGTCATTTAGACTAAAAACGGCGAGATATTTTGGTATCGCCACTGTAGCGCCGTGGTTACGTGCTAGTATGTCATGCGGCAGGCCGGGGTCCGATTCCCGTCACCTGCGAGTTTTTTTATTTGTAATTATCACAAGTTTGAATTTGTCTGACCATAGAGTTATTTTTTTAGGCTCACTCAACAACTTGCATTTCAGCCGCCCATTGCTTTTACAACACCAAACTGAAGGTCCAGCGGATCGACCCGTCCCAGTACAACTTGGTCGCCGGCAAGTTCTACCGGGACTGGTACACGGAGGAGGCCGCGGCGCAGTATCGCAACATCTCGGACATCGTCTTGCCAGACCGCTACAAGGGCACGAGGATGTGGATGGCGTTTGACATCGCCCTCGTCAGAGTGTCCGAGCCCATAGCGCTGTCTCTCTCCGTCAACGTCGCCTGCGTGGACTGGCGGGGAGACTCAGAGGTCATCGCCATGATCGAGAACACCAACGGCACGGTGAGGACAGAGGACGTGGGCACTCAACAGTAGAATAGACTTCGTAACATGATATCTGAACATTGATATGGATTTGGAGATTCGAATTTGTGCCTGCGAACTCAAGGAAAGTATTATATGACTATGACGTCCCGATCGCCCTATAGGCATACCTACTGCGTGAGAAAAGGTTGCCATATAGTAACCTATATCAGACGCCAAAAGTGCACATGTGGTGAAAATTTCAGATTGATCGCCTCAGCCGTTTAGGCTGTGGCGGTGATTGCGGTGTTTCCTGATATCATCATCATCATCATCAGATCAAGATAGGTTTTAAAAGGGGTGTAATTTCACGTTTTTCACGGCCCTCTAGCTCGCAAACGGCATAACATATTGTTCCCTAATTTGGTATATGTAGTGGGGTGGGCCATAGCTCGAAATTAAGATATATCGCAACAATGTGAGATTTTCTAATTTTAAGATCCAGTAGGCCGAAAATGCCGTGTTGTTGCTTACAGTAAAAGTGGTTGGTCTGCTCCTCAGTTTATTATGCATATACGGTATGTTGAGTGAGTGTGAGTGTACGGTACGACTTGGCTGGGTGGAGCGACCGCTCCACTAGATAAAAGTACAGGGAATAAACAAATCTGACATCGGCCATCGAAAGTTCATATTTAGAGTGATTACTTATGAATTAAAGACATTTTTAAGTGAGAACAAGAAAATCAATATTTATCCATACACATGTTCATCTGAGAAATATGATTTATCTATTATTTATAGCTTTGAAACATTTCCTTTACCCTCTCAGCCTCCATTTTTCTACCCTTGTGACGTATTGTGCAGGAAGGCAATACCTTCCCGTGTTATTATTTCATGAAATAGTGACCTCGAGTCCAAATTAAGAAAATACATGGAAGCTCGTTTGATCATAGGCATTAATAAACTATGGTTTGATGACGCGTCAATTGTTTGATCCTTGAGAATTTAACCCTTGAAGTATTAAGCCCGATTTACACGGTACAATATCTTGAACAACTTTTGTGTCACATTCCCATTTACATACAATTTTGTATTTACACGACGCAACTTCGTGTCACAGAACTTAAAACATGTTCTAATTTCCTTCAAGAAATGTGACAAAGACTGTGCCAAAGACTGTGACACAGAAGTTGTTCAATAAATGTGGCCGTGTAAATCGGGCTTAAGAGTGACGTCGTGCAAAACTCTAAACGAAATGTATTACAATTAAATTGTAAAAGATCCCTGAAAATTAAATGTATAATGACAAAATTGTTGTTCTCAGGTCGTGGGTTGGGGAATCACGGAGAATAACACCTTCAGCGACGTGCTCTACTCCGTGAAGCTGCCCTACGTCCCTCAAGTGTCCTGCAAGTCCCAAGTGCCGGAGAGTTTCGACCAGTTCATCACGAGCGACAAGATCTGCGGCGGGTTCCTGAACGCGGCCACCAGCGTCTGCATGGGTGACTCCGGCGGGGGTTACATGTTCCCTCTGCCGGCGTCGCGGGGCAATCAGTACTACCTGAGAGGCGTCGTCAGCGTCGCGCCGATCTCCGACGCGCCGTGCAACTGGAACCAGCTGGCGGCGTTCACTAGGATCTCGGAGCATTTGCAGTGGCTCATGCTCAACGTGTTTGACAGCTGATACGTCACACTCATAGGCGTGCGCACGGGGGGGGGGGCCTAATGGGTCTGCCTCAACTAAAAAATTATAAAATGTGGTCCTCATAGTATCAAAAAAATCTCCCTGCGGGGCAGACTGGAGTTGCTCCAATCACTGGAATAGAGTACTGGGTTGATCAAAAACACATATTTTGAAGAAAATACCACGAAAACAATGCCTAGGTACCTTCCAAAAACACGATTTTTTCATGAAACTCGAGGTTTTTTCCCTGAAAATTTATTTTTAATATGCGTCAAAATTGCTCTAGTATATGTATGACCCTCGGGGGCTTCACTTCGTTTTGAAGAGCCAAAAAACTAAAAAAACGCTCTGCCGGGCCAGGTTGTGGGGCATTCCCCCCACACCTTTATTGCAGTGAAAAGGTGTGAAAAACTAAAAAAAAATGAAATTGTAAACAAAATACTCCTCGGAAGTCTCAAAATTTATTTCAAATTGGTAAAAACACCAAAAAACGCCCTGAGGGGAATTAACCCCCCCCCAACCCCCTTAACTCGTGGCAATTTGTTCCCCTGGACTCTCCCCCTGTCATTAATCCTGCTGGCGCCCATGTTGCCCCCCCCCCCCCCCCCCAATGATTTCTCCTGCGCACGCCAATGGTCACACTCACTCACAGTATATTACTAGTGAAATACACGTGATACTCATTAGAAATATAGACGTTTTAGTTTTGAAAAGGTTCTCCGTGTTTTGAAGTGTCTTGAAGTCAAACATAGTATATAATTGATTTATACTTTATAGTGTTGAACAATACGAATATTTAAATATGAAGATTAACTAAAAAGTGCCTTATAATTATTTACAATTACTAATATCCATAACAATTGAAAGGTAATGATGCAAAACCTCTAAAAATATAATTTTTGATCCGTATTATAACATTGACTTCCGCTGTAGTGGATTTGCGAGACTGTCGTCGATGTCTAGTGACAAACAAAAAATTCTTAAAATTTCTTACGTATAGACCAAGGTCAAATTCTTCACGCGTTCAACTGAGATCGTCTTACATTTGACAAAATTGCAGGGAAACCTGACAGAGTACAACAATATGCTTTTGAGGTTGTCGTATTATGTAGACAGACAGAGCATTAAACAAACTTGATAATATGTCTTTATATTGCCAGAATCTGGTAAAGCAGTGCGGCCTCAGACATCGGCGAAAGCATTCAGTGCTGCAGCTAGCAGTCACGAATCGAAGTCAATAATTATAATTTCTCTATCTTCTAAATACAATTTAAAGTGCAAGAAAAAGTATTCTCTTTCAAACATGGATTGAAAACTGATTCCTCCAGCTTTTTGTATAAGAAATGCGATTGTGTTTTCCTGTTTTACTCCCAAGTGGGAGATATGGCTTAGTTTTGCATCTAGCCCCTTCAATTGTTTCTTCAGAAAGGAAATCTCCATTCTGTAACAACATCTCTTGTCCGCCTCTACACATTGTCTGTGAGCGTTGAGTTCTGCTGCGCCAGGTTTCCCGGCAGACTGAGATGAAACTGGATCAACACGATGACGTACGTCACGACGATGGCTCCCGTCTGCAACAGGTCGTGTCAGGAGGTCATGTCGAGTGCAGATGTACAAGTATAAGTACATGTACGGCTACTTACTGATTGCAGAAGCTCGCGATTCATTGGGATGAATCCGCCCAACGACCAGCAAGAGGCGTTACACGTTGTGGCTCCGAGGAACGACTGGATCTAATCATAACAACCACATTTGAACGAGTTAAATTACGAGTTGGTTTTACAACAATGTGCGTGTACATGAAAATTATTTTTGAGTTATCACTTACTCAAAGTCACAGCCGTCTGTACACTCGTGAGCTGCCTGTCGTCCGAGTAAAAATTGTAGTTCCAAACCTACCTGCCCTTCCCGGGGTCTCCACCGTCGCTTTGGCTATTCAAATGCGCGACGGTAGTGACCCCTTCCCGGGACGGCAGGTTTGGAACTACAATTTTTACTCGGACGACAGGCAGCTCACGAGGAGGAGGAACGAACGACGAGTGTACAGACGGCTGTGCTCAAAGTATAAAAATCCGTTATATTTACTTATTATTAGCATCTATTATCAATGTCAAGATGATATTGAAAGTTCCACACATTAATATTTGTCCTATGTACTTGTAGGCACACTTTTATATTTATTTCTCAAATTTCTCTATTCCAAATAGATTCTTTTAAAGAAACTTCACATCTACATGGTTATTCCACAAGCTCAATGATATTGAGTTTATGTCAGACATTTTGAGCAGATGGATTTAATATTTCACTGTACTCATAACACTATTAGGTTAATTGATGTATAATAATCAATAATCATTGTGCATGACGTCACTTACCTCTTCGTAAACTAACGCGCTGACTTTGGACGGCGAGACTTTGTTCAGCTCGGTTTGAATGTCGTCTCGAATCTGAAACATTGGAGGAGTTGTTCAGTGTTGTGACCCAGTACAGCTAAGCCGGCGAGCATATGCTCATATGTAAGGGTTACCCTTGTCGGACAGGTCAGTGGTGCGCAGCCGAACAAAGCGCAGACAAAGCGCAGCCAGGGTCGACCTACCTATGACCTCTCTTGAATTTACTGTCCCCCCGAATCTGGTCCCACCGGACCGAACCCATTCAGGCCTGGCCATCCCACTTGGACTCCCCTGACCAGGCCCCATTGGTCGACTTCTCACAAAACCTCCCTTATGATCAACAAAATAATGTATTTAGACTTTCACGAGAAAATGTTGCATAGCAACCGAAAGGATACATACGGGATAAACAAATCTGACGGGGCCCATCTAACTGTCATTCAATCCAATACATAGGATGGTTAGTATCTTTGTACGTAGATACATATGAATGAAAGATACGTATTTAAGAAAATATTAATACGAAATATTCATCCATAGACATCTTTGACACATAAAATGTAACATCGCGTGCTGCCAATTACTTTGTATACTTTGTTTCCTCACAATGATATAATCAGCCTAGCAACCGGTCCTCATGCATGATGCTTGCTCACTATACTCACATGCACAGGGATCCAATGAGCCATATCTGCTATTTTGGCGTAGGGAATGCCATTCAGCACGGTGATCAGAACGAACGATGCCAATCGGTTGTAGTCTTGGGTCTGAATGGTGACCATAATGCCGTAAGCTGTCGAGGTCATGAACCAGAGAGTGACCAGCAAGTAAATGCCGTATGTTCGGAACATCGCGTAGCTCCATTGGTTGGTCAAGGAGCTGAGCTGCATCCAGAGCAGCTTGTATTCGCTGACTAACTCTGCAGAGAGCCGACTCTCAAAGTCCAGCTGGGATAAAAATCATAAATGAAATCAGTGAAACTTGCTGTGTAGATGTGGCATCAGCAAGGGGATCGTGTAACTTTTGTCAACAGAAGAATAACGTTGACACGTCATAGTCGATCGACTACAAAGTCGAGTCCATGCTAATCTCTCATAAGAGTTGTCGATCGTGTGTAGAGCCAAGTTATACGTGATCGCAGTCAGTGCAGATCAGTCTTGCCCCGTTTTACTTTTGCATTGTATAAACCTGAAAATGTTATAGGCTGAAGGCCTATAGTCGTAAACTTTTTCAAGTTTTAAACAATGAAAACGTTAACGGGTTCAAAACGTGAATCTCAAGAATTGGCCTCCAGAGCGTGTTCCATAATTGAATGCTGGGCCTGAAGTAACCAACAATTTAATTATTTTTAATAATTAGTCAAAAACTATTTCAAGGCCATATTATCGCAATAACTTGGTTTTGAAGATATATGGATGTTATGTAGGTTTCATTCAATAAATGGGTACCTACCTGAACATAACATTTATTACAAACACTTATTTATTTGGAAAGGGTAATATTTCAGTACCCTTTCTGTGTGTATACTTTTTCCTCCGAGTTCATCAATTACTTTCGTTTATTATCCATCATGCACCAGTTTTTTTTTCTTGCTTTTATTTAAATGAATTAATCGTTTTGGTGACACAATGCAGTTCGCACCGTCGGCTATCTAGAATCACATTCAAGATTCTTCCATGGCCGTCAACATTCATGTTCATTTAATATAATGCCAACATTTTTTAAAAATCAAAATTTTAAGGTGGCAGTGGATAGACTTAGCATGGTTATTCCACAAAAAAACTATTTTTAAAAAAGTGTTGGTTACAATATGGTCCTTCCGGCCCAGCATTCAATGAGTGTAATCTCATACGAACCTTGAAGCTCTTAGTAAACGCTTTGCCTGCATTAATAAAAGCCAGAGAGTTGAGTTGACTGAACAACTGTGTGGTGAGAAAAAACAGGCAGCAGTTGAAGAAAGTCGTGGGTAGTTGATAACGAGTCACGTCGTCCGAGACTAGAATGAAGTAGCAACACACGGCCAAGGAGATCACCAACTGCAGGCGTAGTGCAGTCAGACAGCATGACTTGATGTTCAGCGCCAGACGACCACCAGTCACGGCCAGGTATGAGCGCTGCAAGAACAGAAGAAGAAAACTAAAGAGACCAGTCACGGCCAGGTATGAGCGCTGCAAGAACAGCAGAAGAAAACTTAAGAGACTAGATCTACACTTCTCCCACCCCACCACAAAGATTGAGTGTCAACTTCTAGATTTTCGCAATCTCAAATGGCCAATAAGAATCGTTCTAAAATTGTAATGACGAATCGCAGCGCTCCTGAAACGCTTTGTTGGTGGGACTTGAGAGAACTATTCGTTACGTATATAATATAAAAATATGTAAATATTGATATAACGGCCACCCGACATCACTGAAGTGAAGGCCCAAAATTGTAAAATTGATGGTGGAATTCCACCCCCCAACCCGACATTGTGTTGGAAACGGGCGACAGATATTTATTATATACGTTTATATTTATAAATAAAAAATATATATTTTAACTACTATTTACGTATTTAATGCGTTTACTATACGAATAATGACGATATGTATAGACTGAGCCATCGACTGTTCATTTATTTCCATTGTCACGTGGAAGATGGCGCTGACGGGAGTCATTCCGATGGACTTGTTTGTGATTCAAAAAATATTAACATTGGCAGCATAGGAAGTTGACGCACTATCCTTGTGTTGGGAAGTTGGGGTGGCGGAAGTGTCGGTCTAGTTTCTTTAGGTGAGAAGAACTACTGAGTTCCCAAAGTTATTTGACGTCAATGTTTGGAAAAATTACATTCGCTCAATACATAACTACCAACCTAACTATCTAGCTACATATAAATGATAGAAACTGAATTATTATGCGAGTGAATTTTATGGCTCGAATCTCTATTACCACTGCAAACGGTTTACCTGGAAACGAGCCCATTCATTGAAGTAGTCCGCCAAGTTGGCCGCCTCGAACCACCATGAGAGTGGCACCAGAGTGAAGGGTACCAACATGGCGATGAACAGCTGCGAGAAGAGCGCCTTGTCGAACGACTGACACGTGACCATGGACACAGCGTGGTCGTACGCCATGTTGATCATCAAGGGGATGCAGGCGACGTAGAAGCAGAGGCAGTAGATGGACGGCGCAGAACACAGCTGACGCTCCACTCCTTTATTACATACGTCAAGCCCAATACACACTAGCAACGGTTGCTTGATCAATCGGTTCTGCACATACGAGGGCTGATCAAATAGGTTCCAGGACTGTATAGCCTGTGACCTGTATAGCCTCAGTAACAGAAAATACAGAGGTCCGTGCCAAAAGAGCCAAAAAGGAGTCGCTCGCCTCGCTCGCTCAATAGACAAACCTTTTTCTTTGATAATTTGTACCGGAAGTTTGAAGTTGAATAAACTTTACCCAGGCAATACTTAATTATCTATATCACCAACAGATTGCTCTTTACTTCTGAAATGGCCATCTGTGTAAATTATTAAATTATGGTATCCCACATCTGCCACCAAATGTAATAATTTTAAATAATTTTATTGTATTCTTTCATGTCTTGAGAAAGATAGAGACCTTTAATCTCCATTACATATGATTTATGATCCACACACATATAATTTACATGTAATAACTCGAATATTACTTTCGTCCCTGTTTCATTTATTGAAATATGAAGTTCGAATAAAATACGATTAACTCGATATTCGTAGAGTTCCTGTGAAACGATCAAGTTCCATGAAACGTTCACGCTATGATTTAGCTTTTTTAACAATAGATATGGGCGGAGAGAATGCTTGGATATGTACTGATGATTCCAGGGCAGTTATTCTATAACTCTAAAATTCCGAATTCGGTCCGAATGGATTAACATTGCACCGAATCGTATTAGGGCCGAATACGAAATTTTAAAGTTATAGAATAACTACCCATGCAAGCCTATCAGTGCCCTCGGAGAGTTTTAGAATGAATTGAGTAAATAAGTGAATACAGTTTTTTATATCATAAACTAAGCAAACGCTCGGTGTAACGCGTTGATGATCGAGCACCGATACGCGCAACATTTCCAAACAGAATTTTGTAACGCACAGAAATCATCCATATTGAATTAAAATACGATCCACCAATCAACATAAAAGTACCTGTTTTTCATTGAAATTGACAATTGTCATTTTTACAATCTGGTTGCAAAGAAAACAGATCTAAGTTTCGATCAATACCATCTCTTCTGTCATCTATTTTGCAGTTAAAAATGTCAATAAATACATACATTCTCTATTAATTCGACTGAAAACTTGTAAAATAAGAGAAAATTGTAGTCTTATGCCCATGCAAAATTTGAACTTAATCGGAACATTTTGATTTTCGACCAATCGAAAGATATTTTTTGTATAAGTTGATAAAATGTTGATAATGTCTTACATAACAAAATTTCAAATTGATCTGATCATCCAATCAGGAGATATTTTTTTTATATTTGAACCATCGATGGATTTCAAATAATGCGGAAAATTTCAATTGGATAGATCAAGCGATATGACTTATAGGCTACTTTAATTTTGAACCAATAAAGGAGCAGCGCTCAAAAACTATAAACGATTGAAGAATGATATTAGTAGTATGCATGCAAAATTTCAGCCCGATCGGAAACACAATGTGACCTTGCGTATTTCGGTAAAATGGAAGTAGCAAATCATTCTTTACAACAGCAACTCTCACACTGCGTATTAATATGCATACATACAGCCTCGCTTATCAACGCGTTACACAGAGCGTTTTCATGCGAAGAAATATCGGTAGGTACCTGAATCGGTGATCCTCAGTGGCAATAGGCCTATGAACCTCAACCTATACACGATAGAGCCCATTTCTTCGTGCAAATAGCTGGATTTGAAGCTATCAGAACTTGTCTCATCTTGTTTATCAAAATCTCTCGTTTCCGTATTTGTCTCGAAGAAGAATAGCTGATTCTTTCTGTTGGCCATCATGCCCGCGTTTCCATCTGATATTGCTGGTCCAAGTACAGACTGCATCTTATTAGAAGATGAGATCAAAACAGTTTCACACAACTTGACCTGTCGGAGTCTACACGCCTACTGAAAAAATTAATTCCATCTATTCAATCTAAAATTGATTTTTTGTTAAAATGCAGTACTAAAAGTTAGACACATTACCCGTGACTGAAAAAGCACTACAATTTGTATAAATAATAAATGTTTCATGTTAATGACCCCATAATTATTTAGTAGACATAGGAAACTATTGAAGTCAGAACGTTGTAAAATATTTATACTGGAAAAGTTGGAACAATTATTGAGTGAACATGACATCCATGAGAACAGCCACAGCTCACGATATTGTGTTCATACTTGACTGGCCGGCAGCACGTACGACATAAATCGATTTGTTCTGTTCATTCCATTTCCTCTGGCTAAATACGCTGGATTGTTCAAACAATTTAGTAAACAATTTAAATTAGAAAATATGTTTATAATATGGTGGAGCGGCCGCGCCACCCAGTCAAGTCGTACGGCTCATACACTCTCATCGATGGCTAAGAATCAGGACCACGTAAATCCATTTTGGACTAAAATGAGTTTGATACCTATCTAAAATAATGTAAAAACAAATACCACATCATAGTCCGGTATCAAGAGGTTGAAAATTATACACCCGTGGAGCTTTTAGTTAGGAGTAAGGCAGTCCTGGGTCCTTGAGTGTCTGAATCGCGTAGGGTACCAAAGGCGCATGCGCGTAGGAGGATGCAGGGGGTTGTGGGGGCCCCACATCTAGTTACATAATTTGCAGCCAAACGGCTAGTGATGTTCTCTAATAGCGTTTAGAGAAGGGCTGGTGGATACCAGCCGAAACGTCGGTATAAATGAACGATTTAACGTAGCAGATAACCGCATTATGTCTATAATATATAATATGAACAGTGACATAATTCGGTTTTGCCGACGTTTCGCCAGTCGTCCGACTGGCCTCTTCAAGGCACAAGAAAAACAATTTTATAAATAAAACAGGTTGTAAACAAAAAATATATCAACCTGATGGCATATTCATGAACAACTTTTTATTACGAAGAGATTGACTGTCATGAAAACTATTTTGAATAATTCCCCCCCCCCCCCCCAGTTTCCAAAATGTTGAAAATTTAGTTTTCAGGGTAATGCCCTTACAAAAAAAAGTGTGAATAAAATTGCATATGTCAACCTACATTCAAACGTGCAAACTGATTGTAATTATCTTTCACTGGCCCACAAAATAATGAAACACGTTAAAATCACCCAAAAATCACCCTTTGCCTCCCCTGGTTCCACCAAAGGGCAGATGTCAAACAAGTAAACGTGTAATGTGCGTACCTTGAGGTACGGTAGATCGATTATTCATAATGTCAATGTTGCCAGGTTGAAGAAGACTAAGAGGCGTGAATCATGGTCAAATATCTCCTCATTTTTCGGTAAAATTACCTTCTAATATCTAAATATCTCAGTAATAAAGTCGGTGTCATATGTTTTTAACGATTTCAATTGCTTGATTACCATTCAAAGAACATGTTATCAGTTTTCTAAAAAAAATCTATAGGGCAGAAAAAAATAAATGATAAAAATGTGTCAGTTTCCCGCGTCTCCCATCTGAGGCTATGGTTAAAATCTCCAATTTCAATCACATTTAATTTAAAATTTATGCCGGTAAGGAAAACAAATGAACATAGGAAACTAGGAAACATAGATGAGTGTCTGTATGTAAATAGACTTAAACTTAATGTTACAAAGTCTAAAGCTATGTTTATTGGTGTAGGCAAGTACCGTAATTGTAAAATCAAAACTGTAGACCGTAATTTAAAAATTGTAATTGAATCTGAAGAAGTTGAACTGCTTGGTGAGTTTAAATATTTAGGTATATTGTTGGACGATCAATTAAATTTCAAGGCACACATGGAATACATGGTAAATAAAATTATAAAAAAGGTTGGCTATTTGAGAAGAATAGGAGGGAGGTTATCTATGTGGACAAGAGAGTATAATACGATAATCAAGCCACACTTTGAATACGGTGCAACAGTGGTGTTCCAAGCGTACAAAAATGATATCTGCAGACTCCAAGTGCTACAGAACAAAGCCATGCGATGCATAATGAGATGCAAGAAAAAGACCAGAGTGCAATTAATGTTTAATACATTAGGATGGTTAAGTGTCAGTGACACTATACTAGGAAAACGCTCTGTGTAACGCGTTGATGAGCGAGCACGGACAGGCGCAACACCTCGAACCGAAATTATGTCTATCGAAAATATCATTAAAAGCCAATAATTCTTGAATTTCGTCAGACTCAAGTATAAAAATATCAAAATTTTCCTAAAACATTAGTCCCAATAACCATGCAAAGCTTGAACCTTTTGAACCTTTCTGATTGAACTGTTCCTCGTTAATATTCAAAAATCACAGGATCTCTTAAAAAAAAATAGACCTGGGACCACTCATATGATAAAAGTGTGTGTACTTACACAATATTAGATCGATCTGTTGAATGGTCATATCAGTTTCATACGTTTGAAAGTTTCTACTCTAACTACCTTGGAACTATAAAGAGTCGAAGTAGCCGTGATCAACATTTTCGAGAAATTTGACAGCCAACACGCAAAATGTCCGTAAAACGTCAAGAACTTTTGGATTGAAACATAGATTAGTCTGAAAATTGTCAAAAATGCAGATAATGTTAGTCCCAATGACCATGCAAAGTTTTAAGTTGATCAGTCATACGGTTCAAGTTTAAATTTAAAAAATAACATAAAAGATTTTTTAAATTTTAACCAATGGGAGGATTTGGCTGAAACTTTGTAAGATTGGGAATTATGTTGGTCGCCATGACTTGTCAAAATTTCAAATTGATCGGAACTACCAATCAAAAGATATTTTTTTTACAATTTGAACCAATCACATGAGCCCGTTCAAAAACGATCCCAGGGACCGCATAGATTACGTTAGTATATGTGCAAAATTTCAGATCGATTGGTTGTGCCGTTTGACCTGGGCAGTGAACACAAAAAAAAAAAAAAAAAAAAAACACACAGAGAAAGTGCCGTAAGAGTACCGTGGTGACGCTCCCTACGCTCGCTCAATTATTGTTAGTATTAGCTTTTATCTATAAAATCAAAACAGGCAGGATGCCAGAGTATCTCAGTAAAAAGTTTCAATCAGTTAATGAGCTGCACACAATTTATACCAGGGGAGCATTGAAAGGAAATAGCGTTCTGAGGTTTTTCAAAAGTAATAAATGGAAAGGGTCTGTATTTAATGAAGGGTCGAGGATATACGATAGTTTGCCTGTTGATGTAAGGTCTGTTGAAAGTGTAAATTGTTTAAAATCAAGATGTATGGATTGGTTAAGGAAACGTAGTGTATAAGAGTTATAATATTGTATGTGTATACGAATGGCTTGTAACCTTCGGGATCGTTCAGGGTAAAGCATACATTGAGACAACTTATTTTAACAGTTCTTTTAATGTGATGTAAGTTTGCAATTGTAATGACAGATAAATAAACAGTGGTGACAGTTGATATTCAATGTTCGTTCAACTTTACGTAATGTGCTTGATGTTTGACAGTGAACCCTTTCACCGTGACGATTTATGACCACTGGTCAAGCCGCGTAGTTGTAGGCGATTAGTATGACCTCCAGGTCACACTAACTCGACGTGGATAGTTGACAGCGTCGTTGAGATGCTTGCTCCTTTACAGGGAGACTTCGGTGTTACAAGATAGTGCCAGGTTACTATCCTGTAAAATTCTCGCAGGCTGAATCAGGTCGTCTCGACGTCGACGTTGAAGTCGTCCTTGTCGTCAGACAAAGCGCTCGATGATGACGTATGTAGGCAGGATGTGGAAATTAAGTTTTCCACATACGACAAGCTCGTATTAATCGTTCAGTAGAATTTATTCGATGATTTGTCAAAAAACACTTGTAACTAGCGTGTATTCTACACTTTCACTTTCATTTTAATTTGATTTTACTGGTTTGAGTTTATCGTAGGTTAAATTATTTCAAGTGGTTCAAATTGCAGCGACTGCCGTACTCAAATGAAACTAAGTTATTTCCACTGACTGTGGAGAACACGTGGCGTACCGCAGAACTGAGCTGGACAACTGACAAAGACTTCCATGCTGCATTTTCCTTTTATACTGGCGTAAACACGTGGCTCACTGAGATCCGCGTCTCTGTTCCTATTGGTCCGATTTGAAATCTACCTACAGTAAGCGACAGGGCAAGTTGGACCCCAGGTATAATTTCCACCCCTACTGAACCTTCCCCCACCATGCTACCACGCTGGCGACCTGCAATCTCGCCGAACAACAAGACCTGTCAAAACAAATTGACATGGGTCGATATCCAACCACCTCATTAGTTACAAATATTATTTTGTTGCGTTTTTGCTCAAAATGATTTAGTTTTTGTCAGATTATTATCCTGCCTTAAAATTGAATGTCATACCTCTTTTAAATTTAAAAAACGGTCAATATTTGACTAAACTACGGAAAAAGGTGTATCACTGCAAATACAGTTGGAAATTCGATTTGTCGCGGTTTAGCCCATAATAAAGTTGCGTTTGTTTGTTTGTTTCATGAAGTTATATAAACGATCGACCAGACAGTGAATAATTGCTAGATTGTATGACGCAACTCCAATTGCATTTATTCAATATTATTGGACAAACATTGATTCTTCAAATCAATAGTTGTGCATGAATAATTCAAATTAAAGTCGCAAATTTTAACAACGAATGAAGATGAATGAATCGCCGTGTTTCCAAGCAGTTTGTGTGCAGCGTCTGATGATTTTATGTTACAATACACAATTTGAATATCATGATGTTCAAATACATCATCAAAGAAACGTAATAATTTGACAGCTAATTTATTAGTTTCTTTGGGGTAAATAAAGTTTTATCTTGCAAGATGGTCTAATATCTGATCATTGCTAAGGAATGAGGATGTGACGGCGGATCTTGAATGACTCAATAGTTATAGCGATATTTAGGTAATATTATCACCAATGTTTATCTTTTAGTACAGCTGACTCTTGTTGATTGTCATTAAATTTGGGGGTTTAGATTCTACTCGAGGACGATATTGTCGACAATAATTTGCATCAGTGGGTGTTTTTCACTCGCCATGGCAGACCATTAAGCTCGTGAACAATCGCCCGACAAATATTTGAGTGCTCGATCGAAAGGGAAGCCAGTGTCAAGCCAAGAGCGTCGTTTATTTTTGACAGTGTCTGCAAACTTGCGTAAGCAGAATCCTGGACTTGGTGTGAAAGACGTGATAGTGAAGGCAGCCGCGTTGTGCGGCATTTCTGTATCTTAAGCTTAAAGCGAATTCGAAATGAAATTCGACATGATATTCAAATTGTATATTGTAACATAAAATCATCAGACGCTGCACACAAACTGCTTGGAAACACGGCGATTCATTCATCTTCATTCGTTGTTAAAATTTGCGACTATAATTTGAATTATTCATGCACAACTTTTGATTTGAAGAATCAATGTTTGTCCAATAATATTGAATGAATGCAATTGGAGTTGCGTCATACAATCCAGCAATTATTCACTGTCTGGTCGATCGTTTATATAACTTCATGAAACAAACAAACAAACAAACGCAACTTTATTATGGGCTATAAACCGCGACAAATCGAATTTCCAACTGTATTTGCAGTGATACACCTTTTTCCGTAGTTTAGTCAAATATTGACCATTTTTTAAATTTAAAAGAGGTATGACATTCAATTTTAAGGCAGTATAATAATCTGACAAAAACTAAATCATTTTGAGCAAAAACGCATCAAAATAATATTTGTAACTAATGAGGTGGTTGGATATCGACCCATGTCAATTTGTTTTGACAGGTCTTGTTGTTCGGCGAGATTGCAGCTCGCCAGCGTGGTAGCATGGTGGGGGAAGGTTCAGTAGGGGTGGAAATTATACCTGGGGTCCAACTTGCCCTGTCGCTTACTGTAGCCACTTTTGGTCACGTAGGCCATCGTCGAACAAGTTCTTCTCACTCCACTGTCCAAACCGTCGTTTCTCTTATCAGCAAACCACTGGTTTTTCTTGTTGGTGTACGTCAAGGTGGATACGTGATGTCTATTGTTCTGTCTCTGACTCACTCATAGTACACGGCTGATAACTACTTCGCCCTCCACAAAATTACATGATATTACCCTGTCTCAATATTCATCAACCCTCTGGTTACTCAAGTTTTACAAACATTTTACTGGTTTCTTTACATTTATTGATTGTTTGCTAATCTTCTAAATTTCGGACTGTTACAGGCTTCTGAGCTAACAAATAAATAATAAATAAATAAATAAATAAATAAATAGTAAGGTCTCTCATCGTAGACAATACTATAAAGTAAAGAACATATAAAATGATTTTCAAAGATATCTATCGGAGATGCCCTAATGAAGGTTCATCCTACCTAGGGTAGGTGCTTATGAATAAATACCAACTGCAAGATGAAAAGATTTTCGGTTGTAGGGTGGATTGGGACTCAAGAAATAACGTTTTAATTTAACCTGTCTTTTAAATATCTTTAATTTCAATCACAACACAACATTGAAGGGAAATAATAATACATTATTGAACTATATATACAAAGATTGAACTATTCACTAAGAATCCTAAGCCCCGTAACACCGTATAATAATATTTTGATGTGAGAGCCATTATTGGATGATGGGTGATTGGTAAATTTACTATTGTCATCAATATTCAATACTTTATAAAAACAAAATCAACTCAGTTAAATAAACAGTACAGAATTGGTGAATGTGCGAACCTTTGACAGCTGACAAATACCGCTGATGTGCCTAACACAACAATCAACTACCTATATGAAATAAAGATAGATCATTTTGCAACATATTTCTCAGAACAACATCTACAGCAAAGATAAAACTTCCACCAGGCATAGACCTTATCGTCTAAGACGATGAAAAACAAAGACAACAAGAACACGTGTGAGGTCGCCGTCATGATAAATAAAGTACTCATAAAGAAAGTCGCTGCGAATGGCTTTGGCTTCGGTGAGGAAATGAAAGAACCAGGTGAAACCAAACACGAAGAAGATGAACAGTCCATTTCAAATACGCCTCATCAGCATTGCCCGGTCGTCTTTAGTGTTCCGTCGGACTCTTATGTCATCACCACATTTATACCACTCAAATATGTGATTCAAGACAAAAAGATATATACCAAAGTTGACAGCAAGGAGGGCTCCAGCTGGAGTCAAGACAGTGACTATAAAAGCAGCTCCCCCGAGATAACAAGATCCACTGCTGTCATCCGTAGACTTGTAGAAGCCCGTATTCCAGGCAAGGAGAATACCGACTGGAAGGATGGGCAATCCCCAGCCAAAAGCAGATAGCTTCAACAACAGATGGGAGATGTCCTTAACACCGATGATAGATGTAAGACGCCTCACTTGTAGCCCTGACATGATCAGCATCCAGCAGAACATGGCCAGGAAGGTCAAGTGTCTAATGGCGCCGAGAGCAACGCACAGCCCGCTCGAAGTGTCGATACGAACAGTAAGATCCATGAATCCCAGGGCCACGTTCACTGCCAAGCACGTGACCATGAGCAGGAGCACCTTGTGGCCTGTATCTTTACACCACTTCTCGAAGAATATCGCAGTTAGAAAGATGCTCAACAACCCTGACACGGATAAAGCGCCACTGACCATCATCATAGGCGTGCGCACGGGGGGGGGGGGGCCGGGGGGGCCTTGGCCCCCCCTAATGGATCAGTCTTAACTAAAAAGTTATAAAATGTGGTCTTCATAGTGTCAAATTTTTGTTTTAAAAGGGTTAAAACAAAAAAATCTCCCTGCGGGGCAGACTGGAGTTGCTCAAATCACTGGAATGAAGTACTAGGTTGATCTAAAACACAATATTTTAAAGAAAATACCACGAAAACATTGCCTAGATACCTTCCAGAAACATGGTTTTCTCATAAAACGCTATGTTTTTGCCCTAAAAATTTATTTTGCTTACAGCAAGCACTTTTAACTTTCAACCAAAATATTTTTTGTAAATTCAAAGGGCCATGCTATGTTCAAAACTCTTAAAAATCCATCAAATCCACTTAAGGATCACAATTTTTCTCCGGGGCTACGAGCCCTGGACTCACGTCTTCTGGGGGCTCTTACCCCAGCTACCCTTTGACATAAGTAAGAGATTTGGCTCCCAAACGTCTCAAAAATGATTTTGAAGTGCCAGAAAACCAAAAAACGCCCTGCGGGGCAAAGTGGGGGGACGCGCCCCCCACACCCCCCTACAGCGTGGAAGTTCCTTTCCCAGGCCTTTTCCCCCCTTAGCATTATTCCTGCCGGCGCCCATCTTGGCCCCCCCCCTAATGATTTCTCCTGCGCACGCCTATGACCATCATCATGACCTAAAAGTTTCTGTTTCTTGCAAGATAGTCTTCAAATGTAGGTGTGTGGAAGTAGATTTTGAAGTACCCACGAGTTATTCCATTGCTGTTGTCCAGATTGCTGCATCTGTATACGTCAAGGCCACTACGGGTTGACCTCAACGGAATACAGTTCAGTAAGGACCAGGATTTAGTTGAGAAGTCCCAGGAAGCGCAAGTACGTTCTGTATTCGACCCTTTCAAAGTATTACTCACCCAAACATCGACATAATCAGTCGAGTAGATTGTCACTCCTTGCTTATTATTCATGGTCACTTGTATTGCATATTCACTCAAGCCGAGTGCATGATTATCTTTATTCAATGGAGTCTGAAAGTCCATGAAGGTCGTTATCTCTAAACGTGAAGTGTAGTCGTGGAGGGAATCTGACAGAGTAACTTTGACGTCAGTTACATTTGATGCTTTAGTACTAACATTTGTTGTACGAACGTCCAAATAATCATGTCTTGCTTTAATGAGAACTGCCTCAATTCCCACAATATTATTATTATCAAGAAGGTTTACCACAATGATCGAATTATACTTTCCTTGACTCAAAACCAAACAATCATTTCCTTCTTCTAGAACAAGTCCTCCTACCATCACCTCCATTGTGTGGAAAATGTCATATTCCGTTACAAAATCAGTGATAAGTAAAGCGGACCTTTTAACCAATGATAGATAGTAATACTCAAATGAACTGTGATCTATAATATCACTCGTTTTCTTCAAGATCAAACGATCCAATTTCAAGGTCAATCTATTACTTAGTATAAGTGGCAGATAGTTCTCTGCTCCAATGCTCTCTGTAGATTTCGACATGAATGAATGTTGTTCTGCTAGGGCTTGAGCATCGTCGCACGGTTTCCAAGTGAGAGCCACGTTTAGATTGCTTTTCACTCGACTGCTGAGTGCTGAATTGAGATTAGTCAAGGAGATATCAGGTCTTATTTTAGAATATGGAGATTGGACATGATAGCAGTGATTTGCGTTTGGTTGAGCAGCTGCAGGGACCCGAACCGGAACCGGAACCGGAACCTAGAACCGGTATGAACCTTTATAATTTCGGAACCAGAACCGGAACCGGAACCGTTATACTTGTTTCCCAAAGAACCGGAACCGGAACCCGAACCTTTATAATCAATTAGGTTCTTAAAGGTTCTTAAAGGTTCTTTAAGGTTCCTTTTTTTAATAAAAAATCTTGTATATCACTTGGATGTAATATTATTCACAAAGTTGTATAAAGTTTATTTTTTGCTAAAATTTCCAAAATGTATTTTTTGTAGAAATTTTTAATTCTTGATAAGAAATAATAATTCTTCGTTATGAAAACGCTGCTCGAGTTTTCAATTTTTGAATCTGACTACTTCGATGAGAACTGCATTGCCGACAATTTGAATATGATAGTTCAGGAAAAATGAATGTTTACGTTGTCTTATGGAGAAAATTGCAGCCACTATACTGTCTCCTCTGACATTTACTCTGCGCACCATCCTGTGAATTGTATACAGACACTGCCTACACCTGTGCTTGCATTCATAGGAAAATCCAAATCCAATAATGTCATTAAATTTGACATTGGTAATACTGAAGTTTTATTATTATAGTTTGATTTAAAACTTTAGAACCGGAACCGGAACCCGGAACCTTTATGCAGGAACCGGAACCGGAACCGAACCTTAAGAATATTTGTTTCAGAACCGGAACCGGAACCCGAACCTTTATAAAATAAAATTGTGGAACCGGAACCGGAACCCGAACCTTTATTCATAAAGGTTTGGGTCCCTGAGCAGCTGTGAGGAGGAAGAATAAAGAAATCAGGGACGCTGTGTCATGATTTATGCCAGATTTAAGCGTAATGATCACAGTTTTTATATACTAAAAAGAACGACGCTTAGTTGTAAACGGCAACTCTTGTTGGGAGCTTAGTCATGACTAAAATATTAGAAACCATCAATTGAAAGCGAAGACAGGAAAATTGGAGACAAAATTAATTTTATTTTCATCACTTAAGTATACAATTTCATGAATAATCTAAGCTGCATTATTTGTATTGTTAAAGTAATCTTAGGAAATAAAAATCTATAACTTATTCGACTTGACACGCTGACGACGCTGCTCGACGCCCAGACGCTTGACGTCGAAAAGAGCAGCAAAGACGTCCGTCAGGAAATACAGCCTCCTTCACTTCAACTATGTGTATGAAACAGATACATCAATAAACACGTTTCTATCAAACATATGAATCTGTTGTACAATAAGCTATGGGAAAATTGCAGCAGTGAAGAGAAGTCATGTCCGTGTGAAATCCTTTCGAAATAAAAAGAAAATTAAACAAGATAAAAATTTTATAAATATACATGATGAAGTGCATCCAAAAGTATACGATATTGAAAAGTTACTAATCCAAACATAATTACCTGTGAACGTATTGGAAGGAAAGTAGTCTATCTGCAAAATAATCGAAAACCGGGAAACAGTGTGTGTAGCAACCAACACCGCAGTACAGTCAGCAAGACACTGAAACAAACTTCACTCAAAAAGCGGCATTAAATATCTTGTTCTATTTATCAAAATAAATAACAAAATCAAATCTACAAATCTTTGTATTTTTACAAAGAAAAATATTTACAGAACTATTGTGGAGCCTATAGCTACTTACGGAGCGGAGAGTTGGGACTTGAGCAACCGTAATAAGGGCAGATTGCAGGCTCTGGAGATGGATTTCCTAAGGCGTAGTTGTAGAGTGTCTCGTCTTGAACACGTTCCCAATGTAGAAATTGGGAGAAGAATGGACGTACAGGACTCAATAGTGGACAGAGTGGAGGAGAGACAGTTATCATGGTACGGCCATATGCGAAGAATGGGTGAAGAGAGGTGGCCAAGAAGAGTTTTCGAATGTACCCCGGCAGAAAGGAGAAGAAGGGGAAGGCCAGCGACGTCATGGTTGAAGGGGATTGAAGAGGCCATGCATGGCAGACAAATGCAGGGCGTCGACTGGCAGGACCGAGAGATGCTTGGCGGCAAGGAAGCGGGAGACGACGACAGTCGTAAAAAACTCGCTATTATTATTATATTAAAGAACAACACTTTCATATGAAGAGCTGCAAGTAATAGTTCTAGTTTAATTCGTAGCTCAATAGTGACCAGAAGCTGCGTCACCAAAATAACACACTAGCACACAGACATTGCACGTACATCGTGCAGTCGAAGAGCTACGGCTCTAACAACAGCGTTGTTCAGGGGGGGAAGGGGGGGGGGGGGTTACGATTTGTGACATAATCACAAGGGAAGAAGGTCAAGTGAAGAGGACTTCATGGCTCAAGAATCTCAGGGATTGGTTCGGGTAGAGCATGGGGTCCTTGTTCAGAGCTGCAGCATCCAAAGATGTAATAGAAATGATGATCGCCAACCTTCATTAAAAGAGGGCACATGATGAAGAAGAAGTCCTGAAGCAGCAGTTGACCAACCAGGATCATACCTGGGTTGTAACGGTTTGAATTCGGCGCTGGCGCCAACGTCAAGTCGTTACCATTAGCCGGCATTTGTACCCATATTTGGAGGGTCGCCTAGAGCAGAAAAGATGTCATGCGCAATGGTCAATGATAGTCGAGTTCGCGGATCGGCGACCTGAGCTCATTCTCTTTCTCTGGCTGACCGTCGTCGACTTCACATCGCCGCGTGAGTAGTGTTTAAATGTAGATTGTAACCACGCTAAGTTGTAGCGGATATAACGTAGTGCGACTGGTCGTCCAGCCCCTACTTGCAGGTTCAATCTTGAGCTTTGTTAACAGAATCATTATTGTGCCCCTGTGGCCTACTTGAAATAGAGTAGTTAATGTATTTTGTCGTTGCGTAGTTTTTGTATTGCAATCAAGTGTGGCCACACTTGGATTGTCTCCGCGGAGAGTCAGGCAGTCAGGGAAAGGGCACCCTTTTCGGATCATCAAACCTATCTAAATTCAACATTGTATTAAGTAAGTCCAGTAATCTTAGAACGTCGTCTGTACGAGTTCTATTTAAGTAAATGTCCGAAGTAATTCGGCGAGCATCTTATCACGGAGGAGTGTAAGTAAAGAGTTTATTATATTTATCATTGTATTGTATCAGTCTTATTTGCTATTCATTCAATTGCATGTGTTGTGTTGCCTCCAGGCACACAGCTGATGAGGTTACGACCTGTGTTGTACACAGAGTCCATTTACGCGAGGAGGTCAAACCCCCGGTAATCTGTTATCTCATTCTGATCATTTGTATGTTGTGTTTATTTGACTGTTCATTTATTCCTCACTTGAGGTTATGTAATAAAACCATAATTAATGTCAACTGGACATCACAGCCTTATGTCTTGATAGTCTAGCACCTAGTTCTGATCCTATTGCTCTCGCTCATGTCGTGTCTCTCTCTTTGTCAACTACCACGAGATCACCCGCCCACACCCATCTCCAGCTGTTGCTAGCCCGGCACTGGTTATTTCTGCCCGAGGCGACGACGCCGGCGTGGCAGGGTACAATGGAGAAACCCTTTGTTATTTCCTGTTATTTAATTCACCGTTTGTTAAAATTTAAAGAATGTTTCCACGCAAAAATATAATAATCCCGCCGTGGAGACGAAGTGAATTGTGCAAAGTGTTTGGATTTGAACTGAACATTACGGGCAACATTGCTAATGGATGTTGAATGCAGACAATGTTAAGCCTCACGGGATATATTCCGGCAACAAGTCTAATAAAACCATGAATTTGCAACTGGATTTGCAACGAAATTCTTTCATTAATTGTTCCCTTTTACATAAATAAATGCTTGTACGATATTTGAAATGAAAAAGTTATTTATTTCAATTAGGGATGGAGCGAACCTGGATTTTGATATCGACTATCGATATCATTTATATATCGATATATATCGATATATCGATATCGCGATATATCGATATATTGAAATATTGAAATATCGAAATATCGATATATTGAAGTATCGATATATTGAAATATCGATATATTGAAATATTGAAATATCGAAATATCGAAATATCGAAATATCGAAATATTGATAAATGACAATATTATATTTCGATGTAGGTATGGAAATATTGATATATCGCATAAATGCCTTAAATTGCTCCTAAAACTGATAGGAAATTCAAAAGAAAATTTAAATAGAAATAACAGAGACGTTGCAAAATATAGGGTCACCGGCCAGATAAGAAAGAAATTTGAATAATCTGAGAAATTGTCCTAAAATGTGATAAACGCTGCACTGCAAATATGAATTATTTTGCCCTAGTAGGTATAAACTTCAATTAAGAATATAGTTGTATCATACGGTAAAGCTTCGATATATCGATATTTCAATATATCGATATTTCAATATTTCGATATTTCAATATTTCGATATTTCAATATTTCAATATATCGATATTTCAATATTTCGATATTTCGATATATCAATATTTCGATATTTCAATATTTCAATATATCGATATTTCAATATTTCGATATATCGATATTTCAATATATCGATATTCAATATATTCGGGTATCGATATTTCGATATTTTTTTGATATCGATATATATCGATATATCGATATTTTCTCCATCCCTAATTTCAATCATTTCCTCGTCATTTGTTGCCGCGAGGGGGGTGTGAGAGGGACATCTCTAGCGCTGGAACATGGCCTTGGGCAGACGCAATTGCAGTGTTGCCACATTTCGCCGTAATTATTTCGATGTGGCCCATTATTACGATGTCAAAATTATTTCGATGTCGAAATTATTTCAATTTGATGTCGAAATCTTCAGTTTGACATCGATTTAGCAAATCAAATCGAATCCCAATCCTAAAACAGATACATCAATAAACATGTTTCTATCAAGCATATGAATCTGTTGTACAATAAGCTATGAGAAAATTGCAGCAGATGAAAAGTCATGTCCGTGTGAAATCCTTTTGAAATATAAAGAAAATTAACAAAGAAAATTATATACATGATGAAGTGCATGCCCAAAAGTATGATATTGAAAAGTTCCATAACATAATTACCTGAGAACGTATTGGAAGGAAAATAGTTGATCTGCAAAAATATCGAAACCCGGGAAACAGTGTGTGTGTATCAACACCAGTCAGCCAGCAAAACACTATAACAAAATTCACTCAAAAAGCGGCATTAAATATCTTGTTATATTTATCAAAATAAACAACAACACGGTCATATGAAGAGCTGCAAGTAATGGTTCTAGTTTAATTCGTAGCTCAACAGTGACAACGTTGCGCCATCGCATTATCAACACACTCATACAGACATTGCGTACATCGTGCATGTCGAAGAGCTACGGTTCTAACAACAGCGATGTTCACTTAGTGACCAGACTCTTGCACCACCGTATTATCAGCACACTCACACAGACATCGCGTTCATCGTGCATGTCGAAGAGCTACGGTTCTAACAACAGCGATGTTCACTTAGTGACCAGACTCTTGCACCACCGTATTATCAGCACACTCACAAGACATCGCGTTCATCGTGCATGTCGAAGAGCTACGGTTCTAACAACAGCGATGTTCACTTAGTGACCAGACTCTTGCACCACCGTATTATCAGCACACTCACAAGACATCGCGTTCATCGTGCATGTCGAAGAGCTACGGTTCTAACAACAGCGATGTTCACTTAGTGACCAGACTCTTGCACCACCGTATTATCAGCACACTCACAAGACATCGCGTTCATCGTGCATGTCGAAGAGCTACGGTTCTAACAACAGCGATGTTCACTTAGTGACCAGACTCTTGCACCACCGTATTATCAGCACACTCACAAGACATCGCGTTCATCGTGCATGTCGAAGAGCTACGGTTCTAACAACAGCGATGTTCACTTAGTGACCAGACTCTTGCACCACCGTATTATCAGCACACTCACAAGACATCGCGTTCATCGTGCATGTCGAAGAGCTACGGTTCTAACAACAGCGATGTTCACTTAGTGACCAGACTCTTGCACCACCGTATTATCAGCACACTCACACAGACATCGCGTTCATCGTGCATGTCGAAGAGCTACGGTTCTAACAACAGCGTAGTTCACTTAGTGACCAGACTCTTGCACCACCGTATTATCAGCACAATCACACAGACATCGCGTTCATCGTGCATGTCGAAGAGCTACGGTTCTAACAACAGCGTAGTTCACTTAGTGACCAGACTCTTGCACCACCGTATTATCAGCACAATCACACAGACATCGCGTTCATCTTGCAGTCGAAAAGCTACGGTTCTAACAACAGCGTAGTTCACTTAGTGACCAGACTCTTGCACCACCGTATTATCAGCACACTCACAAGACATCGCGTTCATCTTGCAGTCGAAAAGCTACGGTTCAAACAACAGCGCTGTTCACTAAGGTGCAGTCCATAAACTACGTTCGCGATTTGGGGGGAGGGAGGGGGGGGTTCACTTTTTGTGACATAGTCACAAGGGGGGGGTGGGTGTGTAAGTAGTTATGTTACGTCACACTTTTAAACTCAAATTTTCATATTTTTTTATTTTTGAAATTGAAAAATATGATACTCTATTCTATTGGTGGGGGGGGGGGGGGGGGGGGATCCATAATTTGTGACGTAATATACAGATTGGGGGGGGGGGGGGGGGGTAGTTGAATTTGTGACAAGCTGTGACATTGGGGAGATCTTTGCCTGTCCCCGGCCGTAGCTACGGTTCAAACAACAGCGTTGTTCACTGCAATATTCCTATCAGACAGCTTACTACTGCGAAGTAACAAGAGGGGACAACATCTGGAAGAGGAGAAACACCAGGATGTGACGACCATCGAGGATGAGAGGCGGGACACTGCAGGGATTCGAACCGCTGTCCTGAAGCAGCAGTTGACCAACCAGGATCATATCTGGAGCAATGGAGAAATACTTTGTTATTCTTGTTATTTCATTCACTGTTTTTTAAAATGTAATAGTGTTTTGGGCATGCACTTCAATAAAAGACAATTCAAGATATCTAAAATATTATCTTCAATTCAATATGAAAGCAAGACTGCCAAGAACTTTGTTTGGGCAGAAGCCCTTGGGGCAGAAGCATGAGCTCGAACGAGTAATTTTGTTTGACGTTCGTGTTGTGTTGAAACTGTTATTCCACCGGTTCACCCTGTGAAGGGAATTGGTTAAAAGTGGTGCAGTTTCATTGGTCCCATCAAGTGTAGTAACTGCTGAAGAATCTGTGAATATTTTCTTTTAGTTTGATTAAGATATTTTGAAATACCGGATTGACGTCAAAAATCTAGACACTGAACTGGTGTTGAAGTGTGGACTCTTGAATCTCAGGTTGTCTTCACTTGTGTCTGCAATCCATCTCCATCATTCTGTGTCCAATGTCTAGTTGAGGCGAGCTATGGCTTCTGTACAGATGATGAAATCATTATACAACCTCTTTTTCATATCGTTTCACACATTTGACTGCGACATTTTATTTCCGATTTCGTTGTTATAGTTACATGGCGATCATTGTATACTCGACATTCTTATACTTTGTCGTGCACCTTCTTTGTTGTAACAATGACCACAGGCGCGTAGGAAGGGGGAAATGGGAGAATACCCAACGGCTGGTGTGTTGGATACCTCGGTTCTCGTCAGATCACCGAGGTTAAGCAACATTGAGCTGGGTCAGCGGTTGGATGGGTGACCATTCAACTCTGCCTTGCCAGGTTGCTGCCGTTGGGTCAGAGAGACAGGGGTGTTTGGGGGTTAGTGTGACGACCTCCCTCCACCTGTTATCAGTCTCTCGACGGCGCGGGTTGTGGAGGCCCGTGCTGTGAATGTCACACCGTCCTTCGGATGGGACGTTAAGCCGTTGTCCCCCTTAGTATCTTTCGTCAGGAGTAGGCTACATGCCGGTACCGGGTTTCCTCTCCTCCCTTCTCTATTAAATTCTCACTTGTGGGGCCGCGGCTCCGTTGAGAATATAGAAAATAATAAATTAATAAATATCCCCCCCCCCTTCTGATTCAATTCCTCTCCCTATGCTCTTGTACATTTATAAGTCAAGATAAAAATATGCTTAAAAAGTGATAAAATCGCGTAGAAATTGACCAAATTCATGCTTGAAATTCAAAACATTTCCGGGGCTATGCGCCCCGGACCCGCATTTTCCTGGGGCCCTCCCCCAGACCCCCCTTATCTTTGTAGACACTTATCTCCAGTTCAAGTTCTTTTACGATATTATTCCTTCCTTGCAAATTTAGTTCCTACGCGCCTGAATGACCAGATAATAGATATACAATAATTTAAATTTCACCCTCGTTACAGTTCCCAAAGCTACACTACTAACATTGTGACTGAATTTTGCATGAAAGAAGTTTTCAAAATGATAAATTCGAAGCATCAAAAGACTATAGAAACTTTTAAAATAAACCTAGCTATTGGTTTTGCATACTTAAATGATACGTAACTATATCGATTGCAGTACTTCCTATTAGTATTATATGATGAATTTCATTCGTTTAATTTAAAATGTGAGAGGGAAACTCAATCTACGTACCCACAATTCTGTAATTCAAAGACAAATTTGACCAAGACTATAAGTCCTTTGGCAATCGAGGAACAGTTCCGCTGTTTTTTGTATGAATTTTGTAAAAAATTTCAAATACCGTTTTGTTCTGTTTTCGTAAATCGTAATCATCTACATTAGGAGAAATTAGTAGTTATTGAAATATTTTGATTTATTTAGTTATTTATAGCAATAATACAATACTCGTAGGAGTGGAATAAGCTTTTTTGATCCTCTCAAAAATCTGGTAATAATCTAATCGTATAGGTACGATAAGTTAGAACGATGAAGATATTGGAAATACCGGATTGACGTCCTGTACTCTACTATAACTGAACTGGTGTCGAACTGCAGACCCCAACATCTGTCCGTCTTCGTTTTATCATTCGAGTAAAATGTTTGGGCAAACCATTGACCAGCGACATGCTCGATGTTCTGTATAAACTGTTCCGAATCACAACGAATCTGTTTCAGGTTTTTGTTCGTCTTCCAATAGTAATGCTATGGTTACAATACAAGAATATGGTGTTCATTTTGGAATTTTTGGAATCAAATACAATTATTACATTTCCGCTGTTGTAAACAATGATTAGGTACTCTATTGTCGTCCAAATTCTGAATTCAACCTGTATGATGCAAGTTTGACCAAGAAATGTTGAAAAGTGAACACGACTAATTCACTACTTTAATTTTTTAGAAAATGTTTCGGTTTTGTTGTATGCAAAAGATTTTCTTTGTGGGGTGGAGCGGGGGGAGGGGGGACGCTGGCGAACTAAATACTTTATATTCTACCCGACCCAAAGCTAAGAATCTCTCTCAATATTCAGCTAAAAATCTAGTGGAGCGGTCGCTCCACGCCAGCCAAGTCGTACGGCGCGCGCACACTATCATTTTAAAAGGCTGGAGCAACCCACTTTTACTGTAAGCATCATAGTGGCATTTTCGGCCTAATGGATCTTAAAATTGGGAAATCTCACATTGTTGCGAAATATTTTAATTTTGAGCTATGGCCCACCCCACCACATGTACCAAATTTGGGAACAATGGGTTATGCCGTTTGCGAGCGGGAGGACCGTGAATATTGTGAAATTGTACGGCTTTCAGATAATAATGATTATTATTATTATTCATCTTCCAATAAATTCCGCGGTCTCCGTTACAGCCTAAACGGCTGGGTCGATTGACCCGAAATTTTCACCACATATACAACTGTTGGTCTTATACCTTGCCCCTTATGAATTTTTTGTGCCGCCATTTTGAAACCGGAAGTGACGTCATATCTCAAAAACGGCTTATAAGATTTAATTCAGTGTATAACAATCACATGACTATAATATCACTAGCGCGTCAGGCATTGCGTGCGCCATGCAGCTCTGTACTCCGTGTGTCTCCAGAAGTCAGAGAAAACTCGAAGCAATAAAACTGTGGGTTGATCTGTGAATTGGGGGGGGGGGGGGGGGGGGGGGGGATTAATAACGGTGCGAATTCGTCTTGCAAGGTATACGAGGCTCTATTTTGATTGCTCGCCATGAAACTGTTTTTCAGCAAATACAATTCCCCATAATTATTTACATGGCAGTAATAATATCAATTTTAAATGATTAAAAATGTCTATCGGTGTACTAAATGGAGGGAGGGAGAATGACTTAACGAATTCTTGAGTATTGTACAGGAAATATATCATTTTGAAGTACCTTTCGAAGTTATACCATCATAAAACAAACTACCGATTCAGTTACAATATTCAAAATAGTACACATAATTTGAAATGGCATACACTAGAGATCCTATCATACACAATCAAACTTGCCAATGTATCACACAATCACCCATATGATTGATTATGAGCAAGACTGGGAAGCGATGCAGGTGCACTGTTGAACTTGAACAATCACGCTATACCATGATCACTATACCTGGCTACAGGACTCGAACTCAGTACTCCTGTGTGTAATGATGTACTTGGTGACGACAGATTCTGGTCCATGGCGCAGCATCTCGATGTCACGTTCAAGGAGATGATCTAGAAGATCGCAGCACCAATATGAATCTTCTTTCAGTTACAACCAGAGTTGTAATGAATCGATTCAACAAGTCTAATATTCAAGAATAATTTCTATATCTCTCAATGAAATGTGGCTTACTTATTAATGTTTAAAAAGTTTAAAATAATATTAAATGATTTGTCAGAGGAAATTTGAAGCGTCCGATATTGAAAGTATCGAATTATTTTGTTACCATAGATATTATAGGATACAATAATATCGTTACAAAATTAATTTCTAATAATCAATTATTTGATAATTTTATGTTCCGTTGTTGGCGATATAATGAAACAGACCGAGTTTAAATTTTGCATTTATTTGTAAAAATCACGTCCTTTTTTACGGTGTATAAATTTTATAATTTTAACAAAGTGCTTTAATTGGTTACATTTAAGAAAAGTCTGTTGACTGAAAATCTAAATGTTCCAATCAAGTTGAAAATTGCAAGGAAATGTGTATCGAATTGTATTTGATCTGATTTAGCTTTTGGTCCAGAGTGTACAGAAATATGTTCTCGAAGGAATGGGGGGAGGGGCAGGGGGGGGGGGGGGGCATGAAAAACGAAAAATGTTGCGCCAAGTTTTTTGTTTTATTTTTTAAATAGTTTTGACTTGGCCCATTTTTTGATATCACTACTTTTCAGTGCTGAATATTATATTTATTTCATATTTTTCTTAGTTGATGAGATTTGGCTGCCTTTTAACTAGGAGTGTTTTTTTCTGGGTATAGAATAGATGGAATTACAAGCGTCAGCTACTTGTTCAGCATCAGTGTCAGTTTAGTATCGTCTAATTGAAGACATCTTGAAACATACTTTGGTCGTAACTGATCACCGACTTGGTGTGTTGCAGCGGACTTCTGATATCGTTCATCTTCATGCGCTCAGCGACCAATCACAATCTCCGAGAGAAGCTGGAAGTTGGATTCAGATGTCGCATTTCATAAACATGGTCGTCTATCGGTTCTTCAGGCAAGCGAAGACGTTTCTGTTCTGTATTTGTATCCCTTTTCCAAAACATACTCAAGAAAATCTACTTTCTTTCATATAAATTCAAAAAACGGAATCGTATGACCAAACGTAGTGAACAATATCTGTATTGAGGTAGAAGGACGGAAGTCTATTGCAATGATTCTTGAGGTGAGCTCAAAAACCAGTAATTCTACCTTTTACTAATCATATTCGTAATGGTGAGATGAGTTATTGTTCGAAGAAAATATTTCAAAGTTCAATGTAAGTATTTGTTGACATCAGACAAATGACAATTGATAGAACTTTCAAATTTCAAAAATATAATTTCAAAAGTGAGCAACGCAAAATCGATAAAGAGGAATTCCGTCTCTACTTCTGAGGTACAGATATATTGTTCAAAAGTTTAAACGCCGCAAGTAACAAATGTTCGTGTTATATTCCCAGACTGACACCGCCCTACTTGTACGTGATCGGGCTGACCGAGGTGTCCATCAAGTGGTTTCGCGACCACGCCGTCATGGAGTTACCGACCCTGGACGACGTCAACATGTCCCAAGTACCTACTGGTAGTGCAACATTCTCTACATCAACACTCTCTTCCCGGCCAGTGAGAGGGTGAGACTCCAGAGAGAAAGTTACACTGTTATACATCATGAATATTTTACAAGTTATTTATCATATCGTACTTTAATTTGTGTTAGTCATTACAGATGCCAATTACCACAATACTATGACACTTATATATGTGATACAACTTGTGTCAAGGTTTCGCTAACATTGTTTCATTAGTTCTTAGTTTTCTTAAATTCTTATCCAACTTTGAGTGACAACTTCTCAACTCCATTGGGGTTTATTTATTTATTTATTGTGGTACCTGCCAGAGGCAGGATGGCTATTGCAGGGCTACGTAGCCCTGTAATATAATTAGAATATAATTAGACACAAACTACCACATTTAATGTAAAAAACCAACGTATATGTATATTTAGAACGATTATCCATTATTTTATACTATACTTTCGATTTTTATTTCACCAAAATATTGCAATTTTGAAATTGAATTAAAAATTAATTGGCTCACCCACGGTTAACGAATTTTGGTGATTTTTTTATGTTATAAACTACTTAATTTTGGATCGATTGGTGTCAAAAAGTATATTATTTACTTTTATTAACGATAACATAATGCCAATTGTCCTTGGACACCTAATAATGTAAAATTTTACCACGTTTTGGCCTCTCATGACCTTTGGATGACCTTTTTTATGGTCATATTTATTTTAATTCGTTGTACTAATCATAAGCTTTCATTTGATATGCTACTCGCAACTAGGTTGATATAATTTGATAATTTGATAATGACAAAAATGAGTTTTTGCAAAATTTTGCAATTTGGCCCAACCCGCCTGACCAAAATTTGGAGAACTTTTGATATGTTTAAGAGGGCATTGTCATGTATCGTTTCACATCAAAAAACCTTTTGTTTATCAATAGTGGTGATTTAGGAAATTGGTTAAATCTTAGATTTTGCACTCAAAAATAAAAATTGCCATTGTAACTAATTGACAGATTCATTTGCCCACTCATGTTTTAAGAATTTTGGATAACTTTTAATATGTTATAAACAGATAAATTTTGGATCGATTAGTGTAAAAAAGTATGTTATTATCTTTATAAGGGATGAAGATATCACATTTGTCCTGGAACACTTCAGAAATGAGATGTTGACCACTTTTTAACCCCTTTTGACCTCTGTATCAACTTTATAATGGTGATATATATTTTTATTTAATGTACTAAACATAAGCTTTCATTTGATATGCTACTCGACTACGTTGATATAATTTGATTGTTTGATATTGACAACAATGACTTTTTGACAAATTGGGCCTTTTTGCCCACTCACCCTAATCAAATTTCGGAGAACTTTTGATATGTTATAGAGGGCATTTTTATGAATCGATTAACAACAAAAAACCTTCTGTTGCAATTTGTGGTGGGTTATGCTGGCTTTCCATGCTCCGTCATCTTCCGTCAACGTCCGACACCGTCCGACGAAAACGACCACGTGACCCGTCTCGACCAATCAGAGCCATCCCCAAAAATCTCGGACGGCGAGGGATTGGTCGAGACGGGTCACGTGGTCGTTTTCGTCGGACGGTGTCGGACGTTGACGGAAGATGACGGATCATGGAAAGCCAGCTTTAGGCCCCTTTTTGCAGCTTATACTCTGGACTAGCAACTCCAAGATAAAACACGAATAAAATTAAAAAATATAGATTTTATGAAACTGTCACGTGTTTTGTTGTTACATTTAAAAAAAAATATTATTTGTTAAATTATTTGTTATTTGTTTATAAATCTTAATAATAGCTTGTTTTATTCCTTGAGGCACATATCCCATCTCCATAACCAAATGAAATGTATTCCGTTACATGGATTAAATATTAACACCGTACCAATTACAACTAGATATGAAGGTACAACATAAAAACCTTTTATAAGATCACGTAGGCAGTTTATTACAACCATCATTACGCAATCACACTTTCATAAATCACTGAAAATTATCTGCACAATGGCAATTTAAATCTAATTTTGATGATTGTTGTTGAGGGAGGCTCAATTATTCTTTGCAACATGCAAATTCATATTTATTTCGCCTTGTTCTGAGGCTATTTGTACTGAAGCTTCATCAGATTGTTACTCGCAGTACTGAAGTAAGTGCTAACATGACTTGGACAGGGAACTTCTTCGGTGCTGCAGACGTTTATCAGAGCTACACGGCATTGTTGGCAGCAAACAGTCGTAAGTAGTGACAACATTGTTATAGCAACTCTCTTGGTGAATGGGGACATTAACTGACATCTTGCGGTATAACGAATGATGCCATTATTAGTAGAAACAGTCCAGCATAAGAAATGGTTTCTTGAAAGTAGATGGCTCTGATAAAAGGACTTTCAATAGCTTATTGACAAGTTTCAATAACTTGTTAAAGAATTTATTAACAAAATGACTGCTAAAGTGGTCATGCCATGTGTGCCCCAATGGTATGTCATTGGTATGCCATTAGTCGTGGCAACTATTGAAAAACTTACCTTAAAAATATACTATTTAATATCAATTATGTTAACACAAATTATCTTTTATAATATAGAAGTTACTTCCCTATCGATCGAACTCTATGCTATATGAACCTCAACTAACAGTGTTGCTACATTTCCAGATCCTGTCACTAGGAATTGGTTTCTGATCGACGGGCCTCTTCCATTAATCGCCATTCTCGTCGTCTATCTTTGCTTTTGCTTGAAAGTCGGTCCAGCTTTCATGAAACATCGAAAACCATTCCAATTGAAGAGCATTTTAATTGCTTACAATTTATTCAATGTTTTGTCCAGCAGTTGGCTGGTTTATGAGGTAACTAAAACTTACTCAACACTTTTAACAGGGTCAAGTTGCTAATTGAAGTTGGTAGCGAGATGCACAGGAATGAAAATTTCGACAAAGAAAACGTCCTTCCACTTCCTTGTTAGGTATACAAGGGAAGTAGGAACGCCTGTCGTCATGAAGGACAGGAAAGGAAAGAAAGGGGGTCTGGGGATTGGCCCCACAGGCAGGCAAAAGCAAGGCACTGGAAACTAAATCTCGATTCAAACATCTTCTCTCCACAATTTAGCGTCGTCAGACCAAATATACACCATTGCGAAATCATCAAGACAGATCAGAAATTTTAATTAATACGTCAGTAGATTTTTAATCAAAACTAACATTCAAACTAACAAACTATATAATTTTCTGTCATAACAATTGATTAAATACATACTGAAAGAATATAACGTACATTTTATCCCAGAAAAAACACTCCGTGTAAAAATACCAGCCAAGTCTCTTTAACTATAAAAAAAATAGAAGAAATCTAAAAATTCAGCACTGAAAAGGAGTGATATCAAAAAAGGAGCCAAGTCAACGAATTTTCCAAATTTTAATCGTACCATTGAAATAAAAATATCAACCCCCGAGAAATACTTAAAAAAAGGACTTGGCGCATCGTTTTTTTAAAGACACTTTTCTATCCTAAAAGTATAGGAAGAACTCTACAAGTATATTTTCCTGAGTATATCACATTCATTATCGACGAATCATACTACGTTTTAATATAACTAGTACTCTTACCTACTGGCAGTTTTGGTATTTTGTCAATATTCAGATGAAATAAACGGATAAACGAATAACGAATAAACGGAAGCGGCCTAGTCTATTCGTTATTGCCACTATTTCTAGGGTCATATTAATAGAAGACTTCTCAATATCGTGACTGAGGGAAATAGCGAAAGCGCTCATTACAAGAAGGCCGTCAATGAGATTTGTATAAGTGACTAGTGCACTGAGCCATGCTGCTCAAATAATTACTGACTAGATTTTTATCTAAAGTAATACGTTATGTAATTTATGAATTTTTTTGGTATAAAATGTTAATTAATAGCAATTAATTACACGGCGAGAAGGTTCAAAGTATAATGCTGAAGTAGGTATGTTGATGTACCCACAAAACTATAGGTACCTACCAATCACAAACACAACTGTTCTGTATTTATTGCTTGTAAGACAATGCTATGTTTCTTTGCGTACTTATATTTAAATTTAAAATATTTTACAGAATGTTCAATATTTAATTTGAAAGTTTTGTCCCAATTTTTCTAGGCATTTCTGAACTACGTAGTATGTGAGTGGCATAAGCTTAAGAATAGAAAAATGTCTTTAAAAAAACGATGCGCCAAGTCCTTTTTTTAAGTATTTCTCGGGGGTTGATATTTTTATTTCAATGGTACGATTAAAATTTGGAAAATTCGTTGACTTGGCTCCTTTTTTGATATCACTCCTTTTCAGTGCTGAATTTTTAGATTTCTTCTATTTTTTTTATAGTTAAAGAGACTTGGCTGGTATTTTTACACGGAGTGTTTTTTCTGGGATATCACTTCTTTTGTTAGTTTATTCATACAGCTTGTAGCACATGTCCGAGCAGGGACTAATTTCTTTAAAAAAATACGCCTCAACCGATTTGGTTACTATGAAAAGTTGCGTTTAGTATAAGATGAAAATGATTATCCAAGAAGAATAGCTTAAGTTTCGTTATAATCGATCCAGCCGTTTTCGATACATGACGTCACTTCCGGTTTTGAAATAGCGGCCGAATTCCGGTATAGGTAATAAGAAAACAATCTAGTTTTATCTAGTTGATACCTTCATGAACGACCATCTGAATTCCTAATCCCTATATTTCCGTAAAATCGGTCATGCCGTTTGTAATATATGACGTCACTTCCGGTTTCATTTAGTGGATCCTGCCGCCATTTCCGGTACCATTAATTTATTTATTCATTTTTCACAATTGATTTTTCAAATAAATAGCAGAATGAATACGCAGGAGCTAGTTCAGTTGCAATCGGTACAGGCGTTTTAGATATATGACGTCACTTCCGGTTTCAGGAATGGCGGCCGAGAACACTGCTACCTTGAATATATAAATTGTATTGTCTATGTTACAATGTAAGTTAATTATGTATGTATTTTAAGTATAATTTGTTGAAATAAGTTAAATATTGCGTATTTATGACGTCACTTCCGGTTTAGAAAATAATAAAATAATATTTTTTTTATTGATACTTCATAAAGATGACCATCTAAATCGAATGGCGCTAATTTCGTTCTAATCGGTCCAGACGTTTTTGAGTTATGACGTCACTTCCGGTTTAAAAATGGCGGCACAAAAAATCACAAGAGGCAAGGTATCATCAGACGCCAAAAGTGCATATGTGGTAAAAGTTTCAGGTCGATCGGTTCAGCCGTTTAGGCTGTGGCCCTGTCAACAGTGTTTCCTGATATCTGAATCATCATCAGATTCTATAACTCCATATAGCTTTAAGAAGGGGTATAATTTCACTGTTTTCATGGCCCTCTAGCTCGCAAATGGCAAAACCTGTTGTTCCCAAATTTGGTATATGGGGTGGGGTGGGCCATAGCTCGAAATTAAGACATTTCACAACAATGTGAGATTTTCCAATTTTAAGATCCAGTAGGCCGAAAATGCCATGTTGTTGCTTACAGTAAAAGTGTTTGGTCTGCTCCTCAGTTTATTAGGCATTTACGGTATGTTGAGTGACTGTGAGTGTATAGTACGACTTGGCTGGGTGGAGCGACCGCTCCACTAGATTAGCCTCAAAAGCAACAGATAATTCTTCCATAGAAATCCCAAGAAAATTTCTCTCTTAGAGTCCAGAAAGTGATGAATGTTGTTCCTTGCAGAGTCTGCTGAGTGGATGGTTGAGTGACTACAGCTTCAGATGTCAGCCTCTGGAATCTCCTGACAATCCCAGAGCAAGGAGAGTAAGTTCCTTAGCGTTAGACAAATACAAATCGAAACGAGATTATTTGAAAACTATGGAGGATAGATCTCTATATTCTCTTTAGATTTTTTTAATATTCTTTCGATGTTTGCAGTAAACGAGACGTGGGTATTCCACCTATCTTTGGTGTAAACTTTGGTGGTATTTAATTCAAATTTATCGAAAAAGAAAACCTTTCAAATGTTGATTTTAATTTATGAGTTAAATTCAGATGTTCTGAAATAAAAAGTTTTGTCTGAAAGAATTCAATGCCAATGATGTATGGCGTTGAGGAGGTATGCATATGCATATGGCATATGGCATATGGCATATGGCATATGCATATGGCTATGTATAGCTTAATGACAAGTATTCAGATACTGAAATCCAATGGGTAAAAATTATGGTGTTTGAAATTATAGAGAAATTGCATAAATTACCTACCTAACCATCGTTTTGAAAAATTAATTTTTGATTTTTTTGTCCAGTTTTGCCAAATTAATGTAATGAAACTTGAAATACCACTTTCCTCATAACCTCTCAGCAAATAACGCTGAACGAAAAGATGAATTAATACATGATGTGGAAGTGAAAGGGTAGGAGGGGATGGGGGGGGGGAGGATTGCGAATAATAAAGTATAATGTTTATTTCCAGATGGCGCTCGTGTGCTGGATGTATTTCATATGTAAAATAATCGAATTATCAGAGACTGTAAGTACACCATCGACTTACCACTTGCATGTCTGATATATTAAAATATTATGTCGGTGATTACGTTTCTCTCCAGGTATTCTTCGTGCTTCGCAAGAAAGACAATCAGGTTTCATTCCTGCACTTGTATCATCACACTTTAATGCCTGTCGTAACTTGGCTGGCCGCGAAGTTCGTGCCAGGTAATGATCCATGACACAATCCTGTCACTCATACTCACACTCACACTTACATTACTTCCCGTGTCTGACCGAGCCACTCCGCTCAGCCACTTTATACTAATGAGAATAGCAACAATGAATTAATTGACCGGACATGTATCTATTATATACTGGTGTTTAACGACGCACTGTTCTGCAACTATAGTCCGTCACACTCCCACCGTAACGTGGCAGTGGAGTATTTCAGAAAAACTATTCTTTTCATTATTCCTAATGGCAATCTAGTCCTAATCAACTGTTTAATAGTTAGCAAGGCATTGAAAAACTGGCCCTAAACAATATTGGCAATGTACAATATAGACTGACTCGTTAGGGTAGGACGGACTTTATTCTAAAAGCGAAGATAATGATAGTGATTGAACATTACAAATGAGTACATAACATCACTATGATCCGGATTTGTAATGCTCTGTTAAGTTTGATTGGGACTGTTGCCATGGCAATAACACTGAACAATGATTCCAGGCGGTCACTCCACGCTCGTGGTTCCTCTTAACTCCTTCGTCCATGTCATCATGTACGGATATTACCTGATGGCTGCTTTGGGACCGCAGTACCACAAGTATCTGTGGTGGAAGAAATACCTCACCACGCTGCAACTGGTAATAGAACTTTAACAATAGTTTCATTCAAATAGATTTTCTAGAGTATAAATGTTGAACGTCAGAGGTGAAATGCCAGATGTCAATTTTATCGCACACTTTTGGGTCGCACACTTTTGATTGGAGTCACCAAATATAGTTATCTATTTAAATGACTTCTGTCATTATTACAAATAAAATTTTATGATGGTATAAACTGGTTTTTAGCTCACCTGAAGAAAAATTGAAATTGACATATGACCTTCTACTTCTGGGGTATGTCTCTTGGTAAAACACTAGATAAAAATATAATATTTATCAGTAAATGCTATATAGTTAAGTCCCAGAATACTGGTGGTTTACATTAGGGATGGAGCGAGCCTGGATTTTGATATCGACTATCGATATCATTTATGTATCGATATATATCGATATATCGATATCGCGATATATCGATATATTGAAATATTGAAATATCGAAATATCGATATATTGAAGTATCGATATATTGAAATATCGATATATTGAAATATTGAAATATCGAAATATCGATATATTGAAATATTGAAATATCGAAATATCGATATATTGAAATATCGAAATATCGAAATATTGAAATATCGAAATATTGATATGCACTTGCACAGTGCACTTGTGCTACGGGGCTTTGCTCTATTCCCGCTACCAGCAAAACACTGTATACATGCTGATGTTTTAAAAATAAATAATAATAATAATGACAATATTGATATATGACAATATTATATTTCGATGTAGGTATGGAAATATTGATATATCGCATAAATGCCTTAAATTGCTCCTAAAACTGATAGGAAAATCAAAAGAAAATTTAAATAGAAATAACAGAGCCGTTGCAAAATATAGGGTCACCGGCCAGATAAGAAAGAAATGTGAATAATCTGAGAAATTGTCCTAAAATGTGATAAACGCTGCACTGCAAATATGAATTATTTTGCCATAGTAGGTATAAACTTCAATTAAGAATATAGTTGTATCATACAGTAAAGCTTCGATATATCGATATTTCAATATATCGATATTTCAATATTTCGATATTTCAATATTTCAATATATCGATATTTCAATATTTCGATATTTCGATATTTCAATATTTCGATATTTCAATATTTCAATATTTCAATATTTCGATATTTCAATATTTCAATATTTCAATATATCGATATTTTAATATTTCAATATATCGATATTTCAATATATCGATATTTCAATATATCGATATTCAATATATTCAGGTATCGATATTTCGATATTATTTTGATATCGATATATATCGATATATCGATATTTTCTCCATCCCTATTTTACATTCTGTGATCGAGCCATGGAGTTTGATTAATAGATTGCTTCTATTTTCAGGTGCAATTTGCAGTCGTCTTCTTCCACAACCTGCAGTTGTTTTACTTTGACTGTGATTATCCACGAGCAATGGCTGTCATAGCTACTGTTAACACTGCGTACATCTTCCACCTCTTTAGAGTGTTCTACAATCAAACATACAGAACTGTTCGTCTTAAACAGAATTAAATAACCTTGTCGCGTCATTTTATGCTCTTTTAAGTGGAGTGTGGCTGTAGAGCACAAAAGTCCTTGAGAATTTACTATCGTGGTTAGATTGAAGGGCTTTGAATCGGAAAAAGAAGCCAATTGAAGAAGAACACGATATATATTCAAGCTTGAATCTAACTTACTTAATCAGCGCAGTAAAATCAAAATAAATCATGAGCATTAAGATTCTAGTAAATTGGAAACATTGTACATTTACCTCCAGTAAATGCTGGCTTTGAAATTTGTTTAAGTGTACGCTGTCTGGAAGATTTTTGAAAATGACAGAAAATTTTATTTCTATAAATAGGGTACACTATTTTCCTTCAAGTTTATTCAGGTTAAGCCTGATTTACACTGTTCAAGTTTACTTTCAAGTCCTTGAATTCAACCCTTGAATTCAACCCCTTGAATAGTCTAAACGGATAACTTGAAGCGTTCAACCCTTGAATTCAAGACTTGAACCTATTTAGAACATGTCCTATTTTCCTTGAAGACTTGAAAGACTTGAACGACTTGAACCAATCAGAACCCACGCCACAACTCTGGCTCCGCCCCTCTCTCCAGTATCTTTCAAGATTTTCCCGCCAATTCCAGATTTTAACATATTCTAGCAAATATTAATTAGTTACCGATATGTCATAATCACGAGAGACAACTGTTTCATTAAATACACAATATGTGTCTATGTGGCATCCAAAATCTAGCACAATATTAATAACATGTTCTTTGCAAGAAGTTACTATTTTAGGTTATGTTACGACTTGAAGCTTGAACAGTGTAAATGCCCATTCAAGTGGTTGAATTCAAGGGTTGCGTTCAAGGGCTTGAATTCAAGGACTTGAAAGCAAACTTGAACAGTGTAAATGTTAAGCCTGATTTACACTGTTCAAGTTTACTTTCAAGTCCTTGAATTCCCCATTTACACGGTAAAATTTCCTAAACTAGGAAAAAGCTCAGTGTAACGCGTTGGTGAGCGAGCACGGGGACGTGCAAATTCTCGAACCGGAAATGCGTACACAAGCACAGAAAACATATACATCCATATTGAATTGAAATATGATCACTCAATCAACACAACAAATTATGCTTTTCATTGAAACTTGAAAATAACATCTAAGAATCCTGGTATAAATATAGAAAATCAGATGCAATTCAACTGGCACTGGAAAACATTCATTTTGATACTTCATTACTGACAGATATGAAAAATTTTAATAAGTTCATCCGTTCTTAACTGATTGGGATGAAATTTTGTAAAATAAGAGACAATGTTGGTCTTAATAATCATGCAAAATATGAGTTTGATCTGAATTATCGAAGACCGTTTTCATTTTTCAGCCTATCAGGAGATATTTATTTAAATTTTAACCAATAAATGTATTTCAAAAAAAATATAGTCTTCAAACAGAGAAGGTTGGCTTTACATGTGTGCAAAATTTCAGCTCGATCAAAGAAAAACTCTGACCTGTATAGCCAAAATATGAATTTGATCAGATTTATCGAAGACCATTTTCATGTTTCAACCTATCAGGAGATGTTTATTTCAATTTTAACCAATGAATGGATTTAAAAAAAATTTGGGGCCTGCAAACAGAAAAGGTTGTCTCTACATGTGTGCAAAATTTCAGATCGATCGAAGAAAAACTCTGACCTGTACAGCCCCACCCAACAGAAAAAAAAACAAAAACAAAAAAAAACAGAGGTCCGTGCCAAATGAGCCGAAAGGAGACGCTCGCTTCGCTCGCTCAAAAATCTTTTAGAAAATCCTTTGTCAAATCTTTTAAAAAATCTTTTACAGAAATAGAACGCGCTTTATGATAAAAGATTTGACAAAACCCATTGACAGAACATTTTACCATCAAATAGTCTTGTTTAAAAGGTAACATTTTTTTAAAGAAAAGATTTTATAAAATATTTTATATGAAATTTTACCGTGTAAATGGGGCTTTATTGAATAATTATATAAAAAAAATGTATTAGTACATTATACAAGAGTGATACAACAGGTATTTTAATAAAGCTACTACTTTCTGTGTATATAATTTGTTAAAAGGACACTTTGGCAGTGCTGTCGTAACGACTTTTTGCAGTAGTTTGAAAGCTCCATGAGAAAAAGCCACAATAAATATAGTATATCTGCTCCGCTGAGGACAAAGATGGCTTGTAAGAAAGTACTTTACTTCGTTTTCTCTCTTGCCAAACACGATGTGGGATTGAGTCTACTACAAATCACAATGGATTGCAATGAAGTATTGTACAGAGTTAAGTTGTGTCTCTGTGTCATCAGCCGAACAGAATAGCGATTATATTCAGCTAAAATATATGTTAAAAATTACTCACCGTCAGCTGATGCTGTCACACCTTTTTAACACAATTTTGTTGCCTTCCAAGTGAACGGTTTTATCAATAAAAACATGGTTTCTATGAACAGTTAGCATGATGATTTGACAAAGAGCACACAAAATTTGGAAGTCCTAGTTTTAAAATGGGGTTGGTAATCGCACAGTGGCCCAATGTGCCCAAAACTGTGTTTTATCGCTTAATGCATGTTTCCAAATGTGTGCAATAATAACATATAAAACTTATTATATTTGTTTGTGCAGAAGACTTCTATGAATATTTCATGATCATTAAACCAATTATTTTCATACTTGATGACGAAAAAAAATAATGAATTTACTTTGCACCGCCGAAAACAGAATGTGCTCATATCTTTTTAAAACCGCATTGCAAAAGCATCCATAGATTGCCAGGAGTCACACCGGAAAATGTGACTTTGATGCAAAGTCGCACTTGAGTTGTCGCACTTGCCCATTATCATCGACAACAAAGTTTCAAATGTAGATAAGAAGATAAGTAGGTAGGGGAGACTGGGGCAAAGTGGGCCTTGGGGCACAGTGGGCCATGGGGCACAGTGAGCCACTGAACTTTTCTCAGATATGTTTATGTTTAAAATTTCGTGAATGTTTTCATAAGTTGCTTGTATAGCATCAACCAAGTGAAGCTAGGTATACTCACCAAACTAAACTTCATAGACAAGTACAACAATATGCTTCTAGAATCAAATATTTGCATGCAACTGATAACGTTACATAATAATACTGATTGAAAGGAATCTATATGTGGGAAAGCAGTTAAAGACTAGAAAGTCTTTGGAAAATATCAGCATGTCTTTTTCTGTAGAGTTAAACTAAACTAGAGTTAAACAATGTTAAACTAAAAGAAAAACTGAACCATTAAAGTGATAGCTTGAAAAATAGTTTACAATTATCACTTTTTCTTGAATATGATACAAAACACAAATTCTATTCATATTATGTGGAATTTGAACAATTTCTCTTCATTAATAGTGAGCCTATAGCCCAGACACAAGTGAGAAATTGGTAAAATTTGACATTAAATAGGTAGAATTTTCACTAAAATAATTATCTGCTCACATTGCAACTGGAAGAATCTTGAAATCTCTTTCACATATTTGTTCCGCAAATTTGTTTTGATTGGAAAATATTCGGGACTTGATTTATTCCGCGTGACAGGATTCACTCGAGATTGAAAACTTTGCACATTCTAGCAGAAGGTAAGTGCAAAGTTTTCACGATATTTTCACAGGTGCACACTCACGACTAAACCTCACGAGTCACCCATACAATTACACATAACAAACTCTTATTTTCACTCAATCATATGATTGTCATGAAACTTTGCTTGTAAAAGTTAGATAGCTACCTATATTTATTAATATTGATGCTAGAATGTATACATAAATTGTCTTCAAATTTTTATTCAATCTATAGATAGCCAGGATGTCTTCAACCGCATGAATGAATACCGCACTTTGTGTGCATCATAAATAAAAACAACATTATTAATAATTAGGTAAGACATTCTGGAAATCTTCCATGTATATTTAAATTAGAATATAAGATAGACACGAAAGTCAAGTTAAATCTGTTGGAAAAAACACACAAATCACAGAGTAACAAAATCAAAGCATCTTTTACAAAATAAGTGAATGCCCAGAAACTCTACCTATTAAGCTATGTAAATGTTACAACTATTATACATTTCCGGATAGCAGATATCAGGACTATGTGAATTGACTAAGTGATTGGCATAATACATAAAGGTTACTATTCTAAAAGATTATCGTGTCCATTTTTATCACAGAGGAAAAGGAATCACGCTATTGACTCATTATAACCTGGATGAAATATCTCAATCATTCAATCATTCAGCCAACAAGCCACATCATGATCATTGCTTACCTGAGATAGAAGCACTGATGAGATGTCATCCTCCGGTGGCTCTGTATCATCATCTCTCTAGCTGCGTCTTCACATGTTCCATTCTTCCATCGTCATGTGGTGATTATTAGTTTTTACAATGCGATCAAACTGTTTGCATACATTTGCTGTGGATGGAATGTAGTTTCTGTAGTTTATATATTACAATATTAATAATGGGTGATTTTCAAAAGTTTACCTCGTGATGGTGAGAGCTTTTGACGCCGGTGGCGATGCAATTGCCGCGGGTGCTGCTGCCGAGGTTCGCGGACAACGGCACCGTCCAGCCGATGGAGTTCTTATACATCGGATGGAATCGATTCGATTGGTCTGACGACGAGTATGTGGACTTCGTCGTCGACTGGAGATACTCGGTACGGGAGTGCTGGGACGATGACTACGATGCGTTCCGCAGGTCCTCGTGACATGTTCTGGTCGGACGAACGGCAGGAACGTCTTATCTTATGCGAGACTTGTACGCCGACACGTACAATAAAGAAAATCATCCGGCAATGTTGTCTTCGTGTTGTGACTCGTGATCAACAGGATTGTGAGATTGCTGCCAGCAAACATTGCCATGCATGACAATCTCTTTTGGAGGATGTCATTCGGAAGCTGCAACGCTTGGACGACGTTGTAGCGCATCGTCAGCAGAAGACGACGACGACGACGACGCGGGACGACGCTCGGTTCACACGCAGAGGTGGCGACGCCTGAGCGTGACGTAGAGTTAACGGCGCCTCAGTACGACGTAGAGGTGGTGACGCCTGAGTGCGACGTAGAGGTGGTGACGCAAGAACGCGACGTAGAGGTGGTGACGCCTGAACGCGACGTAGAGGTGGTGACGCCTGAGCGTGACGTAGAGGTGGTGAAGCCTGAGCGTGACGTAGAGGTGGTGACGCCTGAGTGCGACGCAGACGTGGTGACGCCCGAGTGCGACGTAGAGGTGGTGACGCCTGAGCGTGACGTAGAGGTGGTGACGCCTGAACGCGACGTAGAGGTGGTGACGCCTGAGTGCGACGTAGAGGTGGTGACGCCTGAGCGTGACGTAGAGGTGGTGACGCCTGAACGCGACGTAGAGGTGGTGACGCCTGAACGCGACGTAGAGGTGGTGACGCCTGAACGCGACGTAGAGGTGGTGACGCCTGAGTGCGACGTAGAGGTGGTGACGCCTGAACGCGACGTAGAGGTGGTGACGCCTGAGTACGACGCAGAGTTAACGGCGCCTCAGTACGACGCAGAGGTGACGACGCTTGAGCGCGACGCCTTGTTGGCGTCGCCTTAGCGCGACGTATAGAGGTGGTGACGTCCGAGTGAGACGAACAATATTCAGTGATGAAGTCGAGTGGCATGTCAGTGCGCGTGAATACAATACCTGTGACACATGTGCTCCAGCAAGTGCACAGCGGCGAGATAACGTCAGTAGCCAAGCCATATTGCTGGCAAATCAAGCACAAGAGTAGAGCCAGAGGGACAGCTTGACGGTCATCGTGCTTGATTACGACATGAACTTTTAATAAGTACTTATGTCATGTTTGCTTTGTTTCTTGAGAGAATGTCTAATAATGTGATTAGGTCACGATGTGTTTCATGTACTTCGTATACAAGTGTCGAATATGGTTCTCGACGAACAGGGTAGTGTATTTTAGTGTTGACTTGATCCATGTTTATGTTAGAATAGGATATTAAGTAAGACACTTCAAAACTATGTTGGAAAAACCATATATCAATTATGGTGTGTGTGCGTGCAGTATAGTAAAATAGCAGTAACTAAAATACCAAACTAACTAACTATAACTAACTAACTAACTAACTAGTTTTAACTAATAAACGGAAGATACATAATAATAGTACATTTATAATACTTACTGCCAGTTTCATCACTGGTAGATAAAGCTTTGCTTTATTTGCTTCACTCTTGAAGTCCAGCTATCTTGGGTCTTCTATCTTCGCTGACAAAAGATAGCCTTATAACGGATGTGTTTAAATAAAAATAAAAAACTAACTAAACTATTAAACTACCAAACTAATTAACTAGTTTTAACTAATAAACGAAAGATATATAATAATAGTACATTTATAATACTTACTGCCAGTTTCTTCACTGGTAGATAAAGCTTTGCTTTATTTGCTTCACTCTTGAAGTCCAGCTATCTTGGGTCTTCTATCTTCGCTGACAAAAGATAGCCTTATAACGGATGTGTTTAAATAAAAATAAAAAACTAACTAAACTACCAAACTTCCAAACTAATTAACTAGTTTTAACTAATAAACGAAAGATATATAATAATAGTACATTTATAATACTTACTGCCAGTTTCTTTACTGGTAGATAAATCTTTGCTTTATTTGCTTCACTGTTGAAGTCCAGCTATCTTGGGTTTTCTATCTTCGCTGACAAAAGATAGCATTATAACGGATGTGTTTAAATAAAAATAAAAAACAAAGTAAACTACCAAACTACCAAACTAATTAACTAGTTTTAACTAATGAACGGAAGATATATAATACATGTATAGTACTTACTGCCAGTTTATTAACTGGTTAGCTTCTGCTCTAGTTGTATGTTATAACCGTTCAGCATTTGTTTACCTGTTGAGTGTTGAATGAAATTATTTATTTTCACTGAAAACATATGTGAATGTATTTCCATAATATGTAAGTCTTTCAATGTCATTAATTTCTTTCAAATACGAGGGTAATTACAGTATTTCAGTGACCCACCTAGAATGTTTATGCGCCTACTAAGGTACTGACGAGTTCTGCTAAAAGGACAATAATTCAATTTCATGTCGAAAATCTTCAAACCATAATAAATTCATTGGTGAAGTTCATATTTATGAGAAAATTAAGTTTAGACCTAGAGGTACTTTGGTTTAAGCAGGGTTCCTCAGTCTTTCCAACATTTTCGCTCATGCCTATGTGTGTGAATAGGTTGGCCCATTTTTATTTTGTTTCTAATAGTCAAGCTTACTATGTCAATTTATCGTATGATTGACTTACATTGACACTTACGTGAAATGCCTGCTTCTGTCTTGTACTTGTGTGAATTGTGTTTATATTGTCCGAGACTTGGATTGCATCTTTTGTCGCTTCTATCTCGGAGTTGTGTTTCAACTCTGTGGACAACAGTAACATGGCCGTTAAAATCATCTCATTCTTACTACACAGCCGTGCAACACAGAGAGATAGAGGCTGATCAAATGAAGATACTTCCTATATTCACAGTCATCTACACAGAAAGCGTTACATTTGCCAAACAAGAAAGGACAATCCGACAGATTTGACGTATACAGATTTATATCATCGAAGGTCGTCTAAATTATAGTATTCTTTATGGATGAATTGCATTAGTGAACAGTCTGTAAAGTATGGAAGTATCTTGATTTGAACAACCAACAATTCAGGATTATTTAGAGATTATTTCGATCATCGTGTACAAAGCGTCAGTTGACTTTCTCTGTGTGCAGATCATTAGTAATATGACTTCATGTGTGTATAATCCAGCTGATAGCTATCTGTCACTTTTAGGGTCGGTATTACCATTAGCTTAAGCTACAGTTAGGTTAAACTCAACTTCAAAAACTCGGTGTATTACCATTATATACTGCAATTTAATTCCGGAGCTTATTTACACAGTTTACACTAATCTCAGGCGACTTTGACCGCAGTTTGTTTAAGCTATTCCGCAGTATAATGGTAATACACCACATTTCCCGAAGTGGAGTTTTACTAAACTGAAGAATAAACTAATGGGCCCTTACTGTATAATTGACACTTTGTTCTGAATGATTGAGACAATTTGATGTTATAACAACTACATTAATATCTAACTCTATCTGGGCATTCACTTATCATTATTCATTATACTAGGAAATAGGTAAATATAATTTAAACGTCTGTGGAAAGTAGGTAGGTGGAAAGTAGTAGGTAGGTAGGTTTTGAAGAAGCAGGATTCTGTTCTTCAAGTTCCATGAAATGAAGACTGTAGGCTGTAGACTGTTGACAGTGGTGACCTGTAATAATAAAGTGACACTAGCAGATTCTGGTGTCATATTAATTTGTAATTATTGCAATCATAAGTACATTCTATTTCCAATTGAATCACTTTCCAATGAATTTAAGAACTAGGGGCTAGTTTTTCAATACTGCATTGCAAACTTGACCTTAAATGAGTTATATTTTTTTTAGTTCAAATTATTTTAATATTTAAAATAACAATTCCAAGCTCAGAAACGAAATCCAATTAAGATTTAATCGCATATATTTGTGTAATACTTACCTGTATTCAACTGGGTTTCTGTTCTTTATTACAGGCTTCGTACAAATTTCTTTGAGCAAACTTATTGACACTTTCCACAAGAAAATAGAATTAACGGCAGGAAAAACGACATTTGTAAATAGGAGCTGGAAAACCGCTCTGTGTAACGCGTTAATAAGCGAACCTTTCTATTGAGTGTGAATTAACGTGATGTGTGACAGTTGCTGCTCCAACCTTGGGAAACAGTTGTAAAGTTTCATCAGGTTCATCAAGGTGGTAGATACACTCAACACATCACTGTATTTGAGCGAAAGGGATTGGCTGCTGGTCAGGTTCAGGCCAGCTGGTAAAGGATCCTGAGTTAGATGACGAGTTAGCATAAACTTCATTGGATGATGCTATCAAACCTTTTTCAGCCAATCCGTTTCTTTCGAATACCGTTTTTCTAACTTGGGTTTATTACATAATACTTTATCAATTTTTACTCTCTTTTAAGAATTCTTGTAAATTAAGACTGAACAATATTCTAATAGTTTAATGTACTATGATAATAAGTGGCAATTTGTAGAAACTGTTAAATTTATCAACATTATTGTATTAATGTCATGTGTACACTTTGTCGGCCATTTTTGATTATGAAACATCTTAACTGTGTTGATGACGTCTTAGGGGGAGGAGATCTACATTGGTCAATTGTTCCAGAGTGTTTATGGAAAGTTGCAATGAAAATCAGCAATGATGTAGTTATTTATCTTTAATTCGATGGATCGTGCTCGATTGGCGATGTTGCGCGTGTCGGTGCTCGCTCATCAACGCGTTACACAGAGCGGTTTCCAAGTTTTACTTCCATTACACATAAAGTCCATTCAATATTGCTGGAATGTCGATTTGTTGTTCGATTTCATGGGAAGGACAGTTCCAGGTGCTTTATAAAAAGTTACTCAATGTGGGAATAATCAAATACCTAAGTTGTTTCGTTTGAAGATTTAACTGCTACGTATCAGGGGACATTGCGTTCAGATTGACAGCTGCATTCGCTGTTATTCTCATCTTAATAAACCACGGAGACTGGTTCAGGTACATTGTTGACTAAATAGTCTCTAGAACAATTGATTAGAATCCTGTGGTTCTTAAACTTGCGTCAAGGCATTGTTGAGCTGGCAATGTTAATACTCGGCACATGCACTGCAAAGGTGCCGGGTTCAATTCCCATCATTCACGACGGAGGATTGTGCGTAGTTTTCTCTCAGTCGAGAGGCAAAGGATGGGAAGGTTCAGTGGCGTAGGAACCGGCGGGGTGGGGGGGGGGGGGGGCAAAGGCTGCGATGCCCCCCCCCCCCCCAACTTTCAGGGAAGAGGGGCAAAGGGGGGCAAAAAATAAATTGTATAATTTTTAAATAGTAGTAATTTAAGAATATAAATTGTCAAAACGACCAATATTTGTGTTTAAATCGCGTTAAAATGCATTAAATTCATATTGAAATTCAAAAATTTTCCCGGCCTGCGCGGCCCAGACCCGCGTATTGTATTCTAATGCCCTCCCCAGACTCAAATTGGACCTGAGGTTATATTATTTGAACCTTCTACTATAACCTGCCATTATACTACAAAAATCCCCAGCATATGTAACTGGATTTACAACTAAAAAATTTCAGAAATGTTTTTAAAATTTTTAAAAATATTTTTATTTTTTAATGCTTGCTGACACTTTTTTAGTTATTGTAACTCCAGCTACGTATGCTGTGGATTTTTGCAGTAATGATGGTAGTTAGTATTACTTTTCGTACTTTATTATAAGGAATTGGAGTCATCATTACTATAGTACTTCATTTAGTAAATAAAACAAATTTTCACTACCATTCTAGTCATATAAAAACGATTTAAAATAGCATTTCTACGCCATTTCAACCTCTAACTTTCCAAAATTTTCGCCGCCGGCGGCTGGGGCTCTCGCCCCAGACCCCTTCTGGTTGACGAGAATTTCTTTTCTGCCGTGACCTCCTTGGCCCCCCTAACTTTGAAAACGTTCCTACGCCACTGGGAAGGTTCCCTACTAGTAGGCCATGATCGCCTCCTTCCTACTGGCCATACAAGACACTGACTTGTTGCAGATACTTTTTTGGAGACGAAATGTCCGGACGAAAATATCTGAATTTTTAATCATGGAAGTCTTTCAATACAGTGCTAACTTTTAAGCTGTTGATTAGGACTGTATTGTCATAGCAACAACCAATAGGAAGACAGAGTTTTGTACTAATTAACTGTTAACAGCTAATTGAGACTTTAGCAGAGTGTGAAAGACCGGCCCTTATAGTTTTTACGTGGTATAGGTACATATTTAATTTTTTGCTTTGCAAGGTACGGAGTTAGTCATATTTATAGATTTTGGGTAAAAATAAGCAATCTCTTTTCTCGCTGGGTGCCCTTTAATAATTAATTTTTAAAATGTGCCAATTGTCCCAACCCTAAGTTTATTCTTGAACAATGCGCTTGTAACGTTTGAGATCAATTGGTTAAGTGTTTTGGTCTCCATCTCCAATCATATCCGAAAGTGTTCTTTCTACTTAACTAATATACACAGACTGATCATGTGAACATCCCATCAAAGTTACACCCTCTTATGAAATACTTTATCTCTCTCAATTTGCTCCAACGGCCAAGCACCTTAAAATAAGTTACTAACAAAAGAGTTTTTAATAGTTAAGAAAACTTTGGGCTATTTAACAAGGCATGAAGCAAAAGTAGAGAAACAGCTAATAAAATTCAATTGGACTGATCTAGTGGACATTAGTTTAGCTTTATTTACCTAATAATATCGCCAAATGTTGGTGCTATGATGGTGCTGAGTTCAAGGTCGGTGCTACAAGTAGCACGGTTCTAAGTAGCACCGTGGTATCTAAATGTGCCATATTAGGTAAGGTCAGAAGGCGAGTAGTAAATGATGAGGTACTTGTTTTGCTCCTGTTTGCTGCACGTTGGTCTGGGTCATGTTTTAGCAACTGCCTGACATCTTCTACGCATGTTTCTTTAGATGTCTTAACATTTTGGTGTCTATTCAAAATAAAATCTCTACTCAAATCAATTTTATAATCTGGAGAGGAAAGAAAACTGAAGCGAACTAAATGATTTGAAATAGCAATGTGGTTGTCTGGATACTAATTGTAATAATTGGGATAAGTACACTGTTGTTGATGTATTCTTGGGGGTTTTATTTGGAAAAACACAACATTGTTGATGTATTGTTGCTGTTCTCATTATTACATTGATATCAACAGGTAGTTGATAGGTGCGTGATCTCATAATTTCTTCATGTCAATGTTTTTTCTCGTAACTTTGACTTGCCAAGAGTGCATATTTTACAAAAATCTGTCCAATTTACACATCTGTGACGTATTGATATATTTCTTCAATTTCTGATCGACTGTGTCATTAAACGAATAAGAATTTCTTTTATAATGGTTATCCACCTATTAAAATTTAGAAAGCTTAGTGAGCATCTAATACAATTCATTCTGACTGTAGGTTCAAGTGACCAAATGTAGATTATTTGTCGAGTAATTGAGCGTGTAGCTCAATGGGCACAATTTGCACACTTTCTTTGCGCAAACTTATTGATACTTTCCACAAGATAAGAAAGACGACATTTGTAAATAGGAGCTGGAAAACCTCTCTAGTGTGTAACGCGTTGATAAGCGAGCCTTTCTATTGAGTGTGAATTAACGTGATGTGTGATAGTTGCTGCTCTATTAACCTTCGATAACAGTTGTAAAATGTCACCAGGTTCATCAAGGTGGTGTAGTCGACCCAGCGAGTTTGTAGCCCCTTCAGCAAATGATGTGAAATATTCAACAATGGGCTTAGCTTGTAATCCTGAGTGTTTTGACGCGTTTCCGGCTGTAAATATCTCTCAACCACTGCACTGCCCTACCAACCATAAGGCACCCAAGTGACGCGAACCTCGTTTCGAGAAAATTTACATAATCGTGTTTCAATCTCTGCCATGCATTAAAATTAACTTTTAATAATTTTTTAAAATGTTGTGCTTTATCTGATAATCAAAAAAAAATTAAGGCATTTTCATCCCTTAACCCTTTTTTGGCACTTACGGCTTTTTACTGGAGTATGTTATCGCCCGTTTCAATGTAAATACTTGATCACAAAACATCGATTCTATTTTTCTCGTGTCAGTTTACTCGTTTAAAAAGCCCCATCTACAATCTACATGGCTTTCTTGGATAGTATTAGCATGGTATAAGTCACTTGTGTGCTTTTACCTGTGTAAAGACGGCATTTTTCAATAACGCCCACGACTTCAACCCATGTTTTGACCCATTGAAAGTTGACTTAGGGCTTTCTTAACGAGCACAATAGATAGGAAATGATCTGCTGATTCCAAAGATTCCAACAATTCCATATTTTCAAACATGTCACGTGGGTGCTTAATAGTTGGTAGGGCAGTTCAGGTGTCCTGAAAAGGGTTGTTTCGTTGTGGTGCCAAATATCTTTCAATGCAGTTGGCCTATAAAATTCACTGAAAGTTGTATAAAATGGCAACTGTGTAGGTGGAAGGGGTGGCAGGTCATTAAAAGAGTTGTATCTTGTCACAGGCGCGTAGGAATAGGGGGGGAAAGGGGGGAACGGACCCCCCCTGTCTGGAGCTTGACCCCCCCCCCCCCCGCCAGAGATCCTGACCCCCCTGCTAGAGACTCTGACCCCCCCCCCTGCTAAAGATCCTGAACACATCCAGATATTCACAAATGTTGATTAAGTGTTGCACAGAATGCACAGATTTGCTCCATTATGAGGTTGCTGTATTGCTGTATCCCACATTGCTGTATGGAAGTGAAGCCTGGACATTGCGTGAGAGAGACAAGAAAGATATTCAGGCTTCTGAGGTGCGCTTTTTGAGATCGGTAAAAGGGTGTTGTTTGTTAGATAAAATCAGGAATGAGGATATAAGGGCCGAATTGGGAATGAAGGAAATCAATAAGAATATATCACAGTACAGGAGAAGATGGGCCGACCATGTAGAAAGGATGTCGAATAAGAGAATTCCCAAATGGGCCCTTCACTATGATCCGAAGGGCAGGCGCGACATTGGCCGGCCAAGGAAAAGATGGGCTGCACCTTGAGGACGGAACGGGCTTTTAGCCCAATCTTTGCGGGTAGAAGAAGAAGAAGATGAGGTTGAATTCTCAAAATTTTCTCAAGTTTTGCAAAACTAATTGAACAGAGGTATTATCCAATGAGACAATTCATTTACTCATTTGTCCAACATGATCATCCCCATGAATCAAATTAAATAATTACACGTTAAACTAATAGATTCCAAAACACATACAGATTTTTCTTATTGATTGCTTATTGCTGTTGCTCTTGCAACCTTTTCCAAAGGTTGATTCCAAAATCAATTCATAATCGATTCTCTTTCACTAGAATTCAAGTATTTCCCTGCGGGGCCACTTAGGATTTTGTCAAATAAATTTTTTTTATTTTGTCTCTTATATCCCCAAGAATATTGCATAAGACACAGATTTTAAATTTCTTTAAAAAAGATGGCAAAAAAGCTTCGAATTCGATTTTTTTTTATCAAGATGTAAAGAAATGCCCTGCCATTGGGAATTCTATAAAATCAAATTTTCTTAAGTTCCCACAGAATATTGCACATCATAAATTTTTCATTTCTTTGAAAAGAATAGCTTAAAATTCGATTATTTTGTATCAAAAATGCAAAAAAGGCTCTGCGGGGCTAACTGGGGGTGAGTCCCCCAGACCCCTTGTAGCAGTGAACTACCTTTTCCTGACATCCATCGATCCCCTATAATTTTGACCCCTTCTGTCAAAATAAAGTTCCTACGCGCCTGTCTTGTCAGAGCTTTACTATCGAACAATACTGTTCGTCTCATGAAAGGAAAGGCTATACACACTCGCTGCGCTGGGTCGACTATAGGTACACTCAACAAATCATAAAACGGTATTTGAGCGAAACGGATTGGCTGCTGGTCAGGTTTAGGCCAGGCTGCAAGGACCCTTGTTATTATAAATGAAATCAGAGATTACCACTAGAGTTAGATGACGAGTTGGCATAACTTCATTGGATGATGCCATCAAACCTTTTTCAGCCAATCCGCTTCTTTTGAATACAGATTTCTCCTTCTTGGGTGTACATAATTCTTTCGTTAATTAAGACTGAACAATATTCAAATAGTTTTAATATTAATGCCAATTTGTAGACTGTAAAACTGTATAATTATGTTATATTTTAAATATTGTATTAATGTCATGTGTACATTTGTCGACCATTTTTGATTATGAAACATCTGAACTGGGGAGAAGATCTACTTTGGTCAATTGTTCCAGAGTGTTTATCGAAAGTTGCAATGAAAATCAGTATTGATGTAGTTATTTATCTTTGATTGAATAGACCATGCTCGATTGGCGATGTCGCGCGTGTCTGTGCTCAATTTCCTCCAACGGACAAGCACCTTAAAATAAGTTACTGACAAGAGAGTTTTTAATAGTTTAGTTAACTGATGAAGGCATGAAGCAAAAGTAGAGAAACAGCAAATAAAATTCAATTGGACTGATCTAGTGAACATTAGCTTTACCTAATAATATCGCCAAATGTTGGTGCTACGATGGTGGTGAGTTCAAGGTCGGTGCTACAAGTAGCACGGTTCTAAGTAGCACCGTGATATCAAAATGTGCCATATTAGGTAAGGGCAGTAGGAGAGTAGTAAATGATGAGGTACTTGTATTGCTCCTTGTTTGCTGCTCGTTGGTCTGGATCACGTTTAAGCAACTACCTTGACTTGTCCTACGCTTGTTCCTGATGGGAACGTATCGGTACAAGTAAGTGGAAGATCTCGCAGCTCCTCTCATCTTCAGTCTCGTTCCAGGATTATTCTTGGGTTCAAATTACACTCAAAGTTTCACTAGTATTCAGTAGCTATTCATTTTGCATGGAACAACTCAATGTGTTTTCATCTTGTAACATTTCAGAAACAGTTATTTAATATTGGAATCAAATTCACATTAAACAAATGTTAGTGTTATGTTTCTTTAGATGTCTTAATCTACCTAAATCAATTTTATGTGCTGAGAAAAAGAAAACCGAAGGGAACTAAATGATTTGGGTTAGTAATGAGGTTCACAATGTGGTTGTCTTGGATACTAATTGTAATAATTGGGATAAGCACTCTGTTGTTGATGTATTCTTGTGATTTTATTAGGAAAAACACAACATTGTTGATGTATTGTTGCAGTTTTTATTATTAAATTGATGTCAACGGTATACTGTTCTTTGTGCTTATCTCATAATTTCTTCTTATCCATAACCATGATTCGACATTATGTAATATTAATATTAATATTGTATTATTTTATCTAATTGTTACTTGTGAATTATAATAGCTTGATAGCTAACAATAAAGACTTACTTACTTACTTACTTACTTGCTTACTTACTTACTTACTTATACTTATATTAATGTGCTTTTTCTCGCAACTTTGACTTGTCAAGAGTGCATATTTAACAAAAATCTGTGACGTATTTGTGGTTTTAAGATATATATTTTTAATTTCTACTCTATAGTGTCCTTACTCCTTATTGGAACCATTATTGAATTGCAGTGTGTGTTAATAAACAATGTATTTCTGTTTATCACCCACCTTTTATAATTTCTCAAGCTTAGCAAGCATCAAATAGAATAGCTGAAATCTGAATCTTCCAGGACGAACGTGCTTCTGGAGCAAGTGTGCGAGGCGCCGGCAACAGCCACTTCAACGACTGTCTCTGGCAGTGCATGGCAGACAAACAAACAAACAAACAGATACAGTGGTCCGTGCTAAAATAGCCGAAAGGATCACATTCCTTGTAATTCGGGTGATCACTTATCAATATCAACGCGTTCACTCTGAGTATTCGTAGTTTAAATTTATGGAATTTATAAAATTATTCCAAATTTCAAAATTGCCGCTCGAAGTCTGATGTTATCTGGAAGAGTAGTACATATTTCATAAAACTGATGTTTTCTGAAAGAGTAGTACCATGTTCGATCGTCAATGCTAAATTCTCCATAAGACAACTTCGCGCGGGTGTCCGCGGGTATGACGACCGTCTCATCCACTCATTGTCGCGCGGCGTTCCGATTTCACTGCCTCCTTTATGACTGTCGTTTACTGAATGTTCAGCTGACTGACATCCACCAGGCCGATGGCCAAGATGGCCGATATAAACAAAGCAGACTGTCATAAGTGTTTCCATTTACATTTAACTTGAATTTTCAATAAAAGATGAGTGTTTATTAACTAAAAACGTCATTAAAGTGTATTGTGTTCTGTTTTTTATGTCTAAATGAAGTGTTAATGTGTGTGAATCATGAAAACTATGTGTTATTCTTGTTATAGGTAATCAGAACAAGTGAAGTTGTGATTGCCATTGGTTGGATTTGACTTATTCTTGGGGAGCAAGATTGAAGTAGGTAAGTTTCTAATTTTATTCACTTTCTATTTCCAATGTAGTACCTACCTATACACTAGGTTGAAATCAAACTGATACTAGTTTTTTATTGACAAAGTTGAAAATGTTACAATCAAAGGATTTAACAATTGACACGAACGTAAAAACTTGGATTTGCAGAATTGTATTCGTTCACGTAGGTAAATAGTGTGTCTCTTGAATGGTGTTTGGCTTTTGAACTGAAATTTTGTACAGTCAATTGACGCTACACTATTGACCATTTCTAAATGTCGCCCTTTATGACTGAGTTGTTTTGTGGTTTCCCTCAGTCGCGAGGCAAAATGTTGGGTAGGTTCCCTACTAATAAGCCATGACTGCCTCCTTCCCACCGTCCATCATCATCATTATCATCATATCATCATCATCATCATCATAATCTCACACTTACAATCATAATTTCACATCTCTCACCATAATCTATACCACTAGCAAACGCTCGTTATAACGCGTTGATAAGCGAGCACCGGGTTGTGAAGCACATCTTACCATGATCTAACCGAAATGAAGTATAAATAGTAAATACTTACCCGAATAATCACTAGCAAAATCACAGAAGAGCTCAAATTTTCTTCAGAAACTGGGAAGGTTGCCACAAAACCTTACACACACTATAAATCAAAACCAAATCAAAATAAAAAGCAACCCGCACATTGTGTGTGGTTCATCAATAATAATAATAATAATAATATATCTTTATTTTATTTTTCCAATTAAAACAATCAGGTAAAGATTACATAAATTTTCAAGGGCAAGTTACAAATTATGAACGCCGGTATGCCAGTATATCAATAAAAACAACATTATTAATAATTAGTTTACAAGTTCTGGAAATCTTTCCATGGATATTTTAACTAGGAAAACGCTCCGTGTAACGCGTTGATGAGCGAGCACAGAACATGCAGCATCCCCAGTCACGATACACGATACGGCACAAGCCGATTTTCTCTGCAACTTGTCCAATCTCCATATACATACTCTGGATAAATATCAGATCCCACTGTGTAGTGACTTTCCTACATACTTTTCCCAGCTTTTGACAACCCATACTAAACTCGTAAAATGACAATTAATACATGACTGATTGGGCTTACAATGTGTAAAATTTTAGATTATGTTGGTCTTGATGACCATTGCAAAATTTGAACGTAATTGGAACATTTTGATTGTCGACCTATCAGAAGATATTATCAAATACAGATATTATTTAAACTTAAACCAATTAGAGTATGTGGCCTTCGTACTGCATCCGATTTTATAAGCGCTAGTTTTATTGTAAATTGTGGACTGCTTGCAGTGTTGGGTAGGAACGGAACGAAATAGTTCCGTTCCTAGGAACTAGTTCCTTTTCTTAGGAACTTTGGAACGTCTTAGTTCCTTTTTTCTTGGGAGGAACTATGGAACGGTTTAGTTCCTTTTTTTGAGGAACTGTAACGATTTTTGCTAAGTTCCTTTTTTTAAATTTGGCTGTACTTTTACTCAAAAAAACTGCATAGAAGCCACATATTTTTTTAATTCTGTCAGAAGTCCTTCTAGCTATTTGGCATCAAAAATAACTCAAAAAATAATTCCTACCCTAACACAATGGACATCTATCTACCTGTAGTCGCGTGGCCATACCCTTCAGACCAAAGAACTCAATTCCTAGTAATGACCAATGACTCGTGAACAAGGTGCAGTGCGCAAGAACACAGATTTCAGATCGTCGTCCTTTTAGCTTTTACTTTGTTTCCTTCCTCACATTTCCTTTCCGATCACTGTGTAGGACACATCACATTGCCATTGAATTTTTAGTTTTTACGAATCTTCTTATCTCTCTTATAATCTTTTCGAATCTGCTGTGGTTCAGTGAATGAAATATGGCAGCAAGAGCAAACAAAAATATTTTACCATTTAAAAATCGGAGAAAATGTTTCTTTTTGGGAGAAAATAATGTGTATTCCGAGTGTTCCAATTAAAAAATTCCAATTCCAATTAAAATAACACCTTTCTTTAAAAAGGAACTAAAAGGAACTAAGTTCCTTTTATAAAGGAACTAGGAACGGAAAAGTTCCTTTCATTTTTGAAGGAACTGGAACTGGAACTAGTTCCTTTTCAAAAGGAACTTACCCAACACTGACTGCTTGGCTGCTCTACAGGCCTTGGTGGAGCAGAAGCTTAAAGAAGGCAGGGATGAAAATGTAGTATACATTTTACAAATATTTCAAGATTATGTAATAAAATGTCACTAAAATGACAAAACTTTTGAAAATAATGTCAGATTACACTGAAAATTGGCAAAAATACCTTAAATGTTGGTCCCAATGCAGCCATGCGAAGTTTTAAGTTGATCGGTCAATCGGTTCTAGTTTAAATTTCAAAAATCACCGGAAAAAATGGTTTTACATTTGAACCAATAAGAGGATTTGGCTGAAACTTTTTATGATTGGGTTAAATGTTAGTTGAAATGACTATGCTAAATTTCAAATTGATTGGACCAACCAATCGAAAGATAATTTTTCTAAAATTTGAACCAATCACGGGATCCCGTTCAAAAACGATCCCAGGGACCGCATAGAGTACGTTAGTATGTGTTAAAAATTTCAGATCGATTGCTTGAGCGGTTTAACCTAGGCAGTGCAGGCAAAAATAAAAATAAAATAAAAAAAAACACACACACAGAGAAAGAGCCATAAGAGTACCGTGGTGACGCTCGCTACGCTCGCTCAATTAGTTAAACAAGTTAAATCTGTTGGAAAAAACACACAAATCACAACGAAACAAAATCAGAACATCTTATACAAAATAAGTGAATGCCCAGAAACTAGATACCCTATTTATTTATAAGCTATAAATGTTATAACTATTATACATTTCCGGATAGCATTGATATCAGGACTATGTGAATTGACTAAGTTATTGGCATAATACATCAAGGTTACTATTCTAAATATTATCGTGTCCATTTTAATCACTGAGGAAAAGGAATCACGCGTTTGTCTCATTATAAACTGGATGAAGCCTCTCAATCATTCAGCCAACAAGCCACATCATGATCATTGCTTACCTGAGATAGAAGCACTGATGAGATGTCATCCTCCGGTGGTTCTGTATCATCATCTCTCTAGCTGCATCTTGATATGTTCCATTCATCCATCGTCATGTGGTGATTATTAGTTTTCACAATGCGATCAAACTGTTTGCATTCATTTGCTGTGGATGGAATGTAGTTTCTGTAGTTTATATATGACAATATTAATAATGGGTGATTTCAAAAGTTTACCTCGTGATGGTGAGAGCTTTTGACGCCGGCGGCGATGCAATTGCCGCGGGTGCCGCTGCCGAGGTTCGCGGACAACGGCACCGTCCAGCCGGTGGAGTTCTTATACATCGGATGGAATCTCATCTGCGCCGGTTCGATTGGTCTGACGACGAGTATGTGGACGTCGTCGTCGACTGGAGATACTCGGTACGGGAGTGCTGGGACGATGACTACGACGCGTTCCGCAGGTCCTCGTGAACATGTTCTGGTCGGACGAACGGCAGGAAAGTCTTATGCAAGCCACGTACAACACGTACGCCGACACGTACAATAAACAAAATCATCCGGCAATGTTGTCTTCGTGTTGTGACTCATGATCAACAGGATTGTGAGATTGCTACCAGCAAACATTGCCATGCATGACAATCTCTTTATGGAGGATGTCATTCGGAAGCTGCAACGCTTGGACGACGTCGTAGCGCATCGTCAGCAGAAGACGACGACGACGACAACGCGGAACGACGCTCGGTTCACACGCAGAGGTGGCGACGCCTGAGCGTGACGTAGAGGTGGTGACGTGTGAGTGCTTCGTAGAGGTGGTGACGCCTGAACGCGACGTAGAGGTGGTGACGCCTGAACGCGACGTAGAGGTAGTGACGCCTGAACGCGATGTAGAGGTGGTGACGTCCGAGTGCGACGTAGAGGTGGTGACGCCTGAACGCGACGTAGAGGTGGTGACGCCTGAACGCGACGTAGAGGTGGTGACGCCTGAATGCGACGTAGAGGTGGTGACGCCTGAACGCGACGTAGAGGTGGTGACGCCTGAACGCGATGTAGAGGTGGTGACGTCCGAGTGCGACGTAGAGGTGGTGACGCCTGAGTGCGACGCAGACGTGGTGACGCCCGAGTGCGACGTAGAGGTGGTGACGCCTGAGCGTGACGTTGAGGTGGTGACGCCTGAACGCGACGCAGACGTGGTGACGCCCGAGTGCGACGTAGAGGTGGTGACGCCTGAGCGTGACGTAGACGTGGTGACGCCCGAGTGCGACGTAGAGGTGGTGACGCCTGAGTGCGACGTAGAGGTGGTGACGCCTGAGCGTGACGTAGAGGTGGTGACGCCTGAACGCGACGTAGAGGTGGTGACGTCCGAGTGCGACGAACAATATTCAGTGATGAAGTCGAGTGGCATGTCAGTGCGCGTTAATACAATACCTGCGACACATGTGCTCCAGCAAGTGCACAGCGGCGAGATAACGTCAGTAGCCAAGCCATATTGCTGGCAAATCAAGCACAAGAGTAGAGCCAGAGGGACAGCTTGACGGTCATGTGCTTCGTTACGACATGAACATTCAATAAGTACTTATGTCATGTTTGCTTTGTTTCTTGAGAGAATGTCTAATAATATGATTAGGTCACGATGTGTTTCATGTACTTCGTATACAAGTGTCGAATATGGGACTAGACGAACAGGGTAGTGTATTTTAGTGTTGACTTGATCCATGTTTATGTTAGAATAGGATATTAAGTAAGACACTTCAAAACTATGTTGGAATAACCATATCTCAATTATGGTGTGTGTGCGTGCAGTATAGTAAAATAGCAGTTACTAAAATACCAAACTAACTAACTATAACTAACTAACTAACTAACTAATTTTAACTAATAAACGGAAGATATATAATAATAGTACATTTATACTACTGACCGCCAGTTTCTTCACTGGTAGATAAAGCCTTGCTTTATTTGCTTCACTCTTGAAGTCCAGCTATCTTGGGTCTTCTATCTTCGCTGACAAAAGATAGACTTATAACGGATGTGTTTAAATAAAAATAAAAAACTAACTAAACTACCAAACTAACTAACTAATTAACTAGTTTTAACTAATAAACGGAAGATATATTATAGTACATTTATAATACTTACTGCCAGTTTCATCACTGGTAGATAAATCTTTGCTTTATTTGCTTCACTCTTGAAGTCCAGCTATCTTGGGTCTTCTATCTTCGCTGACAAAAGATAGCATTATAACGGATGTGTTTATATAAAAATAAAAAACTAAGTAAACTACCAAACTACCAATCTAATTAACTAGGTTTAACTAATAAACGGAAGATATATTATAGTACATTTATAATACTTACTGCCAGTTTCTTCACTGGTAGATAAAGCTTTGCTTTATTTGCTTCACTCTTGAAGTCCAGCTATCTTGGGTCTTCTATCTTCGCTGACAAAAGATAGCATTATAACGGATGTGTTTAAATAAAAATAAAAAACTAACTAAACTACCAATCTAATTAACTAGGTTTAACTAATAAACGGAATATATATAATACATGTATAGTACTTACTGCCAGTTTATTAACTGGTTAGCTTCTGCTCTAGTTGTATGTTATAACCGTTCAGCATTTGTTTACCTGTTGAATGTTGAATGAAATTATTTATTTTCACTGAAAACATATGTGAATGTATTTCCATATTATGTAAGTCTTTCAATGTCATTAATTTCTTTCAAATACGAGGGTAATTAGAGTATTTCAGTGACCCATTTGAATGTTTATGCACCTATTTAGGCACTGACGAGTTCTGCTAAAAGGACAATAATTCAATTTCATGTCGAAAATGCTTCAAACCATAATAAATTCATTGGTGAAGTTCATATTTATGAGAAAATTAAGTTAAGACCTATACATTGGTTTAGGCAGGGTTCCTCAGTCTGTCTAACATTTTCGTTCATGCCTATGTGTGTGAATAGGTTTGCCCATTTTATTTTGTTTCTATTATAATATTATAATATAGCCATGCTTACTACATTTATCGTATATAATGTCTTACATTGACACTTACGTGAAACGCCTGCTTCTGTCTTGTACTTGTGTGAATTGTGTTAATATTGTCCGAGACTTGGATTGCATCTTTTGTCGCTTCTATCTCGGAGTTATGTTTCAACTCTGTGGACAACAGAAACATGGCCGTTAAAATCATCTCATTCTTACTACACAGCCGTGCTACACAGAGAGAGAGAGAAACTGATCAAATGTAAAATGAAGATACTTCCTATATTCACAGTCATCTACACAGAAAGCGTTACATTTGCCAAACAAGAAACGACAATCCGACAGATTTGACGTATACAGATTTATATCATCGAAGGTCGTCTAAATTATAGTATTCTTTATGGATGAATTGCATTAGTGAACAGTCTGTAAAGTATGGAAGTATCTTGATTTGAACAACTAACAATTCAGGATTATTTAGAGATTATTTCGATCATCGTGTACAAAGCGTCAGTTGACTTTCTCTGTGTGCAGATCATTAGTAATATGACTTCATGTGTGTATAATCCAGCTGATAGCTATCTGTCACTTTTAGGGTCGGTATTACCATTAGCTTAAGCTACAGTTAGGTTAAACTCAACTTCAAAAACTCGGTGTATTACCATTATATACTGCAATTTAATTCCGGAGCTTATTTACACAGTTTACACTAATCTCAGGCGACTTTGACCGCAGTTTGTTTAAGCTATTCCGCAGTATAATGGTAATACACCACATTTCCCGAAGTGGAGTTTTACTAAACTGAAGAATAAACTAATGGGCCCTTACTGTATAATTGACACTTTGTTCTGAATGATTGAGACAATTTGATGTTATCTAGTGGAGCGGTCGCTCAACCCAGCCAAGTCGTACTATACACTCACACTCACTCAACATACCGTAAATGCCTAATAAACTGAGGAGCAGACGAAACACTTTTACTGTAAGCAACAACATGGCATTTTCGGCCTACTGGATCTCAAAATTGGGAAATCTCACATTGTTGCGAAATAACTTAATTTCGAGCTATGGCCCACCTGACAACATATACCAAATTTGGGAACAATACGTTATGCCGTTTGGGTGCTAGAGGGCCGTGAAAACAGTGAAATTACACCCCTTTTAAAAGCTATCTGATGATGATGATGATTCAGATATCAGGAAACGTTGCTATCACCGCCACAGCCTAAACGGCTGAACCGATCAACCTGAAATTTTTACCACATATGCACTTTTGGCGTCTGATGATACCTTGCCTCTTGTGATTTTTTGTGCCGCCATTTTTAAACCGGAAGTGACGTCATATCTCAAAAACGTCTGGACCGATTAGAACGAAATTAGCGCCATTCGATTTAGACGGTCATCTATATGAAGTATCAATAAAAAAATTATTATTTTCTTATTTTCTGAACCGGAAGTGACGTCATAAATACGCAATATTTAACTTATTTCAACAAATTTTACTTAAAATACATACATAAGTAACTTACATTGTAACATAGACAATACAAATTATAAATTCAAGGAGGCAGTGTTCTCGGCCGCCATTCCTGAAACCGGAAGTGACGTAATATATCTAAAACGCCTGTACCGTTTGCAACTGAACTAGCTCCTGCGTATTCATTCTGCAACTTTTTTTGAAACTCAATTGTGAAAAATGAATAAACAAATTAACGGTACCGGAAATGGCGGCAGGAACCACTAAATGAAACCGGTAGTGACGTCATATATTACATACGGCAAGACCGATTTTACGGAAATATAGGGATTATGAATTCAGATGGTCGTTCATAAAGTATCAACTAGATTGTTTTCCTATTACCTATACCGGAAATGACGTCATAAATATGCTAAATGACGTCATAAATATGATAATTGACACAAAATTCACCACTTTATACTTTTAAATAGATATTTAGTAAACCTACTTTGTAAATAATTATAAATTCAAGGTTGCAGTATTCTCGGCCGCCATTTTTAAAACCGGAAGTGACGTCATATATTGAAAACAGCTGTACCGATTGCAACCAAATTTTGGAAATGTGTAGGACTAATAATTATGAATTGAAGACGACATTATTTTCGGCCGCCATTGTTAAAACCGGAAGTGACGTCATATATCGAAAACGGCTGTACCGATTGCAACCAAATTTTGGAAATATGGAGGACTAATAATTATGAATGAAATACGACATTATTTTCGGCCGCCATTGTTAAAACCGGAAGTGACGTCATATATCGAAAACGGCTGTACCGATTGCAACCAAATTTTGGAAATATGTAGGAATTATAATTATGGATTAAAGGCGACATTATTTTTGGCCGCCATTGTTAAAACCGGAAGTAACGTCATATATCAAAAACGGCTGTACCGATAGCAACCAAATTTTGGAAATGTGTAGGACTTATAATTATGAATTAAAGACGACATTATTTTCGGCCGCCATTGTTAAAACCGGAAGTGACGTCATTTGTCGAAATCGTCTGTACCGATTGCAACCAAATTTTGGAAATATGGAGGACTAAAAATTATGAATTAAAGACGACATTATTTTCGGCCGTCATTGTTAAAACCGGAAGGGACGTCATATATCGAAAACGTCTGTACCGATTGCAACCAAATTTTGGAAATATGTAGGACTTATAATTATGGATAAAAAGACGACATTATTTTCGGCCGCCATTGGTTAAACCGGAAGTGACGTCATATATCGAAATCGTCTGTACCGATTGCAACCAAATTGTGCAATTATGTAGGACTTATAATTATGAATTCAAGACGACATTATTTTCGGCCGCTATTTCAAAACCGGAAGTGACGTCATATATCGAAAACGGCTGGATCGATTATAACGAAACTTAAGCTATTCTTCTTGGATAATCATTTTCATCTTATACCAAACGCAACTTTTCTTAGTAAGCAAATCGGTTGAGGCGTATTTTTTTAAAGAAATTAGTCCCTGCTCGGACATGTGCTACAAGCTGTATGAATAAACTAACAAAAGAAGTGATATCCCAGAAAAAAACACTCCGTGTAAAAAAGGCAGCCAAGTCTCTTTACTTTAAAAAAATTCAACACCGAAAAGGAGTGATATCAAAAAAGGAGCCAAGTCAATGACATTTCCAAATATTTAATCGTATTTTTGAAATAAAAGAATAAACACCGAGAAATACTTTACAAAAGGACTTGGCGCATCGTTTTTTAACTTCATTTTTTGATTCATAAGCATATGCCATTGATATACAACCGTAATTTAGAATTTTTAGAATAATAGGGAAACATCTTTCAATTACATATTATACATATACCTACTGTAAAATATTATCTATTAGAATATGTACGTACGCGATAAAACTTGTTGCCTATGTTTTCTATAAATACACAATAGTTAGTTATCTTCGTAATATTGTTTCGTGGTCAACATAATTAAGTCTCATGCGTTAAACCTTCTCATCATGAAATACATTTCTATTAATCCACATTTTATAACAAAACATTTCACAAAGTACATAGTCACATTGAATTTCTATTAAAAATTTTAACTTTATACACTTGACACTTCAAAAATATATAATAGTGTTCCAAAGACAGTTCGTAATTATTTGACAACGTTTCATGATTTCCTTCAGTCAAGATCAAATTATGAAAAGATACCCTTCTAATATCACCATATTAACAGTGCTATAAGAATATGTATGAGCCCACTTCCAATTGTTATTTAATTCTTCCACCCTTATATTACTTATCTATTACAGCATGAAATCTTTCTACTATCGCCATTGACAAAACTATAAAATAGCCATTACTGAAAGTAGCTTGATTCATAGTTTCTGGCTCTAATAGAAAGAGGAAAATGTACCTACTTTAAATTTCTTTCCACTTTTAGTATTGAATGAGGTCTTTAAAAAAACGATGCGCCAAGTCCTTTTGTAAAGTATTTCTCGGTGTTTATTCTTTTATTTCAAAAATACGATTAAATATTTGGAAATGTCATTGACTTGGCTCCTTTTTTGATATCACTCCTTTTCGGTGTTGAATTTTTTTAAAGTAAAGAGACTTGGCTGCCTTTTTTACACGGAGTGTTTTTTTCTGGGATAACAACTACATTAATATCTAACTCTATCTGGGCATTCACTTATCATTATTCATTATACTAGAAAATAGGTAAATATAATTTAAACGTCTGTGGAAAGTAGGTAGGTGGAAAGTAGTAGGTAGGTAGGTTTTGAAGAAGCAGGATTCTGTTCTTCAAGTTCCATGGACTGTAGACTGTAGACTGTAGACTGTAGACTGTAGACTGTAGACTGTAGACTGGTGACCTGTAATAATAAAGTGGCACTAGCAGATTCTGGTGTCATATTAATTTGTAATTATTGCAATCATAAGTACATTCTATTTCCAATTGAATCACTTTCCAATGAATTTAAGAACTAGGGGCTAGTTTTTCAATACTGCATTGCAAACTGGACCTTAAATGAGTTATATTTTTTTTAGTTCAATTTATTTTGATATTTAAAATGACAATTCCAAGCTCAAAAACGGAATCCAATTAAGATTTAATCGCATATATTTGTGTAATACTTACCTTCATTCAATTGGGTTTCTGTTCTTTATTACAGGCTTCGTACAAATTCTTTGAGCAAACTTATTGACACTTTCCACAAGAAAATAGAATTAACGGCAGGAAAAACGACATTTGTAAACAGGAGCCGGAAAACCGCTCTGTGTAACGCGTTGATAAGAGAGCCTTTCTATTGAGTGTGAATTAACGTGATGTGTGACAGTTGCTGCTCCAACCTTGGAAAACAGTTGTAAAATTTCATCAGGTTCATCAAGGTGGTAGATACACTCAACACATCACTGTATTTGAGCGAAAGGGATTGGCTGCTGGTCAGGTTCAGGCCAGCTGGTAAAGGATCCTGAGTTAGATGACGAGTTAGCATAAACTTCATTGGATGATACCATCAAACCTTTTTCAGCCAATCCGTTTCTTTCGAATACCGTTTTTCTAACTTGGGTTTATTACATAATACTTTATCAATTTTTACTCTCTTTTAAGAATTCTTGTAAATTAAGACTGAACAATATTCTAATAGTTTAATGTACTATGATAATAAGTGGCAATTTGTAGAAACTGTTAAATTTATCAACATTATTGTATTAATGTCATGTGTACACTTTGTCGGCCATTTTTGATTATGAAACAACTTAACTGTGTTGATGACGTCTTAGGGGGAGGAGATCTACATTGGTCAATTGTTCCAGAGTGTTTATGGAAAGTTGCAATGAAAATCAGCAATGATGTAGTTATTTATCTTTAATTCGATGGATCGTGCTCGATTGGCGATGTTGCGCGTGTCGGTGCTCGCTCATCAACGCGTTACACAGAGCGGTTTCCAAGTTTTACTTCCATTACACATAAATTCCATTCAATATTGCTGGAATGTCGATTTGTTGTTCGATTTCATGGGAAGGACAGTTCCAGGTGCTTTATAAAAAGTTACTCAATGTGGGAATAATCAAATACCTAAGTTGTTTCGTTTGAAGATTTAACTGCTACGTATCAGGGGACATTGCGTTCAGATTGACAGCTGCATTCGCTGTTATTCTCATCTTAATAAACCACGGGGACTGGTTCAGGTACATTGTTGACTAAATAGTCTCTAGAACAATTGATTAGAATCCTGTGGTTCTTAAACTTGCGTCAAGGCATTGTTGAGCTGGCAATGTTAATACTCGGCACATGCACTGCAAAGGTGCCGGGTTCAATTCCCATCATTCACGACGGAGGATTGTGCGGAGTTTTCTCTCAGTCGAGAGGCAAAGGATGGGAAGGTTCAGTGGCGTAGGAACCGGGGGGGGGGGGGGGGGGGGGGGGGTGCAAGGGGTGCGATGCCCCCCCCCCCCAACTTTCAGGGAAGAGGGGCAAAGGGGGGCAAAAAATAAATTGTATAATTTTTAAATAGTAGTAATTTAAGAATATAAATTGTCAAAACGACCAATATTTGTGTTTAAATCGCGTTAAAATGCATTAAATTCATATTGAAATTCAAAAATTTTCCCGGCCTGCGCGGCCCAGACCCGCGTATTGTATTCTAATGCCCTCCCCAGACTCAAATTGGACCTGAGGTTATATTATTTGAACCTTCTACTATAACCTGCCATTATACTACAAAAATCCCCAGCATATGTAACTGGATTTACAACTAAAAAATTTCAGAAATGTTTTTAAAATTTTTAAAAATATTTTTATTTTTTAATGCTTGATGACACTTTTTTAGTTATTGTAACTCCAGCTACGTATGCTGTGGATTTTTGCAGTAATGATGGTAGTTAGTATTACTTTTCGTACTTTATTATAAGGAATTGGAGTCATCATTACTAGTACTTCATTTAGTAAATAAAACAAATTTTCACTACCAATCTAGTCATATAAAAACGATTTAAAATAGCATTTCTACGCCATTTCAACCTCTAACTTTCCAAAATTTTCGCCGCCGACCCCTTCTGGTTGACGAGAATTTCTTTTCTGGCGTGACCTCCTTGGCCCCCCTAACTTTGAAAACGTTCCTACGCCACTGGGAAGGTTCCCTACTAGTAGGCCATGATCGCCTCCTTCCTACTGGCCATACAAGACAATGACTTGTTGCAGATACTTTTTTGGAGACGAAATGTCCGGACGAAAATATCTGAATTTTTAATCATGGAAGTCTTTCAATACAGTGCTAACTTTTAAGCTGTTGATTAGGACTGTATTGTCATAGCAACAACCAATAGAAAGACAGAGTTTTGTACTAACTAACTGTTAACAGCTAATTGAGACTTTAGCAGAGTGTGAAAGACCGGCCCTTATAGTTTTTACGGGGTATAGGTACATATTTAATTTTTTGCTTTGCAAGGTACGGAGTTAATCATATTTATAGATTTTTGGTAAAAATAATCAATTTCTTTCATCGCTGGGTGCCGTATAATAATTAATTTGTAAAATGTGCCAATTGTCCCAACCCTAAGTTTATCCTTGAACAATACGCTTGTAACATTTGAGATCAATTGGTTCACGTGTTTTGTTCTCTATCTCCAATCATATCCGAAAGTGTTCTTTCTACTTAACTAATATACACAGACTGATCATGTGAAAATCCTATCAAAGTTACACCCTCTTATGAAATACTTTATCTCTCTCAATTTGCTCCAACGGCCAAGCACCTTAAAATAGGTTACTGACAAAAGATTTTTGAATGGTTTAGAAAACGATGGCTATTTAACAAGGCATGAAGCAAAAGTGGAGAAACAGCTAATAAAATGCAATTGGACTGATCTAGTGGACATTAGTTTAGCTTTATTTACCTAATAATATCGCCAAATGTTGGTGCTATGATGGTGCTGAGTTCAAGGTCGGTGCTACAAGTAGCACGGTTCTAAGTAGCACCGTGGTATCTAAATGTGCCATATTAGGTAAGGTCAGAAGGCGAGTAGTAAATGATGAGGTACTTGTTTTGCTCCTGTTTGCTGCACGTTGGTCTGGGTCATGTTTTAGCAACTGCCTGACATCTTCTACGCATGTTTCTTTAGATGTCTTAACATTTTGGTGTCTATTCAAAATAAAATCTCTACTCAAATCAATTTTATAATCTGGAGAGGAAAGAAAACTGAAGCGAACTAAATGATTTGAAATAGCAATGTGGCTGTCTGGATACTAATTGTAATAATTGGGATAAGTACACTGTTGTTGATGTATTCTTGGGGTTTTTATTTGGAAAAACACAACATTGTTGATGTATTGTTGCTGTTCTCATTATTATACATTGATATCAACAGGTAGTTGATAGGTGCGTGATCTCATAATTTCTTCATGTCAATGTTTTTTCTCGTAACTTTGACTTGCCAAGAGTGCATATTTTACAAAAATCTGTCCAATTTACACATCTGTGACGTATTGATATATTTCTTCAATTTCTGATCGACTGTGTCATTAAACGAATAAGAATTTCTTTTATAATGGTTATCCACCTATTAAAATTTAGAAAGCTTAGTGAGCATCTAATACAATTCATTCTGACTGTAGGTTCAAGTGACCAAATGTAGATTATTTGTCGAGTAATTGAGCGTGTTGCTCAATGGGCACAATTTGCACACTTTCTTTGCGCAAACTTATTGATACTTTCCACAAGATAAGAAAGACGACATTTGTAAATAGGAGCTGGAAAACCGCTCCGTGTAACGCGTTGATAAGCGAGCCTTTCTATTGAGTGTGAATTAACGTGATGTGTGATAGTTGCTGCTCTATTAACCTTCGATAACAGTTGTAAAATGTCACCAGGTTCATCAAGGTGGTATAGTCGATCCAGCGAGTTTGTAGCCCCTTCAGCAAATGATGTGAAATATTCAACAATGGGCTTAGCTTGTAATCCTGAGTGTTTTGACGCGTTTCCGGCTGTAAATATCTCTCAACCACTGCACTGCCCTACCAACCATAAGGCACCCAGTGACGCGAACCTCGTTTCGAGAAAATTTACATAATCGTGTTTCAATCTCTGACATGCATTAAAATTAACTTTTAATAGTTTTTTAAAATGTTGTGCTTTATCTGATAATCAACAAAAAATTAATGCATTTTCATCCCTTAACCCTTTTTTGGCACTTACGGCTTTTTACTGGAGTGTTATCGCCCGTTTCAATGTAAATACTTGATCACAAAACATCGATTCTATTTTTCTCGTGTCAGTTTACTCGTTTAAAAAGCCCCATCTACAATCTACATTGCGTTCTTGGATAGTATTAGCATGGTATAAGTCACTTGTATGCTTTTACCTGTGTATAGACGGCATTTTTCAATAACGCCCACGACTTCAACCCATGTTTTGACCCATTGAAAGTTGACTTAGGGCTTTCTTAACGATCACAATAGATAGGAAATGATCTGCTGATTCCAAAGATTCCAATAATTCCATATTTTCAAAAATGTCACTTCGGTGCTTTATGGTTGGTCGGGCAGTGTAGGTGTCCTGGAAAGGGTTGTTTCGTTGTGGGGCCAAATATCTTTCAATGCAGTTGGCCTTTAAAATTCACTGAAAGTTGCATAAAATGGCAACTGTGTAGGTGGAAGGGGTGGCAGGTCATTAAAAGAGTTGTATCTTGTCAGAGCTTTACTATCGAACAATACTGTTCGTCTCATGAAAGGAAAGGCTATACACACTCGCTGCGCTGGGTCGACTATAGGTACACTCAACAAATCATAAAACGCTATTTGAGCGAAACGGATTGGCTGCTGGTCAGGTTTAGGCCAGGCTGCAAGGACCCTTGTTATTATAAATGAAATCAGAGATCACCACGGAGTTAGATGACGAGTTGGCATAACTTCATTGGATGATGCCATCAAACCTTTTTCAGCCAATCCGTTTCTTTTGAATACAGATTTCTCCTTCTTGGGTGTACATAATTCTTTCGTTAATTAAGACTGAACAATATTCAAATAGTTTTAATATTAATGCCAATTTGTAGACTGTAAAACTGTATAATTATGTTATATTTTAAATATTGTATTAATGTCATGTGTACATTTGTCGACCATTTTTGATTATGAAACATCTGAACTGGGGAGGAGATCTACTTTGGTCAATTGTTCCAGAGTGTTTATCGAAAGTTGCAATGAAAATCAGTATTGATGTAGTTATTTATCTTTGATTGAATAGACCATGTTCGATTGGCGATGTCGCAGGTGTCTGTGCTCAATTTCCTCCAACGGACAAGCACCTTAAAATAAGTTACTGACAAGAGAGTTTTTAATAGTTTAGATAACTGATGAAGGCATGAAGCAAAAGTAGAGAAACAGCAAATAAAATTCAAATGGACTGATCTAGTGAACATTAGCTTTACCTAATAATATCGCCAAATGTTGGTGCTACGATGGTGGTGAGTTCAAGGTCGGTGCTACAAGTAGCACGGTTCTAAGTAGTACCGTGCTATCAAAATGAGCCATATTAGGTAAGGGCAGTAGGAGAGTAGTAAATGATGAGGTACTTGTATTGCTCCTTGTTTGCTGCTCGTTGGTCTGGATCACGTTTAAGCAACTACCTTGACTTGTCCTACGCTTGTTCCTGATGGGAACGTATCGGTACAAGTAAGTGGAAGATCTCGCAGCTCCTCTCATCTTCAGTCTCGTTCCAGGATTATTCTTGGGTTCAAATTACACTCAAAGTTTCACTAGTATTCAGTAGCTTTTCATTTTGCATGGAACAACTCAATGTGTTTTCATCTTGTAACATTTCAGAAACAGTTATTTAATATTGGAATCAAATTCACATTAAACAAATGTTAGTGTTATGTTTCTTTAGATGTCTTAATCTACTTAAATCAATTTTATGTGCTGAGAAAAAAAAACCGAAGGGAACTAAATGATTTGGGTAAGTAATGAGGTTCACAATGTGGTTGTCTTGGATACTAATTGTAATAATTGGGATAAGCACACTGTTGTTGATGTATTCTTGTGATTTTATTAGGAAAAACACAACATTGTTGATGTATTGTTGCAGTTTTTATTATTAAATTGATGTCAACGGTATACTGTTCTTTGTGCTTATCTCATAATTTCTTCTTATCCATAACCATGATTCGACATTATGTAATATTAATATTAATATTGTATTATTTTATCTAATTGTTACTTGTGAATTATAATAGCTTGATAGCTAACAATAAAGACTTACTTACTTACTTACTTACTTGCTTACTTACTTACTTACTTATACTTATATTAATGTGCTTTTTCTCGCAACTTTGACTTGTCAAGAGTGCATATTTAACAAAAATCTGTGACGTATTTGTGGTTTTAAGATATATATTTTTAATTTCTACTCTATAGTGTCCTTACTCCTTATTGGAACCATTATTGAATTGCAGTGTGTGTTAATAAACAATGTATTTCTGTTTATCACCCACCTTTTATAATTTCTCAAGCTTAGCAAGCATCAAATAGAATAGCTGAAATCTGAATCTTCCAGGACGAACGTGCTTCTGGAGCAAGTGTGCGAGGCGCCGGCAACAGCCACTTCAACGACTGTCTCTGGCAGTGCATGGCAGACAAACAAACAAACAAACAGATACAGTGGTCCGTGCTAAAATAGCCGAAAGGATCACATTCCTTGTAATTCGGGTGATCACTTATCAATATCAACGCGTTCACTCTGAGTTTTCGTAGTTTAAATTTATGGAATTTATAAAATTATTCCAAATTTCAAAATTGCCGCTCGAAGTCTGATGTTATCTGGAAGAGTAGTACATATTTCATAAAACTGATGTTTTCTGAAAGAGTAGTACCATGTTCGATCGTCAATGCTAAATTCTCCATAAGACAACTTCGCGCGGGTGTCCGCGGGTATGACGACCGTCTCATCCACTCATTGTCGCGCGGCGTTCCGATTTCACTGCCTCCTTTATGACTGTCGTTTACTGAATGTTCAGCTGACTGACATCCACCAGGCCGATGGCCAAGATGGCCGATATAAACAAAGCAGACTGTCATAAGTGTTTCCATTTACATTTAACTTGAATTTTCAATAAAAGATGAGTGTTTATTAACTAAAAACGTCATAAAAGTGTATTGTGTTCTGTTTTTTATGTCTAAATGAAGTGTTAATGTGTGTGAATCATGAAAACTATGTGTTATTCTTGTTATAGGTAATCAGAACAAGTGAAGTCGTGATTGCCATTGGTTGGATTTGACTTATTCTTGGGGAGCAAGATTGAAGTAGGTAAGTTTCTAATTTTATTCACTTTCTATTTCCAATGTAGTACCTACCTATACACTAGGTTGAAATCAAACTGATACTAGTTTTTTATTGACAAAGTTGAAAATGTTTCAATCAAAGGATTTAACAATTGACACGAACGTAAAAACTTGGATTTGCTGAATTGTATTCGTTCACGTAGGTAAATAGTGTGTCTCTTGAATGGTGTTTGGCTTTTGAACTGAAATTTTGAACAGTCAATTGACGCTACACTATTGACCATTTCTAAATGTCGTCCTTTATGACTGAGTTGTTTTGTGGTTTCCCTCAGTCGCGAGGCAAAATGTTGGGTAGGTTCCCTACTAATAAGCCATGACTGCCTCCTTCCCACCGTCCAATCTTACCTATTCTTCATCATCACCATCATCATCATCATCATCATCATCATCATCATCATCATCATCATCATCATCATCATCATCATAATCTCACACTTACAATCATAATCTCACATCTCACACCATAATCTATACCACTAGCAAACGCTCGTTATAACGCGTTGATAAGCGAGCACCGGGTTGTGAAGCACATCTTACCATGATCTAACCGAAATGAAGTATAAATAGTAAATACTTAGCCGAATAATCACTAGCAGAATCACAGAAGAGCTCAAATTTTCTTCAGAAACTGGGAAGGTTACCACAAAACCTTACAAACACTATAAATCAAAACCAAATCAAAATAAAAAGCAACCCGCACATTGTGTGTCGTTCATCAATAATAATAATATATCTTTATTTTATTTTATTTTTCCAATTAAAGCAATCAGGTAAAGATTACATAAATTTTCAAGGGCAAGTTACAAATTATGAACGCCGGTATGCCAGTATATCAATAAAAACAACATTATTAATAATTAGGTAAAAGTTCTGGAAATCTTTCCATGGATATTTTAATTAGTTAAACAAGTTAAATCTGTTGGAAAAAACACACAAATTACAACGAAACAAAATCAAAACATCTTATACAAAATAAGTGAATGCCCAGAAACTAGATACCCTATTTATTTATAAGCTATAAATGTTATACCTATTATACATTTTCAGATATTATATAAAATGACTATGTGAATTAACTGAGTGATTGGCATAATACATCAAGGTTACTATTCTAAAAGATTATCGTGCATATTTTTATCACAGAGGAAAAGGAATCACGCTATTGTCTCATTATAAACTTGATGAAATATCTCAATCATTCAGCCAACAAGCCACATCATGATCATTGCTTACCTGAGATAGAAGCACTGATGAGATGTCATCCTCCGGTGGTTCTGTATCATCATCTCTCTAGCTGCATCTTGATATGTTCCATTCATCCATCGTCATGTGGTGATTATTAGTTTTCACAATGCGATCAAACTGTTTGCATTCATTTGCTGTGGATGGAATGTAGTTTCTGTAGTTTATATATTACAATATTAATAATGGGTGATTTCAAAAGTTTACCTCGTGATGGTGAGAGCTTTTGACGCCGGCGGCGATGCAATTGCCGCGGGTGCCGCTGCCGAGGTTCGCGGACAACGGCACCGTCCAGCCGGTGGAGTTCTTATACATCGGATGGAATCTCATCTGCGCCGGTTCGATTGGTCTGACGACGAGTATGTGGACGTCGTCGTCGACTGGAGATACTCGGTACGGGAGTGCTGGGACGATGACTACGACGCATTCCGCAGGTCCTCGTGAACATGTTCTGGTCGGACGAACGGCAGGAACGTCTTATGCAAGCCACGTACAACACGTACGCCGACACGTACAATAAAGAAAATCATCCGGCAATGTTGTCTTCGTGTTGTGACTCATGATCAACAGGATTGTGACATTGCTACCAGCAAACATTGCCATGCATGACAATCTCTTTATGGAGGATGTCATTCGGAAGCTGCAACGCTTGGACGACGTTGTAGCGCATCGTCAGCAGAAGACGACGACGACGACAATGCGGGACGACGCCCGGTTCACACGCAGAGGTGGTGACGCCTGAGCGTGACGTAGAGTTAACGGCGCCTCAGTACGACGTAGAGGTGGTGACGCCTGAGTGCGACGTAAAGGTGGTGACGCCTGAACGCGACGTAGAGGTGGTGACGCCTGAACGCGACGTAGAGTTGGTGACGCCTGAACGCGACGTAGAGGTGGTGACGCCTGAGCGTGACGTAGAGGTGGTGACGCCTGAACGTGACGTAGAGGTGGTGACGCCTGAACGCGACGTAGAGGTGGTGACGCCTGAACGCGACCCAGAGGTGGTGACGTCCGAGTGCGACGTAGAGGTGTTGACGCCTGAACGCGACGTAGAGGTGGTGACGCCTGAACGCGACGTAGAGTTGGTGACGCCTGAGTACGACGCAGAGTTAACGGCGCCTCAGTACGACGCAGAGGTGACGACGCTTGAGCGCGACGCCTTTTTGGCGTCGCCTTAGCGCGACGTATAGAGGTGGTGACGTCCGAGTGCGACGAAAAGTATTCAGTGATGAAGTCGAGTGACATGTCAGTGCGCGTGAATACAATACCTGTGACACATGTGCTCCAGCAAGTGCACAGCGGCGAGATAACATCAGTAACCAAGCCATATTGCTGGCAAATCAAGCACTAAAGCCAGAGGGACAGCTTGACGGTCATCGTGCTTGATTACGATATGAACATTTAAAAAGTACTTATGACATGTTTGAGTTGTTTCTTGAGAGAATTTCTGATAATAATATGATTAGGTCACGATGTGTTTCATGTACGAGGTATACAAGTGTCGAATATGGTTCTAGACGAACAGGGTAGTGTATTTCAGTGTTGACTTGATACATGTTTATGTTATAAGACACTTCAAAACTATGTTGGAATAACCAAATATCAATTATGGTGTGTGTGCGTGCAGTATAGTAAAATAGTAGCAGTAACTAAAATACCAAACTAACTAACTAACTAACTAACTAACTAGTTTTAACTAATAAACGGAAGATATATAATAATAGTACATTTATAATACTTACTGCCAGTTTCTTCACTGGTAGATAAAGCCTTGCTTTATTTGCTTCACTCTTGAAGTCCAGCTATCTTGGGTTTTCTATCTTCGCTGACAAAAGATAGCCTTATAACGGATGTGTTTAAATAAAAATAAAAAACTAACTAAACTACCAAACTAACTAACTAATTAACTAGTTTTAACTAATAAACGGAAGATATATTATAGTACATTTATAATACTTACTGCCAGTTTCATCACTGGTAGATAAAGCTTTGCTTTATTTGCTTCACTCTTGAAGTCCAGCTATCTTGGGTTTTCTATCTTCGCTGACAAAAGATAGCATTATAACGGATGTGTTTAAATAAAAATAAAAAACTAACTAAACTACCAATCTAATTAACTAGGTTTAACTAATAAACGGAAGATATATAATACATGTATGGTACTTACTGCCAGTTTATTAACTGGTTAGCTTCTGCTCTAGTTGTATGTTATAACCGTTCAGCATTTGTTTACCTGTTGAATGAAATTATTTATTTTCACTGAAAACATGTGTGAATGTATTTCCATAATATGTAAGTCTTTCAATGTCATTAATTTCTTTCAAATACGAGGGTAATTACAGTATTTCAGTGACCCACCTAGAATGTTTATGCGCCTACTAAGGTACTGACGAGTTCTGCTAAAAGGACAATAATTCAATTTCATGTCGAAAATCTTCAAACCATAATAAATTCATTGGTGAAGTTCATATTTATGAGAAAATTAAGTTTAGACCTAGAGGTACTTTGGTTTAAGCAGGGTTCCTCAGTCTTTCCAACATTTTCGCTCATGCCTATGTGTGTGTCAAGCTTACTATGTCAATTTATCGTATGATTGTCTTACATTGACACTTACGTGAAATGCCTGCTTCTGTCTTGTACTTGTGTGAATTGTGTTTATATTGTCCGAGACTTGGATTGCATCTTTTGTCGCTTCTATCTCGGAGTTGTGTTTCAACTCTGTGGACAACAGTAACATGGCCGTTAAAATCATCTCATTCTTACTACACAGCCGTGCAACACAGAGAGATAGAGGCTGATCAAATGAAGATACTTCCTATATTCACAGTCATCTACACAGAATGCGTTACATTTGCAAAACAAGAAAGGACAATCCGACAGATTTGACGTATACAGATTTATATCATCGAAGGTCGTCTAAATTATAGTATTCTTTATGGATGAATTGCATTAGTGAACAGTCTGTAAAGTATGGAAGTATCTTGATTTGAACAACCAACAATTCAGGATTATTTAGAGATTATTTCGATCATCGTGTACAAAGCGTCAGTTGACTTTCTCTGTGTGCAGATCATTAGTCATATGACTTCATGTGTGTATAATCCAGCTGATAGCTATCTGTCACTTTTAGGGTCGGTATTACCATTAGCTTAAGCTACAGTTAAGTTAAACTCAACTTCAAAAACTCGGTGTATTACCATTATATACTGCAATTTAATTCCGGATCTTATTTAAACAGTTTACACTAATCTCAGGCGACTTTGACCGCAGTTTGTTTAAGCTATTCCGCAGTATAATGGTAATACACCACATTTCCCGAAGTGGAGTTTTACTAAACAGAAGAATAAACTAATGGGCCCTTACTGTATAATTGACACTTTGTTCTGAATGATTGAGACAATTTGATGTTATAACAACTACATTAATATCTAACTCTATCTGGGCATTCACTTATCATTATTCATTATACTAGGAAATAGGTAAATATAATTTAAACGTCTGTGGAAAGTAGGTAGGTGGAAAGTAGTAGGTAGGTAGGTTTTGAAGAAGCAGGATTCTGTTCTTCAAGTTCCATGAAATGAAGACTGTAGACTGTAGACTGTAGACTGTAGACTGGTGACCTGTAATAATAAAGTGACACTAGCAGATTCTGCTGTCATATTAATTTGTAATTATTGCAATCATAAGTACATTCTATTTCCAATTGAATCACTTTCCAATGAATTTAAGAACTAGGGGCTAGTTTTTCAATACTGCATTGCAAACTGGACCTTAAATGAGTTATATTTTTTTTTAGTTCAAATTATTTTAATATTTAAAATAACAATTCCAAGCTCAGAAACGGAATCCAATTAAGATTTAATCGCATATATTTGTGTAATACTTACCTGTATTCAACTGGGTTTCTGTTCTTTATTACAGGCTTCGTACAAATTCTTTGAGCAAACTTATTGACACTTTCCACAAGATAAAAGAATTAACGGCAGGAAAAACGACATTTGTAAACAGGAGCCGGAAAACCGCTCTGTGTAACGCGTTGATAAGCGAACCTTTCTATTGAGTGTGAATTAACGTGATGTGTGACAGTTGCTGCTCCAACCTTGGAAAACATTTGTAAAATTTCATCAGGTTCATCAAGGTGGTAGATACACTCAACAAATCACTGTATTTGAGCGAAAGGGATTGGCTGCTGGTCAGGTTCAGGCCAGCTGGTAAAGGATCCTGAGTTAGATGACGAGTTAGCATAGACTTTATCGGATGATGCTATCAAACCTTTTTCAGCCAATCCGTTTCTTTCGAATACCGTTTTTCTAACTTGGGTTTATTACATAATACTTTATCAATTTTTACTCTCTTTTAAGAATTCTTGTAAATTACGACTGAACAATATTCTAATAGTTTAATGTACTATGATAATAAGTGGCAATTTGTAGAAACTGTTAAATTTATCAACATTATTGTATTAATGTCATGTGTACACTTTGTCGGCCATTTTTGATTATGAAACATCTTAACTGTGTTGATGACTTCTTAGGGGGAGGAGATCTACATTGGTCAATTGTTCCAGAGTGTTTATGGAAAGTTGCAATGAAAATCAGTAATGATGGAGTTATTTATCTTTGATTCGATGGATCGTGCTCGATTGGCGATGTTGCGCGTGTCGGTGCTCGCTCATCAACGCGTTACACTGAGCGGTTTCCAAGTTTTACTTCCATTACACATAAAGTCCATTCAATATTGCTTGGATGTATATTTGTTGTTCGATTTCATGGGAAGGACAGTTCCAGGTGCTTTATAAAAAGTTACTCAATGTGGGAATAATCAAATACCTAAGTTGTTTCGTTTGAAGATTTAACTGCTACGTATCAGGGGACATTGCGTTTAGATTGACAGCTGCATTCGCTGTTATTCTCATCTTAATAAACCACGGAGACTGGTTCAGAGGAATTGTTGACTAAATAGTCTCTAGAACAATTGATTGGAATCCTGTGGTTCTTAAACTTGCGTCAAGGCATTGTTAAGCTGGCAATGTTAATACTCGGCACATGCACTGCGAAGGTGCCGGGTTCAATCCCCATCATTCACGACGGAGGATTGTGCGGAGTTTTCTCTCAGTCGAGAGGCAAAGGATGGGAAGGTTCCCTACTAGTAGGCCATGATCGCATCCTTCCTACTGGCCATACAAGACACTGACTTGTTGCAGATACTTTTTTGGAGACGAAATGTCCGGACGAAAATATCTGAATTTTTAATCATGGAAGTCTTTCAATACAGTGCTAACTTTTAAGCTGTTGATTAGGACTGTATTGTCATAGCAACAACCAATAGAAAGACAGAGTTTTGTACTAACTAACTGTTAACAGCTAATTGAGACTTTAGCAGAGTATTGAAAGACCGGCCCTTATAGTTTTTACGTGGTATAGGTACATATTTCATTTTTTGCTTTGCAAGGTACGGAGTTAATCATATTTATAGATTTTTGGTAAAAATAATCAATTTCTTTCATCGCTGGGTGCCGTATAATAATTAATTTGTAAAATGTGCCAATTGTCCCAACCCTAAGTTTATCCTTGAACAATGCGCTTGTAACATTTGAGATCAATTGGTTCACGTGTTTGGTCTCCATCTCCAATCATATCCGAAAGTGTTCTTCCTACTTAACTAATATACACAGACTGATCATGTGAACATCCCATCAAAGTTACACCCTCTTATTAAATACTTTATCTCTCTCAATTTGCTCCAACGGCCAAGCACCTTAAAATAAGTTACTGACAAGAGAGTTTTTAATAGTTTAGAAAACGGATGACTATTTAACAAGGCATGAAGCAAAAGTAGAGAAACAGCTAATAAAATTCATTTGGACTGATCTAGTGAACATTAGCTTTACCTAATAATATCGCCAAATGTTGGTGCTATGATGGTGCTGAGTTCAAGGTCGGTGCTACAAGTAGCACGGTTCTAAGTAGCACCGTGGTATCTAAATGTGCCATATTAGGTAAGGGCAGTAGGTGAGTAGTAAATGATGAGGTACTTGTATTGCTCCTGTTTGCTGCTCGTTGGTCTGGATCATGTTTAAGCAACTGCCTGACATCTTCTACGCTTGTTCCTGATGCGAACGTATCGAAGTTTCAGTGAGGAAGATCTCGCAGCTCCTCTCATCTTCAGTCTCGTTCCAGGATTATTCTTGCGTTCAAATCACACTCAAAGTTTCACCAATATAAATCATTCAGTATAGATATTCATTTTGCATGGAACAACTCAATGTGTTTTCATCTTGTAACATTTCAGAAACAGTTATTTAATATTGGAATCAAATTCACACTAAACAACTGTTGGCGTAATGTTTCTTTAGATGTCTTAACATTTTGGTGGCCATTCAAAAGAAAATATCCACTGTAATCAATTTTATAATCTGGAGGGAAAAGAAAACTGAAGCGAACTAAATGATTTGAGATTGCATTGTGGTTGTCTGGTTACTAAGACGTAATAATTGGGATAAGCACACTGTTGTTGGTGTATTCTTGGGGGTTTTATTAGGAAAAACACAACATTGTTTGTTGATGTATTTTTGTGGTTATTATTATTAAGTTGATATCAACAGGTAGTTAGTTGTTTAGTCACATAATTTCTTCGTATCAATGTTCTTTCTCGTAACTTTGACTTGTCAAGAGTGCATATTGAACAAAAATCTGTGTCGTATTTGTGGTTCATAAGATATATTATTTCAATTTCTGCTCTAGTGTCCTTATGTGAATGGACCAATATTTTTTGTCTGGGGCTTAACGTCGCACTGTTTTGCAGCGACGCTAATGATTATGATGATGATTGGGAAATGATGGTGAAGAGTAGGTAAGGATGGAAGGTAGGAAGGTGGCGTTCGTGGCCTATTAGATCCCAGCATTTGCCTGTCGACTGAGGTAATACCACGAAAAAAAAACTTAGTCAGGAAGGGCGTCGGTAATCGAACCCGGGCCTCCAGAATACAAATTCAGAGCGTTACCACTCAGCTACCTGTTACGTGGCAACCATTATTGAATTACAGTGGTGTGTTAATAAACTGTTACGTGGCAACCATTATTGAATTACAGTGGTGTGTTAATAAATATAGAATTTCTTCTTATCATCCACCTATTATAATTTCGCAAGCTTAGCGAGCATCAAATCCAAATCATTCTGACTCGCATCTCTATTATCTAGGTTCAATTGCAGGTGCATTTGTCGAGTAATTGAGTAACTGATTTTTCAATATTGTATTAATGTCTTGTGTACATTTTGTCGGCCATTTTTGATTATGAAACATCAGCAATGATGAATATTTTAATCTTGATTTTACTGCAACTGATTTTATCCTGTGACTAAACACATTTGTGATTTTGTGTGTGTGACTGTTTCCTATCTGAAATGTTTTTATAACTGAATCATTATTTTAATTAATAATCTCATGTATCTCATGTTTGACTATGTTTTCACATTATGTAATGTAATGTATACAAACAGCTCAATAATAAATAAAATAAAAATACATGAACTGTGTTTGAAGACGTCTTAGGGGGAGGAGATCTGCAATGGTCAATTGTTCCAGAGTGTTTATGGAGAGTTGCAATGAAAATCAGTAATGATGTAGTTATTTATCTTTGATTGAATAGACCATGTTCGATTGGCGATGTCGCGCGTGTCTGTGCTCAATTTTCTCCAACGGACAAGCACCCTAAAATAAGTTACTGACAAGAGAGTTTTTAATAGTTTAGATAACTGATGAAGGCATGAAGCAAAAGTAGAGAACCAGCTAATAAAATTCAATTGGACTGATCTAGTGAACATTAGCTTTACCTAATAATATCGCCAAATGTTGGTGCTATGATGGTGCTGAGTTCAAGGTCGGTGCTACAAGTAGCACGGTTCTAAGTAGCACCGTGATATCAAAATGAGCCATATTAGGTAAGGGCAGTAGGAGAGTAGTAAATGATGAGGTACTTGTATTGCTGCTGTTCGCTGCTCATTGGTCTGGATCATGTTAAAGCAACTACCTTGACTTGTCCTACGCTTGTTCCTGATGGGAACGTATCGGTACAAGTAAGTGGAAGATCTCGCAGCTCCTCTCATCTTCAGTCTCGTTCCAGGATTATTCTTGGGTTCAAATTACACTCAAAGTTTCACTAGTATTCAGTAGCTATTCATTTTGCATGGAACAACTCAATGTGTTTTCATCTTGTAACATTTCAGAAACAGTTATTTAATATTGGAATCAAATTCACATTAAACAAATGTTAGTGTTATGTTTCTTTAGATGTCTTAATCTACTTAAATCAATTTTATGTGCTGAGAGGAAGAAAACCGAAGGGAACTAAACGATTTGAGGTAGCAATGTGGTCCACAATGGTTGTCTTGGATACTAATTGTAATAATTGGGATAAGCAAACTGTTGTTGATGTATTCTTGTGATTTTATTAGGACAAACACAACATTGTTGATGTATTGTTGCAGTTTTTATTATTAAATTGATGTCAACGGTATACTGTTCTTTGTGCTTATCTCATTATTTCTTCTTATCCATAACCATGATTCGACATTATGTAATATTAATATTAATATTGTATTATTTTATCTAATTGTTACTTGTGAATTATAATAGCTTGATAGCTAACAATAAAGACTTACTTACTTACTTACTTACTTACTTACTTACTTACTTACTTACTTACTTACTTATATTAATGTGCTTTTTCTCGCAACTTTGACTTGTCAAGAGTGCATATTTAACAAAAATCTGTGACTCTACTCTAGTGTCCTTACTCCTTATTGGAACCATTATTGAATTGCAGTGTGTGTTAATAAACAATGTATTTCTGTTTATCACCCACCTTTTATAATTTCTCAAGCTTAGCAAGCATCAAATAGAATAGCTGAAATCTGAATCTTCCAGGACGAACGTGCTTCTGGAGCAAGTGTGCGAGGCGCCGGCAACAGCCACTTCTACGGCTGTCTCTGGTAGTGCATGGCGGCAACAGTCACTTCTACGGCTGTCTCTGGCAGTGCATGGCGGCAACAGTCACTTCTACGGCTGTCTCTGGCAGTGCATGGCGGCAACAGCCACTTCTACGGCTGTATCTGGCAGTGCATGGCGGCAACAGCCACTTCTACGGCTGTCTCTGGCAGTGCATGGCGGCAACAGTCACTTCTACGGCTGTCTCTGGCAGTGCATGGCGGCAACAGCCACTTCTACGGCTGTCTCTGGCAGTGCATGGCGGCAACAGTCACTTCTACGGCTGTATCTGGCAGTGCATTGCGGCAACAGCCACTTCTACGGCTGTCTCTGGCAGTGCATGGCGGCAACAGCCACTTCTACGGCTGTCTCTGGCAGTGCATGGCGGCAACAGCCACTTCTACGGCTGTCTCTAGCAGTGCATGGCGGCAACAGCCACTTCTACGGCTGTCTCTGGCACTGCATGGCGGCAACAGCCACTTCTACGGCTGTCTCTGGCACTGCATGGCGGCAACAGCCACTTCTACGGCTGTCTCTGGCAGTGCATGGCGGCAACAGCCACTTCTACGGCTGTCTCTGGCACTGCATGGCGGCAACAGCCACTTCTACGGCTGTCTCTGGCAGTGCATGGCGGCAACAGCCACTTCTACGGCTGTCTCTGGCAGTGCATGACGGCAACAGCCACTTCTACGGCTGTCTCTGGCAGTGCATGGCGGCAACAGCGCCATACGTCAGCCTGCGATCTCTCGTGCTCGCTCACTTCACAAGAAGCTGTCATGGCGGATCAGAACTACGTGATGGGGACCAATGTCGACATCATGGGCAGTGGACGCTTCGTCTATTAACCCTACAAGTGCGAAGGCTAAAAAGTTTCTAGTGCCAGCCTTATTTAACAGAAATATAGACGAATTTGGGAAAATTAATTTGAAGGTGAAATAATTTTTCAACAACATTGGGATTTCACGAGCTTGTTTTGCTAACGAAGAATAGTCAGATGGTCGGCATTCATATTTCTATTACTTGATCCATTGCGCCTAAATCAGTAATAGAACTGTGTAAAATGGGATAACATTCATATTGAAATGGAAGAATAATGACTTCTATTTTATATCTCTACATAAAATCTTCATCCTCTTACTGAAATTCGGTTTTTACATTTTACACATTTGTAAATGTCACAATGTATTATATGGGATCCAAAAATTACATGTGTATGCATATTATGTACATATTATTAGAATGACCTGAAAGTAAACAATGTTCCCCACTTGCAGTTAGTAAATTGAATGCTGGGCCGGAAGAACCAAGAAACCATGCACTTTCATTATTCTGAGTAAAAAGCCAAAAACTATTTCAATGCCATATTATCACAATTACTTATTTTGGAAGATATGTGGATGTTATTGTATTGGTTTCATTCAATAAATGGGTACCTGAACACGAAATGTATTACAAAAACTTTATTATTTGGAAAGGGTAATATTTCAGTACCCTTTCGATTTGTAACTTTTCCTCCGAGTTCCTAAAATACTTTCGCATCCACCATATATTATGCATCCACCAGTTTTGTTTTATTCCTTTTATTCAAATGAATTAACAGTTTTGGTGACACAATGCAGTCCGCACCGTCGGCTATCTAGAATCACATTCATGGTTCTTCCATGGCATGGCAGCCAACATTCATGATCAATTTAAGTAATGTCAACATTTAAAAAATCAACATTTTAAGGTGTCAGTGGATAGACCTAGACATGCACATGCTAATTCCACACAAAAATATCGAAAACAGTGTTGGTGTCATGGTTATTCCGGCTCACTTCAGCATACAATTAGTTGTATCTATTATTTCTTGTAGTTTTATTTTATTTTTATTTTTTTATGGTTTAATCTGCTTACAATTTTTTTTATGCCACGGTGTTAATTGAGCGAGCGTAGCGAGCGTCACCACGGTACTCTTATGGCACTTTCTCTGTGTGTGTGTTTTTTTTTTTTTTGGTCACAGCCCAGGTCAAACCGCACATTCAATCAATCTGAAACTTTGCACACATACTAACGTAATTTATGCGGTCCCTGGGATCGTTTTTGAACGGGCTCCTGTGATTGGTTCAAGTTTAAAAAAATTATCTTTCGATTGGTTGCTCCGATCAATTTGAAATTTAGCAAAAACATTGCAACCAACATTATACCCAATCATACAAAGTTTCAGCCAAATCCTCCCATTGGTTAAAATGTAAAACTTTTTTTTCATGTGATTTTTGAAATTTAAACTAGAACCGATTGGCCGACCAACTTAAAACTTCGCATGGTCATTGGTACCAACATTTAAGGTATTTTTTTGCCAATTTTCAGTCTAATCTGTCGTTATTTTTAGAAGTTTTTGTCATTTTAGGGACATTTTATTCCAATCTTGAAATATTTGTAAAATGTAAACTACATTTTCATCCTTGCCTTCTTTAAGCTTCTGCTCCAAGGCCTGCGCAGCCAAGCGGTCCACAATTTACAGTAAAACTAGCGCATATCAAATCGGATGCAGTACTAATAATTATCTTTGGCAGTACGAAGGCCAAATCCTCCAATTGGTTTTAAGTTTAAATAATATCTTCTGATTGGTCGACAATCAAAATGTTCCGATTAAGTTCAAATTTTGCATAGTGATCAAGACCAACATTATCTAAAATTTTACACATGTTAAGCCCAATCAGTCAAGTATTTATTGTAATTTTACGAGTTTAGTATGGGTTGTCAAAAGCTGGAAAAAGTATGACGTAGGAAAGTCACGACACAATGGATCTGATATTCATCCAGAGTATGAATATGGAGATTGGAAAAATTTGCAGAGAAAATCGTCTTGTGCCGTGTCGTTTATCGTGATTGGGGATGTTGCATGACGAAGCAATCGAGACAGGAAGGATTCCAAATATTCCTCTCTCTGATTGGTTGGAGTAGCGCATGCTCAGAATGATTTGGCGCGATTTTTCAAATGCTTTTTAATAACAATTAGGCTCGTAATAACCAAAGTTAAATTGTGCTGGATTAAATTCAACTGTTTCACTCATTTTGAGGTATCTGATTGGCTTAGTCCAATTTAGTCCAATATTTAGTTAATCCGGCTCAGATTAACTTTGGTTATACCGGCCCTTACTACGTTAGCCTTTAAATATAAATTTTTACATGTGGGAAAAATATGAAATTGGTAAGTTTAAGACAACATTTATTAGTGGTCATATAATAGCACCTCAAAATTAAAATTAAATTCAAGATTATAACACACAATAACGGTCAATTCAACTTCACTTTGTTCACAAGAATCATGAAGTATCTTCCGACTTAAATGGCCATGTCCAAATAAAAATTTACGATTATATACCTAATTACAAGATGATATTATAGTACATCAAAATTTAAATTAAATTCAAGAAAATTATCTCAAATGTCTTCTGATTTAAATTGCCATGTCCATAGAAAAATTACATCAGTTTAAGTTACATAGGTATACCTAAATAGTAATTATTACAAGATAATATTATAGCACATCAAAATTAAAATTAAATACAAGAAAATTATCTCAAATGTCTTCTGATTTAAATTGCCATGTCCATAGAAAAATTACATCAGTTTAAGTTACATAGGTATACCTAAATAGTAAATATTACAAGATGATATTATAGCACATCAAAATTAAAATTAAATACAAGAAAATTATCTCAAATGTCTTCTGATTTAAATTGCCATGTCCATAGAAGTTACATAGGTATACCTAAATAGTAAATATTACAAGATGATATTATAGCACATCAAAATTAAAATTAAATACAAGAAAATTATCTCAAATGTCTTCTGATTTAAATTGCCATGTCCATAGAAAAATTACATCAGTTTAAGTTACATAGGTATACCTAAATAGTAAATACTACAAGATGATATTATAGCACATCAAAATTAAAATTAAATACAAGAAAATTATCTCAAATGTCTTCTGATTTAAATGGCCATGTCCATAGAAGAATTACATCAGTTAATAAGTTACGTATAGTCTACCTAATTACAAGATGATATTATAGCACCTCAAAATGTAAATTAAATACAAGACCGTTTTCCAAAACTAATAATGAGATTCAATCATGGTTTTTATACAAATTTACCATCACATTATCATCATCAACTAATTTACCATCACGTAGATATTGTTAGTAGAGATGATCAAAACTTGAATGAATATTTAACACTTCATGATTCTTGTCATTAAGTCCTTGAATAATGTTGATGTGCTGCTTTGAAGAAGGTTTGCAAAATGTAACACTACTGTCTTTCACAGAACGCTTCCTCTTCGTAGAATAAAAGCGAGTTTGTGGCTCCACATTTTTATTTGCAGGTTCCTTATTTCCACCATCATCTAAGTCGACATCGTCCAATGAACTTCTGCGTTTGATGTCTTTAGTAATGTCAATTAACTGGTCAAGTCTTTTAATGACTACATTCGAATCTTCTTCCGTAAACTCCAAGGAGAAGACTTGTCCCATCAGAAGATTTAACTTTTCCATCATCAATTTCTTCGTGTCTGCAGTTTGATGAAGTATCGCATTGTGCGCTTGTACAGCGGAGAGCAGATCAGCAGTGGTTTATGGAGTGCCTCTGAATACATGTTTGTATTAATCCCAGAACCTATACGAAAGCAGTACGCCCACATTTCTGATCGAGTAGAATAGTGTTTTCGGAAGTATTCACCAAACTCCTTGGTCGATTCATCATCAGTTAGTTCTTGAATTAACTGTTCTTGAGAGATTGCAAACTGATTAGGATTAGTTTCTTGCAAAAGTACACGTACGGCCTTGTAGATAAGAGCTTTCATTTCATTACTACCCGTAATTTTCTCTCTGATACTTTTTCGCCAATTTTTATCGACGTGCCAAGTGCACAAAAGCCTCTGCTTTGATGGACCCATCACAATTTCCCAGGCATTGTAGAACGAAGGGTCATCGTCTGACATGAATACATCGGTTTCAATATTTCCTACTCTATCACGGACGGTTTTAAAAAATAAGTTCCATGAGAGCGTATCCTTCCTATTACTTAGGCAAAAAGCCCCAGGACAGCCAGATCCATACTCGTCCACGGTCAGAAGTGTCGTCAACTCAAAGTCGTACTGGTTTGTACCATGAGTACTATCTACACATATTTTCTTTTTGCCAAACTGTTCTAACATTTTTCTTTGAAATGACGTCAATATTACCAAAAAGAAATCTTTCTTCTCTAACACCCCAGAGGGGTCCTCCACTCCCTGAGGCTTGTACAGAGCAACAGGGTTCTCTTCGACGCCAAGCTTGTTCATACTCTCAACCCACAAGTGAACACTCGTTGCATCATCGGCGTGTTGTCGGCCTACGTGGAGATTAAAGTCTCTCCTGATGTTTCGCAGATGGTTCTTGGTGACAAAACTCTTCGTAGTAATCTGGTCCACAGCTTCATCGCGGATGTCATCCATAATTCTTTCCAATGTCACTCCATCGGCTATTTTTCCTGTGGATAGAAATTTTGTTTTATTGGTTGGATAACTAAATACCTACTACATTTTTTTTAATAAAATCTGACTATCAGAACACAATAGTAGTTACATTTAACGACTATATTCATATTTTGTTACTAGTGAAAGTGCAATTTACCTGCTAGTTGTGTTCGTTCCTCATATGTGAGTGACAGGCGGCTGAAGCTTCTGGAGTGGTTGCAGTGAGTTTTCCAGTAAATCACTTCGACGTCACATTCAGACTCAGTAACAACCATAGAAGAAGGACATGTCCTTTCAATTTTATTCGAACCTTGACTTTTCATCCTTTTTTTCCCAGTTGCTTTTGTAGAAAAACTGCCTGACCGATGACAGTTGTAATAGTATTTCTTCCGATTTCCAAGTACTTTCACTCCTGTCATCAAAACGAACTGTGTGCGTGTTTCTCTTTCGGTCGTTGCCTTCCATAATTGAAATTCTGTAACAATCAAAACATAACCAAAATGTTACGATATTGAAGTGTGTTTGCTAACTTTAATTTTCAATCAGCATAAAATATGAATTGATGACATTTCTATTAGTGAGTCCTACAAGAGCCACTTACCTTTCAGTGAGTTAAATTTCAATTCTTCCTTTTCCGAGTTGATATCGTGAACATCGCTCAAATGGTTCCGCAAATGTTTGGTGTCGGCAAGAACAAAGCAACATTCAGAACATTTTATTTTGCTCATCACCTTCCCGGTAGAAGCAAGTTTGCGAGGAGACGTCTTCGGGCAAGTGGAATGCTTCTTGCGTAGATGTTTATTTAGGTAAAACTTTTTCTGAAAACTTGACTCGCACAAGTGGCATGAAAAGGACTTCAAAGTACTAGGAGATCCTTGTTTGAGTTGAGGCACTATGTTGTGCACATTGCGCAAATGTTTGTAGAGATTGTAAGAATTTGACAGTGACTTATCACATAAATAGCACGATTCCATGACTAAAGATACCTATAGTATTACTTTACTTATCACAATACCTACTACCTAGCACTATTCCATGACCACGAACGTCATAAAAACACACAAAAAGTCACAAAAGAAGTCATAACCTCAAATCTTACACCTACTTACACCTTGCAATTTCTTCTAAGTCCCAGAATATCATAGTGCGCATGCGCTACTCCAACCAATCAGAGAGAGGAATATTAGGAATCCTTCCTTTCTTGATTGCTTCGTGTTGCATGTTCTGTGCTCGCTCATCAACGCGTTACACTGAGCGTTTTCCTAGTTATTTACAGCCGCCTCTATAATTATGATGTTATCATTTAGATGAACCTTTTCCTTCCTGCTACAAATTTAAAGAAGACTCATTTTCGAATTTTATTGATAAAATCATTAAACCGGTCTTAATTTCCATAAACAAAAATCCATTGTCAGCGTACGCATAGCTGCTTAAATTATTTAAACTAAACCTACGGTGTTAATTTAACAAGATACGTGATTTTGACGTTTAAATTTTCCGCGCCAAGTCTTGACGCTAGTCACGTGGTCGGGCGTGATGCGGCCATGATCAAGGTCCTTAGATTGCAATGAAATCTTTCATCGGATTGGTCAAATGTGGGACACGTAGTTGAGTGCATTTTGACGTCTTTGGGAACGCAGCGCCACATTGACAACTCACAAAAAACATGGCTGATCAATTTCCTAGCAAAGACGATTTAATAGTAGCTTTTAAAAGATTACGCTCTATTCCTGCAAATAAGGTAACATTATAGGTTATTAAGTGAAAGAATATTAAAATGTGAGTTTATAGAATGGTCTTGTGACTGTCAAACTCTCATTATAACGCAAAATGTGTGAATCTCTTTTTAGGTGTGTTTTGACTGTCATGCGAAAAATCCGACTTGGGCTTCTGTCACATATGGGGTATTCATCTGCATCGATTGCTCAGCAGTGCATAGAAGTTTAGGCGTACATCTCACATTTGTCCGGTCAACACAGCTAGATACCAATTGGACATGGCTTCAGCTTCGGCAAATGCAACTAGGTGGCAATGCAAATGGGGTAAGTGTACCCCGAAACCTAGCCGAAACCAAATACAAATTGCTCGGCTGATCTGGTTACGCTTATGCCTCGACTCATTTTCTTCTATCCCTTCAAAGATTTTGTCTTGTTTTCTTGAAGAGTTGAATTAGATATCATGTACGTTCATATAGCCTCGTCATTTGCTGGTCGTCAAGGGATCGGTGGACTGTTATGAGTGTTATTACTTATAGTGCAGTACATATCCATAATGGTTACCATTAAGTTCCACTCCGCCTAATCCATAATCATTGCCTCCCTACTAGTATCTGGTATCTAGAATGGATAGAACCAGGTTCAGAACAATTTCTTTAAAATTCACACCTGTCAGTTTGATTCTGACTTGCTTAGTTTTATAATTTTCTCCCTAGGTAGGTAGCCTACATCCTCTTCCCACCTTGAATTCCACAAGTCAAGACAACCGTATAATTACACCTTGATATTTTCCAGACAACATTCTTCCAACAACATAATTGTACCACCAACGATGCTCAGCAGAAGTACAAGTCCAGAGCTGCTAATCTCTACCGAGAAAAGCTCTCGCAGTTGGCTCAGCAAGCGATGAAGCTTCACGGAACCAAGGTAACTACATCTTAATCATCGTGCTTGGACGCAGACGAACCAACTCTTTACTTGATCCAAGATCTTCTCTTTACTGCAGTTAGATATGCCTTCACGGTCAGAAGCTGTGTCTCCTTATCCTGGGACAAAGTCTGCATTAGTGGTGAGCCGAGCTTAACACTGATGTGCTTACCTCTGTCACCCGGCTTAACATCTTACAGCTGTTGTGCATGTTTGATATGATTACTGTACCTGAGAGTGATACTGCAACATCCCATGGATACCTAACCTATCTCTTAACTGTTCAATCATGCACGGTTTTAAGATGTTTTATTAACAAATAACGTCTATCCCATTACTTTCCGTTGCATAGTCATCCTACATAGCCTTCGAAATGTCATTAGCTGTCAACACCCCTTTATTGAGGTTCGGTTGCTGGGTACCTACCTATAGTTTCACTTTGAACAGATTCAAAGATCCAAAATAGGGGCGGTCTGGGATAAAAAGGACCGGGATGCGATTGATGAGGCAAAGGGCCCGGATAAACATGTGACAGGGCCCGCAAAACAAAGTAGAGATAGAAAAAATTTAGGTATGTAAAATTACTAAAAATGCTGGTTAAATATTGAAAACGACAGTAAAATGTATTTAGGGGCCCGTAATATATGGGAAAAGGGGCCCTTAAACGACAGGGGCCCGGGATGCAATCGCAACCCGGCATCCCGGGCCAGACCGCCACTGATCCAAAATATAGAGCATGGCACTTATCTTCATAAAAGTGCATGTAGCGTTCGTGGCCATTGGTTGCCTGCTCGATCGCCGACGTTCGTGGCAGTGGGCGCCTGTGTACAGTGAGATTCAGAAGAAAGCGGTCGTAGTGCCCCTGTGCCAGGCAGTGTGCACTCCGACCGCCTTCTTCTGAATCTCACTGTACATATAAGTTCATATGTATGATAATACTTCCGTTGTAGTAAATGTGTGGCCTAGAGGAAGATTTTTGTTTTGATCAAGTATCCATAACTACACTATCATTTATTTCATGCATCAATCTATAGGTACCTACATCTTTTCATCAATTATTTAAACTCTCCTTATTTTACACATTTTATCAGCAACCTAATATTTTAATTTAATTTTACTAATTTCAATATTTGGGCAGCCATTCTGTAACGTGTTAGCATCGAATTCACTGTGTTCCTCTTGGAAGGTCTCAAAATCTATTTAGTGACTCTAGCACTAGTAGCAGAAACATATTGGACTAGCACAAAATACTTCTGTGTGTGCATGTTCTACATAGGTAATTACCAACAGATTGTGCTAATTGAAATGTAGCTTACAGTTAACTCTCAACCAATTCTGTCTGGTAAAATATCAATTAAATTTCATGTGGGCCTACCCACTTACTGTTTACCAACTCATAATTTCGAGCATGTCAGTTGGTAGTTGCTGTACAGCTGTAGTACAGCTGGGAGCGTGCTTTACTACTTTGTGATGATTTATTTTACTTGTGCATCTTAGCTTTCTGGTTGCAATAATTGAGGCACCTACAAGTGTGACTGTGAACATGGGACTAAAATGTAGATAAAAACATGATTTTCTCCACTTGTAGCTGCATTTGGAGGCTGCCCATGAACCCGCCCCGGCTGAGATAAAGCCCGATGTGGACTTCTTCGAGGACCACGTGAGCTTCGACTCCAAGTTGTACCATCACGAGGAGCCAGAAGTTGGCAGCGAGAACCCAGATCAAGTCCCGGTCGCTTCTCTGTCGCGAGGGCAACCCAACGTCGACGCCGTGAGCTGGGGGAGCGTGGAAGCAGCTACCGAGAGGAAACCGACCATCGGAGGAAGAAAACCACCGGCCAAGAAGACTGGCGTGAGTTGGAAGCATAACAATTCAGTACAGTGACCAGCAGGTGATCAGTGGATTGGAAAAGGGTAATTATATTTTGCCGTCCCCTACTTACCTGCGTGCGCACCATGCCCCATTGTTATACTGAGCCGTATAATTAAGCTTGAGTTGAGCTTGCTAAGGGGTTAGCAAAATACTGGGTTTTCAAGAAAAGTCCAATCCACAGATCGGTTGCGTTGCGGGTCACATAAGTACTAGATCTGCACTTGGGGATTAGCAATTTAATTTAATTTACTGCATTTTTCCTTGAGAATTTACTTAAATTTGGCCAGAACCACAATTTAATTGAAGAGCCTCATTGTTTGAAACTAAGCTGTAAAACTAATAATAATAATATTAAATAGCGGGTTGTCTACAGCTCTAAACCGGACGTTTCCCGCACTCCAGACACCACCTCTCTCTGTCCATCCACTCATCGTCACCAATCTCTCTTCTTGACATGTCCAGCAACACCTGTTTCTTCCAATCCTTCCAATAATTCCAATTCTCATGGTCGACCTTGTCTTCTTCTACCTGGAGGTATCCAAGCCTCTAATAGTAATCTTTTTAGCCACCTCTGAGGTTCCATGCGCTGAACATGCCCATAGCAAACAAGTCTATTTGTTTCTATACAATCTACCACTGTCCTTCCACTCCCATCCGTCTTCTTATCTCCTCATTCCTCACGTGCTCTAATCTTGAATCAAGGTTAGATTTTGAGTGTCAAAAGAGTAAAAAGTACTACTCCACAACTCCCATAGTTTTAGCTGTAAAACTATGGACCTAAATAAGTTTATTTATTAACATTTAAAAATAGGACAAATAAGGCATTACTTACAATTTATGTTCTTTAACTTGTAATGAACTAAAATTTGACATGAGTTTACATGTAACATAACACGTAACATGTGTTTTCTCTTCAATATCCTAAGTATTTGACTCGCTGTTCTCAGATGGGTGCGAAGAAGGGAGGTCTCGGAGCCACAAAAGTCAAGGCCAACTTTGCGGAGATCGAGCAACAAGCGGCGATGGCCGACCACATGAAGGTGGTTGCAGCGGAGGAGGCAAAGCAGGTGGCCGCACAGACAGCAGAGGATGAACAGAAGCAGATCACGTCCATGCGGCTGGCGTACCAAGATCTAGGTCTCCAGCAGAAGAGGGAGGAGGAGAAGATGAAGCAAGTCGATCCAAAGAAGGCCCAACAAATTGAAAGACTCGGGATGGGATTTGCTTCCAGAACGTAAGTGTGGTTCTCTTCTCTACTTGGCATTTTCCACTGGCCGCAATGAGCCGCACTAGTTCTGCACTCAGTTTGAAATTTTGCATTGAGTTTTGAATGGTGACATCATTACAGTGCAGCCCTGTGTGGCCAGTGGAAAATGCCATTAGATCTATGCGTTGTGATTGCATATTTATTATTTTCCATGGTTTACGTAATCCTAATATCAAATATGTACTACCAAGTACCAAGTATCTATTGGGAAAATGCTCAGTGACAGCGTTGAGAAGATAGCCTTTTAAACAAATACCTTGCTTGACCACAACTTTTCTCTCAGATTATCCACCAATAGGGATGGCACTTTTACCGGTTCTGGAAAAATCGGTAAATTTACCGGTAAATTTACCGGTCAGCGGTAAATTTTGAAAAATGATGGTAGATACCAAATCATGATTATACCAAATACAAAAATGACCCTACTTTATTATTTGACTCATTTACAAAGATTACCGCAGTCAGAACAATAACAATAGGTAATCAATGTTAATAATGACAATAGGTACTCCATATTGATAAGGGATGATATAACCGAATATCATTGACTCGACCAATCTAGTGTAGGCTATGCCATGCCTGTGTTATTCTCCCCTAAGAGGAATTGTCGAGCACCAATTTTATCAAGTTACAATCTGTGTCTGCTAAACAAGCAAACCTGAAGAGAGATTCCGACATTGGAAGTAATCCTATATGGATGGAGTTATCATTCTGAATGGAAGACAACCAAAAATCAACGTAAAATATGCCTAACTGCTAATGTTGTCACACTGAAGTTTACTTATAGTTTTTACTTAAAATTTGATATCTCCATTCATACATTGGAGAGGATCAAAAAAACAAAATTTACCATTTTTTTACCGGTAAATTTTACCAGGTGCCATCCCTATCCACCAATAAAGCAGAGCATATAAACTATAAAGTATAAATTAATTTTTTAACACTCCCTTTTATTTCTATTTTATTTATTTTTTAATTCTTTCAAAGGTCGCTTAATTAAAAGGTTTTGTTCTAAGCCATATTTCTGTTACTTTCAGGGGTGTCAGCCACTCGGCTCTGAGCGACATGAAGACTATCGAACAGGAGGGCTCGTCGAATGCACCGAAGCAGTCTCCGTTCGACCGCCGAGACAACGAAGGGTTCTTCGATGACTTCGTCTTCATCACTCCCGGGATGAGCATGTCGCGAGACAAATCACTGGAGGTTCGTACGGGCACTCGTTTGGTCTTCAACGTTTCAATAAATGTACCTCAATCAAACCAAGCTTTCAAACTATCAATTAGAATCTACAAAATAATACCTGTCTGAAAAAAACAATTATTGGAAATTTGGAATATGTATGGTCTTTTTTGTAAATGACAGATTTCTAAATTAAAATAATGAAATTAAAGCATTAGGTAGTTAAAAGAATTTACATCCTCTGCAGATTATATATTAATAATAATGTTTTTATTGAATTAAAATTAATATTTACCTATTATTAACAATTCCCTACTCAAAACAAAGTGTTTTAATAAGTTGTAATGCAATTTTCGCTAATTTACATACAGTAAACCCTCGTTATTACGAACTTCAATAATTCGAATTTAGGGGTAAATTCGAACTAGGTGCATGGTCCCAGTGGACAGGATAGGTTTTTACATGTTAAATCATTTTTATAAATCGAATTTTAGGTTAATTCGAAATTCGAACTGAATTTTGGTCCCAGCCCATGTTATTCCTTGCATACAGTTGTTTTAATTCGAACTTTGCAGAAGGATAAAATAATCGCGAACAAACTACGAAAAAACAACACTCAAAACAAAACACAACCTTCAATGGCGGCAAAATGAGATAATCTGGCTTGCGAGGTTGGCCAAACTGCTGTTACAGGTTTGCCAACCCCACTTTTTTGCAATGGCGGGAATATTCCACAGGCGGGAATATTCAAACTTCATGAAAATGCACACAAATTTTTTTTGCATTAATTATATATTTCGAACTTTTTTAATTCGAACTGGGATTTTTTGGGTCCCTTTGAATTCGAATTAACGAGGGTTTACTGTATTGTCAAATTATTGACATTTTATTATTTCGCATTGTCCATTTATCGAATTTCCATAGTAGGTAGGTACCTTAATAAAGTGTCAAGCTTAACAAGTGTAAAAAAATGTATTCAAATTGTACATCCCTGAAATTAAGACTAAAATGAAATGAATCACTTCACTGTCAATATATTTTCTAGTGATAGTAGGTGAAACACAGCCAAACAAAACCCGTTAGCTGTTGAGTTTGTTAATGTCATGAGACGCCATCTCGGTTCCAGGGCATGTTCTACGGCGAGGGCAACTCGAGCCGCGACCGGCACAGCAACACATTCGGCACCAAGGCCGTGTCGGGGGGCTGGGGCGAGGAGACGACGTCCAAGCCCGTGAGCAGCGCGTCGGGCTGGGGGTGGGAGGAGGAGAAGAAGGAGAAGGAGCGAGACAGACCGACGCCGAGGAGAGAGCCGCAACCCAGCGCCGCGCCGTCCGTCGCGCTCAACAACGAGGCGCAAACCAAGTTCGGCGGCGCCAAGGCCATCTCCAGCGATCAGTTCTTCGGGGATACGGGCGGAAACACGGTGAGAGGATTGATTAAATAATAAATATACGTAATGGTTTTAGGGTACGGTCGACATTGTGCTCACATTCGTTCTCATTGTATATAAAATGATTATTTTATTGATTGCAATGATAATTAATGCATGTATTATAAACAGGTCATAAACATGGGATATCCTTTCTTTTCGAAAAGGAATTAGTTAGTTCAGGGAGGACAGGGCCATTGTCTTTCAGAAGAGTTTAGTCCTTATAGTGGAGTCAAGATGTCCTATATAATGGTAAATTAGTGCGTTTGCGATAGTATTCGTGAAAATTGGTACCCTTACTAATTCGAGTATGAGGAATCCAAAAATCGATGGCATCAACCTGAGTAATTAATACTTTCTGCGTAATTAGCATAATTAGCATAAATAATAAACTTAGATAAAATAATATATAATTTTATAATATGGTCTTTATGGGTATCCATCGAAAGCTCGTCATGTCGACAATCTATATAATCATAAAAAGTTAAATTTTTTCATTCACATAATAATTAATCGTATAATTAATTATTTTATAAAAATCGCCATTCAACAAAAAGCTTAAAATGACCCTCTCAGATTTTGATAAAACTTGGTAGGATTGGTCACAAGCCCAAAGTAAAACATACGTATTTTTTGGTTTGTCCATTTATTGAGTACTTTTGGATTTCCAGGCCCTCAAATAATCAAAATTTTGATTTCTATTCCTTCACTTGAACTGTTCTAACTTTTTCACCGTTCAACTCAGAAGCTTCGTCTTTTTCAAATTGTGTGAAACTTATTGCTAGGGACTAACTATTATGTACATTTAAGGGGGGAAAAGTCAAAATTTTGGCTTCCAAATTGCCTGTTCACAAAAAAGTATTTTTTGCAATTTATTGAGTAATTATTGCGTTTGTGAAAATTGGTGAAAATTGGAAAACGTGAAAATTGGTACCCTTACTAATTCGAGTATGAGGAATCCAAAAATCGATGGCACCAACCTGAGTAATTATTACTCTCTGCGTAATTAGCATAATTAGCATAATTAATAAAATCGACATTAAAATTACATTATTATATAACGTGGTCTTCATGGGTATCTAAAGAAAGCTTGTAATGTCCACAATGCATATTAGTCACCAAAAGTTAATTATAGTCATTAACATAATAATTAATTCACTAATTAATTCATCTGATTAAAATCGCCATATTCACACGAGGCAACATGATGAGATCAAAAACAAGGTTTGTAATTCAAGCTTAAAAGTAGTAAGTATAAACAATTAAAACGATAGATATGTCACTCGATATGTATCCGAAGAAATTTTGATTTTATGTAATTAATTGCAATTAATTTAAAATTATTTAATTAATATAAAACTGTATATTATTGATACGCAACCAAAGGTGGTTATTCAACACAAGTGACCTATTTGTGATATTAAAACCTTAATTTTGTTGAATATCAAGTGACATTTCTATCAAAATGTGAGATAAGCAAAATTAATTATGCATAATTAATTATGCTTATTAGGAACTAAACACAAAATTTTGATTAATTGTTTATATTACTTATAAGCTTAAATTACAAACCTTGTTTTTGATCTCATCATGTTGCCTTGTGTGAATATGGCGATTTTAATCAGATGAATTAATTAGTGGATAAATTATTATGTTACTGACTATAATTAAGTTTTGGCGACTAATATGCATTGTGGACATTACAAGCTTTCTTTAGATACCCATGAAGACCACGGTATATAATAATGTAATTTTTATGTCGATTTTATTAATTATGTATTATTTATTAATTATGCTAATTACGCAGAAAGTATTAATTACTCAGGTTGGTGCCATCGATTTTTGGATTCCTCATACTCGAATTAGTAAGGGTACCAATTTTCACAAACGCAATAATTACTCAATAAATTGCAAAAAATACTTTTATGTGAAAAGGCAATTTGGAAGCCAAAATTTTGACTTTTCCCCCCTTAAATGTACATACTACTTAGTCCCTAGTAATAAGTTTCACACAATTTGAAAAAGACGAAGCTTCTGAGTTGAACGGTGAAAAAGTTAGAACAGTTCAAGTGAAGGAATAGAAATCAAAATTTTAATTATTTGAGGGCCTGGAAATCCAAAAGTACTCAATAAATGGACAAACCAAAAAATACGTATGTTTTACTTTGGGCTTGTGACCAATCCTACCAAGTTTTATCAAAATCTGAGAGGGTCATTTTAAGCTTTTTGTTGAATGGCGATTTTTATAAAATAATTAATTATACGATTAATTATTATGTGAATGAAAAAATTTTGCTTTTTATGATTTATATGGATAGTAGACATGACGAGCTTTCGAGGGATACCCATAAAGACCATATTATAAAATTATATATTATTTTATCTAAGTTTATTAATTATGCTAATTATGCTAATTACGCAGAAAGTATTAATTACTCAGGTTGGTGCCATCGATTTTTGGATTCCTCATACTCGAATTAGTAAGGGTACCAATTTTCACGAATACTATCGCAAACGCACAAATTTTAGACATCTTTACTCCACTATTATGTTAGTAAGATAAGATAACAATAAAGAAAGTTAGCGAGATAGCAATATCAACAGAGTATCATAACATAATTTGAATAATTAGATAAAATATACTAGAAAAATCTTTACGACAACTTGCCATGTCCAGTGTAAGTCTGTTTTTCAATAGATTTATGGCCTCAAACCTGTTTCTAGATTTATCCACGCTATGCAGAGTGTAGGCTACTGGACAGTTGAGCTAACAGTCTTGTGGTGTTGAGGACTAACATTCGTAAGCTGTGATTTTTGGACGCAACTTCATTTGCATGAGCCCCGTACAGGCTCATGCTCTGCAGAAGTTGCGTCTGCAAGCAGATATTTGCGGATATCAGTCCTCAACACCACAAGACCGTGTGCTAATAATATTATGGACGGAATCCAGTAGACTCTGGTCTGTTGCGTCGATAAATCTAGAAATTCTTTTGAGCATGAGTAGATATGTAAAATTACCAGTGATTTAAAAAATGGTAATATTACCGGTAATATTACCGGGAATGTTACCAAAATCGGCTAAAATTGGTAATATTGGAAAAATGTGAGTTTCGGGTACAAAACGATCGTGGTTCATTTACGAGCTACTTCTCTGCCTATTATGAGTGCATACGATTAATACGAATTTACATGTTCTTTCAAAAGATATTTGACTATATTCTCCTGTGTATTGGAAAAGATTCAATGATGATGGATGAACAATGACCACCAATATTTGATGTGTTAACTTCATAAAATCCAGTTTAAAATACCTACTCCAGTAAAAAAAAAAAAATCGGTAATATTACCGTTAAATTGCTTGGTAATATTAGGCCGGAATATTACCGGAAACGGTAATATTACCGATTTACATCTCTAAGCATGAGGCTGGTAGTCTAGATCTTTGGACCATAAATCATTCAATAATTTGAAATTGGGTTTCTCCGATGACCTCACATGGAATGCTTTCTGATTCAATATGTCTCAGTAATGTGATTCTAAGCTGTTACCTCACGATTTCCTTCACTTCCAGTGGGAGCGCAAAGCCAACTTATCCCGCTTTGAAGGGTCGAACAGCATCTCTTCCGCCGACTACTTCAACAACGGAGTGTCGAGCCCCACCGGCAGCGGCGGGGGCGGGGGCATGAACACCCCCGACCTCGACGACGTCAAGGAGAGCGTCCGGCAAGGGGTGACCAAGGTCGCGGGGAAGCTCAGCTCACTAGCCAATGGAGTCATGTCATCTATACAGGTAAACAAATCATCAATGTGATAATAGGGTCTCGTGAAATTTTATTAAAGTAAATTTGTAAATATCAATGCAAATAATAATGATAAACACACTTATCACATGAGAAATGTAAAATTTGCATTCATGAAAATCAATTTCAAATGTCATGACATTTTGGCGGGAAAAATGGCATGTGATGAGAATCAGGATTGTGAAGTCATTTCCAAGTCTCCAATAATGTGTTACCATGGTGATATAAATTGTTGCCATAGCAATGTAAGAATTATGACATCAACGTCAATTTTCCTGTTTTAAAATTAGAAGAAATTAAGTTCCGGTATTACCAAAGTTGTGCTGGATTAAGTAACTTTTGGATTAAATTCAACTGTTTCAATCATTTTGAGGTACATGCCTATCTGATTCCTGCAAATAAGCGATACTTGATGGGCCACTTCTGGCGAGATGGCTACTAAAGTTCGTTCACGTTAAGAATAATGATCCGTAATGGCGGCCGTGTACTACTGTAGTCTAGCGAACAATTGTATACCTGTCCTACACATGTAAATATCAATACATAATCAAAAAATATGTATAAGACAACTGTAGATAAAAATAAATCAATTTTATGAATTTTTCTAATATTTTCTACTATTAAAAAAATGTATTTTACATAATTTATACAATTTCAATAATACAAAGAAGAAAGTCTTCCATTGACAGGGCAGTGTTCATGTGAACGACCAATGAATGACGTGATCGACTAAAACGTCACAAATATTCTTAACGTGAACGAACTTTATCAGTCTACAGATTAATTTATTTTTTTTTACATTGCATGTTTCCACAGTGCAGTGAAACTGTGTAATTGACATTTACACAACAGTACAGACTACCAGTACAGAACAAACAGTACAATTGAAATTGAAACTTAGTTATAAATTTACTTTTTAGCCATATCAAACAACTGTAGCATATAGTATTTATATTTATGTAGATGCACCCTTGATAGCCATCATTTACCTAGTACCACAACAGCCACCAGAGTGCAGCCGTGTTCCTTGATTTCTCGAATTGGCTGTGCCGCCAATGTAGTCCAATATTTAGTTAATCCGGCTCGGATTAACTTTGGTAATACCGGCCCTATCGAACTTTGTAACTTAATTCCTTGAAAACTATTTATCCCACTACAAAAATCACACCACTTGTGTTCGGCAACATCTCAACTTTCTTAAAATATCTATTCTATCTAGTACATATTCTGAAATCTAATTTACGTTCAGACTTACTCTAGAACCTAAAAAGCAATATCATGTTTCAATTAGACATGTACCTACTTCAAAGGGGTTGATAGCTGTCTATCTAGTAATTCAACGTAAAATGCTAAATATATTTTCTTGCCATTAAACCGTGGGTGGAAAACTTGTGTGCACAGACAGCTGTTAGTATAAGAGTTACATCTTGTTTTCCTGTTCTGTCCTAATTATAGGAAAAGGAGAACGCCCTGTGCATGTTTACCTAGACCTCAATCTTGAATGTATAAGATGATCTCATTGATTGGGGATGATGATTAATTTCTGTCCTTTATTTCAGGATCGATATGGTTATTAACAATTTCAGTCTACTGACAGGACACCCAACAGAGAAAAACCACTGAAGAATTTTGTCATATTGCCAATTTCAAGACAAATACGTGCCTTTCTATTCTTTCTCTTGATTTCACTACACTACTGAAGCCAATGTTTATCTTGAAATACATTCCTTGGCATTATGATCTATAAAATTAAACCTTTTCTCAGACTGTCTTGCATTGTTTTAGTTTGTTTTCATGAATTTATGTTTGATCTTATACTAGATATGTATGGAAGTGCATTTTATAGAACTATTATTAAGTGTTATGACTTACTGCAATTATTATTATATTAGATTAACATCAACATCAAGCCGATATTAAGGGATCTTGCTAAACATATGGGACTGGATACTGAAATAGGAAATTTAAATTATTATTGCCAAAATAAAGAATCAATAAAATTCGAACGTGTGTAGTAGTTCATTTGATTTTAATATTCCTGAATCATTCCCGAAAGTTGTTTTTTTCTTGATTGGATTTGAAAAGTGTGAAGAGAAACTCTATTTCCTGTACAGGTGCTGCTTAGAATCAACCTGTTACAGTACAGTGGCAGGTTCATATGATTTTGATCACTCTCTGGGCCCACCCACCTTCACTCCTCGCCAATGCTGTAAACTTGTTGACCACGGAGCGCCTGAATGTTTTCCTAACAGTGTGTAAACGTCTGGCATACATTCGAGAGATGGGAGAATAATTTTAGCTCTTCTCCTATTTCTGAGGCGTCGCCATATAAGGTTCGCCTGCTATCTATCATGTGCATTAGAACACTGGAAACCGTCCACTTCTTGCATGCATTTGCACACTAAACTTGAGTTTGACGTGATACCAGCACGACTGATTGCACTTAAAACTTGTTATTGGCGAATTATTGTGTTGGTTACACATTGGGTAGTGCAAGTGCTAGCTGCGGCCCCACCACTTCACTACTTGTAAATATAGCTGGCCTAGCCACCAAGTTACCTCTATATTTAGCAGGCGAAGTGAAACAGATTGTAGATCGGGTCGAGTCTAGGATATCATCACATAACAGCAAGATCCACATAATATCTGAGTCTGTCGGCGCTCCATCACTTCATACTGATGCAATAACATCTGGCAGCATAATGACATGCACTTGAGTTCATGTCAAGAAACTATTGGTTTCACTTCAGATATGTTTTCATCGTCATGTCTCTTTGAAAACAACAAAATGAATAGACCACATTTTAAATTATCTAGTTAGCTCTGCTTTTCAAAAAATTTCATATGCAGTACCGTGATCCTCATATCTATTAGTGTTTTTCAACAATGGATAATAACATGAATAGATACTTGGATCACGGTACTGCATATGAAATTTTTTAAAAAGCAGAGCTAACTAGATAATTTAAAATGTGGTCTATTAAGAGGTATAGATTTTAAATTTTTTTCCAGGCAATTCCGCATATATTTTTTGTATGTGTTTGTAAATGATGATGATGATGAAGAATGAGGAAGGCGGGAAGGAGGCGGTCGTGGCCTATTAGTAAGGAACCTTCCCGGCATTTGTCTCTCGCGTGAAGGAAACATCGAAACGACTCGAGTAGGAAATGCTGGAATGGAACTCAGGCGACCGGAATGAAAGTTCCATGCATTATCGCCTGAGCCAGCTTGCCCTGTGGTAGAATGTTGTTCCACACACGTAGTATTACTGAAGAGACCTGGGCTGCAATCTGCCCGATGATTCGAATGGCAAATAAAACAAACCGCGTCAGTACACTCATAGTGCAAGTGTCAAGCAAGTCACATGTTCTCAACAAATCCATTGAAAAATTAAAATAGAGTTTTGAATTTCGAAATTTTGCAAAAATAGTTAGGGTACATGATTTATTTCTGGTCATGACTGCAGCTAATAATAATACTATGTTAAAGTATGTAAAAGTAAAAGTACTATGTAAAAGTAAATTCCTTCCAGGAAGGAAGGAACCTCTGCCTCTCAGTGATGATTCCAGGCATACCCAAGGGGGGGGGGGGGGGGCAAAGCCTTCCCTTGGAGTCATAAGTGCCCCCCCTTGGAAGGATATAGGATTAAAATAAAAATAAATAAATAATAAAATTAAAATTAAATAAATTAAAACTTTTGTAAATTGTGAAAATATGATCAGGAAATATACTCTAGATACTCTATAGATGTGTCTGTCGAAAACTTATCAAATCTATCATCAAATTATACAGAAATTTTCGAGAATGATCAGTATCAACAACTTCCAAAGGATCCAACTAAGGATAGAATGTTATGAGAATGTTGGACTATACCTACTCAAGTCGCTTGAGGGTTGCCATTCGTCCGGTTTTACCCGGACATGTCCTCTTTTTTGGGTGTCCTTTTTTGTCCGGGCGGCTTTTTAGGAATGTGAGGAAATGTCCAGGTTTTTTAATTTGTTGTTAAATATTTGTATAAAAAATTCCATTTATTAATTAGTAATGAATTAAAATTAATTATTTTCTCCGAATTTTATAGTTCAAAACGCACAGAAATGACTTAAATTCATTTTTGAAATTGAAATTTTTCTCGGGCCCGTGCGGCCCCTAACCCGCATGTTGCTGAGGGGCACAAAATTATGGAAATTGAGTGAAAATTCACTTCTAGATGCTGTTAGAAAAATTTCCATAATTGTGGAAATACCAGATTTACGTAATCAAAATCTCTGAACATTATTATTCCAAAACGCATAGAAATAGCTCAAATTATTTTTTTAAATCCAAATTTTTCTCGGGCCTGTGCGGCCCGGACCCGCGTGCTGCTGGGGGGCCCTCCCCCAGAACCCCCATTGGTGTCGTGAGCAAAGTGTTTTCCCCAGGATATCGTTTTAGGATAGCATATTATGTACAATTTCCTTCTCTAGATCTGATGTCCTCTTATTTCGAGTCATGGCTTATGTCAACCCTATTACATAACAACACATACCAAACGCTGACGGTAGGTGAAGTGTTTTGCATTCCCATCACTTTAGGGCTCACATTCATATTGATTTGCCGGGGCCAGATTGAACTATTTTTCCTTGTCAGATTAAAGGCGCCCTTATTTACATTCTGTTTTATATGTATATTTGTTGTGCCCCCCCCCCCCCTACAATTTTGATTGCCCCCCCTTCTGAAAATGTCTGAAATCATCACTGCTGCCTCTGCTCTGTTTTTTGTGCCATAGAAAAACTCTGCCATAGACGTCCATAGACGTTTTTTGCACACGAAAACAATGGGAGGTTGAATCGGGGTCGCACAGGCCCTTATTGCATTTCACAAATGAATTTGGATCATTTCCATGCGTTCTGGACAGGACTATAATGTTCGGCAACTTGATATCTGAACACTGTTTCAACTGTTTCTTGAAATAAATATTTGTTATTTTATTAAAGTCTTGAACAAGTGTCTTGTGCACCCCCCTCCTGCACATACATTTGAAACACAGAATGTGACGGCATTGCAACGACCCTGACGACCTCCACATTCACCCTCAGTCAGGATGAATTCTATTCTGGCTCAAAACTTCCGCAATTGCCGCTCACCACTCTGTGTCTACATGTGCATTTTGACTCTCTCCCAGCTCCCAGCGATATTCTCAGCGATTTCACAACTTCTTCCATTTACACGGAGATTGTTCCCGACATTTGTCATCCAAGATGCCATAAATATATTTAACTCGTTTCCACAGACCAGCGCCAACACGGCGACGTCCATTGATGGGATAAAAGATTGTCCCCACATTGGCACCGAGCGTGTATTCCAGGGACTGGCACATTTGCATATCGGCTGAGTTTTGGCAGTGGGATAATTTGCATTGTCGCGCCCACGGTCATCTTCTAAATAGCCTGGCAGTCTTCGTGTCAACGTGCAGCTCCATCCTAACTACTCGGATAATTGATCTGTTTACGAACAGCAAAGTTGTTGCTTGAGAATTATGTGTCCGGTTCACTCGGTGGCATCTTGGCCTGTCCAATTGATCAAACAATTGAAGAAGCTCCTTCTTATGCTCCGAAATGATATTAATGTCGAGAGTCCAGTTTAATCAGCTAATTTGTTGACCTCTAACGAAGAAGTGGATCTATTGGCGATTGAGGGCTGAGATTTATACACGGGCTTGGCATGGACTAGAAGTGTGACACTGTCCACAAATAGCAACATGGCGGCGTAAACAATGCCGCAGACTCGTCGAGCAAGGTTGGTGGAGGTGCCGTGTTCACAGATTTTCACATGCTTTTACAATTATATTTTATCGTTATTTTATTTATGAGCCACCGACATTTAGACAAAATGTGAGATCCAACAAGTGCCGATGATTCTTCTGTTTATTGTGAAACAGAATGGAAACTCGAACCTAACTCTCGTCTTCAATATTATAGAAAATAAGAGTGATCGGTAGTTCTTGACCGAAGTTGCCTCCCCCTACTGGAGTATTCTAAAAGAATGCTATTCCTTATCTGTCTTGCTTTATCACTGTTGTGAACAAGTAAGGGCTCAGAAATGAGACTCTTCCTATGCAGGCTGCAAGTATTTAATGCTCCTCCGAGTGAGATCAAAGTCAGAAGAGTAAAAATAAATTAAACATTTACAAATACAGGTATATTAAGAATACTTACACATACCTGTCTGTACCCGATCAACAGGCATCAAGTAATCATCTCCCATGAGTAGGTACTCACAATCAAACAGACATAACATCTTAGAGAAAAGGTAAAATTACCTACTTCGCCTAATAGCCGCTCTGTAAACAATAAGGAGCGTGATTTTGTGAAGAAATTGAATTGCTCCCATTCTTTGATTGTTGGACTTATTTCCATTTATCTCACATTTACATGTATTACAGAAACATGAGCTCAAGCACACATCTGAACTTTTGTAATAAATTACATAACATTTGCAAATTAATTACACGGGCCGGGTTCTCAATGCTCCGTTAAATTAAAACAGTTGATTAGGTCTAGCCATGGCAACTATCATGGCAAATGAAGTTAAATTTAACAACTAATTGAAACACTAACAGAGCATTGAAAAACCGGCTTCAAATGTTTGTACTTTTTCAAATCCTGATAGAAATTAGTTATGCCATCCTGGATTACTGAAATACTTAATCAAATTTATAAATCCCTCAATATCAATTCATAGTTTCCATGTGACATCATTCATTGTTGTGGGCAAATGTAAGCTCCGGAGAAATCTTAAATAAGTAGGTAGGTATCTAGAAATCTCTCACTTCACAAACCTGTCAAGATGACACTATCAACGGATGAATAATGCCCATCCTTGGGGGATAATTCAATCTTTATACAAAACAAATTAAGTTCGTGCAGGCTATGAATATGTTGATTTTTTCGAGATACATTTGAAGGGTACAGGCAAAGAACGCTATAAGTCACATTCGGATGAAACTGAGATAAACGAAGTTTTATGTTGGAACTTGTATCTATCTTCCATACAAATCAAATGCGTTTTTTCAAGACTTTGTGGCAATATGTTTTAAAAACCGAGGGTCTATTCTGAAAGCTCATAAAAATCACTGCAAGATTTCACTTCATTAATTTTTTTTTTAAGAATGGACTTACAGCGTTCTTTTCCTGTACTCTTCATTTAGTACGAGATGAAGTGGACCCAAACTCTATCCAAAACCCATAAATAACGAACCAAAAGATATATTTTTTCGTGGGGTTATGCACCCCTGCATAACCCCATGGGGGAGCCGGAAGTCCCCCATTATATTCTTTGCAACAATATTTTTCGACGGAATATTGTTTTAATATGTCCTAACGTCTGCGCCCCTGACATCATATGAACAGACGAAGATGTTTTAGCTGTCTGGGACACGCCGAGAAATCCTCACAGGTACAACCACCCCCGCTCATGTTCACGACAACAACCGCGCCCTCCCACCTCCCGTCGACGACGTCAGACGAGCGTCACGACGATTGTTAAACGTCGAGGCGTGAATTACGAGAGACTAGCTGGATCTCAGGCAAGCGAGGGAGGCTGCTTGGGCGCAAAAGTACCATTTTAGTTATTGCCCCGGTGGACTATTTTTATCCCGTGGGTCGGGTTAATTCTAGAGTCGAGACTGTTGGGAGCAGATCGGGAGGAAACCGTCAGAGCCGCCCGAGAAGCCGCGGACTCCACATTCCAACATTAGCTCGGTGTCTCGTTCACCGACGTCCCTCACAGGCGCGAGTGTAAGTCCCGTCCTTTCTCTTTACATCGCACAGGCACAAGTGAAACAGGATTAAGTGAATTACAGTGTTTTTCTTTTGGTAAGGGACGTGTGATTTTTTTTAATGGTGACATCGACGTTTTGTGCAAGTGTGATATCGTGGTGGTCGATTTATTTTTGTTGCAAATTTGAGTGTTCAAGTGATATTGTTTTATTTTGTATTGAAAGACGCTGGATGTCTTGATAAAAGTCATCACAATATTTTGATCGGGTCACTTGTAACCTGTGACCTAGTTGTCGTAGTGTGACAACGCCTACGTCACTTGAGTGCGGGAGATTGAGATTAATTATAGAAGTGCCGACGAGGAGCTGAAGAACGATACGATGTCATATCGAGTGACCCTCCCCCGCGAGTCACGCATATGCAAGTGACAAGTTATCAGGCTGCTGTCATTAGAAGCAAACTCAAGTGCACACAGTGCTCGTGACATTTCACACATTTTCCGTCTCCTTTTCTTTCTCGAATCGAATCTGTTTTACGGGCTCGTTCACTTGTTTATTCGGCCATTTCAGGCCGCCTCTGGGATCAGCCAAAAACAGAAAACTCATAAACGCACGTAAAGGATAATAGTACAACGGAATAATGCTTGATTTAAAATACTTAAATTAGACAATTTTAGAGCTTTTTACGTATAAAATTATACCTTTTATATTAAGTCACGACTGATTTACTAACGTCAAACAGACACTTGTTACATAAACAATCAGCCAATGAGAATGCTAAAAAGTAAAGCTAAACTTATATATTTTTAACGTCATAACTGGCAATTGGATCTCAATAAATCAATAAATCATGATCGATCATTGACTCTCTGTCGAGACGATGCTGGTCAGGCGTCGCTCTTTGGTCAGGTGCTCGTCGAGGAAGTGGCTTGAAATGAAGACGCCGCGACGTCTATTCGATCGCCGTTGACTCACCGCGACGCTCCGTATAAACAGCGCCAACTCAGGCAATGGCAATCAGTTGGCGCAGGCGCAACGAACCAAGTCGAAATAGATTAAGATCATGTTACGATGCCGTGCGCAGGGGAACTGCGCAACTATTAAATAATCGACGACGTCTAATTTTAAAATAAAATAGAGTACATTAGAATGCCACTGACATAATAACAGTATATGTTTCAAATTTAAATGTCTTGGTGCGGCTGCCAAAAGCAATGTTGGACGTCTTCTTATATTAAATCTATGAATGTTAGAAATGAAGGGGGCGGACCACTGGCTAATTTTCAAATAGATCCCAATCTTCTTGCTCTTAACTAACTGGACGTTTTGTTTTGCAGTTTTAAACTAGCTGCTCAATCATGTCTGACGACGAAGATGTATACTCGTGAGTAAACATTTTCACACACCTTTCCCCTTGAAGAGCGCTTCATAAATTTCAAAGAGTAAAAGATGGAACAAAAGTAGAGTTTACGTAACAAAACTAAATTCACGCAATATGCAAATTATTATGAACATAATGTGTCAAATGCCCATAAAAGTAAATATTTTATCAAATCCAAAATATATATAAAAAATAAATACCTGCCCTAAAAACCATAATAAAACATAAAAATGCTAATCTAGTTTTGTTTACTTTCCAGTGAGGAGGAGGAGGAAGTAGCCGAGGCGTAAGTATTAAACCCTGATTTCTGCACCTAATGATTCTGCAGCTGTCCACGTAGCTAATACACTTTCTTCTTTTGCAGGAAGTAAGTACATCGCCATATCTCTCTTATCAGCGTAGAGCTAAGTATCTCGGGAAGTAAGGGTAATGAAAGATACACTCAGTAGAGGGCACAGCGCCCAAACTTGTTTATGCATGCTGTTGGATTCTCATTAGAAATGAAATTATTTGCAAACTCTCTTCAGAAACACCTTTGCGCCAAACAAGGCTACGGAATTAGATTCCATAAAAATGCATCATTGCGAAAATAGGACATTTTTACAAATTGATATTATTAATAATATGTAACATTCCTGTGAGCATATCTCATGATCAGTTTTGTAACAATTACGAAAAAATATCGAGAACTGAATTTGGCGAAGATGATTCTGGGGAGAGCAAGTTGGTATTATTTTATTGTCATTATTGCAAACTGCTTTGTTTGATTAAAAATCAATTTTAAGCATTCCTTTATTGACTGTGTAACAGTTGGCTTATTTATGGCAACAGGGTGAGTGTGTGGGCAAGAACTGAAAAGTTATCTTACAACTTTAATAATAATTTGAAAATTTTCAGGAAATGCATTTTGAAAAAAGCACAACATTATTGTATCAGGGCTGAATCGGGGTTGCAGAATTGAATTGAGTGCAGCTTTTTTAAACAAAAACAAAAACAAACAATTATGCAGTATGACTGCAATTGAACACAACAGAATGTAATTGGGCTCTTATTTCACGATTGAAAAGGTAGCACTCTCTCCATGTCCAGGCCACACTTAGCTATTCCCAATTCACTAGGCCACACAATTACTTTAGTAAACAGAAGGCCCTACTCATAGGAATAAAACAAGTGTTTTGCTAAACCGATGAAATGATTGAACTGATAACTTGATCAATTTTGTTTTCCTTTTTGTCCCCGTGCCAACTCGACATACTTAAATACAGAAAGCAACCGGATGCGAAGAAAGAGTAAGTCCAGAATTTGATTTTCCTGCCGGCAGTCGACAGGCCAATCCACCAGCGCATCGCGAAACATCGCTGCTTTCCATGTTTTGTCCGCACGGAGTTTTACATTCTACATCACAGAAAATATGCCTTGAAAGATAACATTTCATTTTCTTAACATTCAATTATTATTTGACCAAAAAACATCATTATATAGTGTCAATTTCTTTATGTTGCTGTTGTTTTGTTTTGTTTGGCTTTTTTATAAACATTCTCTTCACAGCTAACTAATTTCACTATGGATTGGCCTCATTTGAAAACATTTACGCTCAAATCGTTAAGTTATTTTGGGTGTTTAATTTACCCAAGTGAGTTAAAGAATATCTTCAATAAAAATCGAACTTTTGTCGACAATCATTTCGATCAATCTTTTTGAGACTGCCGAGCAGATTTTTGTCTGTAAAGCTGATGCGTTTCGTATTTTTGTCTCGTTTGTTCTGTGTTCTGTCTCCGCTGGCTTTCTTATATCCCTTCTTTGTCTTCGCCTCTACGTTCAGACCCCTTCAGTAACACCAACACGACAAATCAACCGCCACACTTTCAGATCTATACTTGTGCTCATGACCGGGAGAGGAGGTGGCGACTAATTTGTTAATTTCAGCTTCAGAGCGCAGTAACCAGAAGATCGTCCTTCAGCATGAAGTGCCAAGTGTCTATCTTCATCTATAATGTAATCTTTCTAATAATTAGCAGCGTGAAAGGAGAGTCTACCGGCCAGCTTACTTCAAAGTGCAATTCCGTCGAAATAGAACAGTCTGCGAACACACTCACCCTTAATGCTGTAGCTAATCTAGCTTCGTAAGCCACAGAGCTTTGCTATTCGCTACTAGTATGTAGTATCGCTAAGAGCTATCCTATCAGTGCATTGCATGGAACTCTTTGCTACATTGTTTACAGTAATCGTCAGATCGATTTTTTAAGAATATTAAATGGCCAATTAGTAAATTTTTCCTGACTACGGTATATCAGCATTTTTTTAGATAAATGAAGTAGAATTCAATAGACTCTTAACAGAATAATGCTAAAATAACATTCAATTAACCATACGTCGATTTTTTCAACTGTTTTTCTTTCTTTTTTCTTTATAGGCCGAGGCATTCTATTATGTAAGTCTCGTGTTGTCCATGTGCATCGTGAGACAAATCCTCAAACAATCAATCGTTCTGTGCCGTTGTAACTAATTGATAACTCCCGTTTCTTTCACATCACAGCACAATTCCTGCACATTGCGGCTTAAATCAATGAAATATCGATGCCGTTGACAAAGATATGGAGTTCATTTAGGCCAATTTTATATTTTAATTCAACTAAAACCACGAAATGTTTGGGTTTCTCACTACTCTTAATGAAGTCCGCTACTGAAATCTCATTGCTATTGATGTGAAACGATCCCATCAGCTCCTTGCACCTTAGCCCAGCACTCGGGATCGTCTTTACAGTGTATGTAATCTGTCTCTTGCAAGTTCTGTGTCTCCTTTTCGAAGATGGGCATCGCATGCACTCTCACCGGTCAATAGCTATGAAGATATGTCCGTCTTTATTCCAGGAAAGCGTTCGAATGTGCCAATTTGTAAATATTAATTGTTCATTGTGTATTTTGTGTCTACCAAAAAACACGGCGCATGCTTTACTACATGGAATACTATGTTGTACGCTCGTCCTTGATCAATATTTTAATTTTTTACTTTTTTGTCATTAACATTGTTATTTTATTTTTGGCTGAGGTTTGAAGCTTTTCGTGTTTGTCCTGAAAATCTGTTTATTGGAACCCAATCGAGCCCCCACCAACAGTTCCAGAAGTCTCTTTCATATTTTTGATATTTTTGAAATGAAAACTCACTTGAAAATATACTTACTTGAGGTAAGTATTCAAGAAAGATGGTGAATAACTCTGATCCAAATAGTTTCTACAACCTAAAATGAATTGACTTTGAATATAACGGGAAAGAGTCCCAGATCCGGTAAACAACTCAATCCATTGCACGCCACGAAACGAACCATTACGGCCGATGTGCGGGTGTGGAGATGTGTCATACGTGATTTGCTTCTAGGGGAGATGCCGGCGGTGAGAAGGGAGACCCAGAGTTCATCAAGGTGAGTGTAAACGAGCACAAGTGTGAACGCGGTCGGTGGGGACGTCCAGCTGACATTCTCTTCTCTCCTCTAGCGTCAAGAACAGAAGAAATCCGACTTGGATGAACAGCTGAAAGAGTATATCGCTGAGTGGCGCAAACAGCGTTCGAAGGAGGAGGATGACCTCAAGAAGCTCAAGGAGAAACAGGCCAAGCGCAAGGTACGATCGTACTTGACACTTCATTTCACCAAGCAAAATAGACGTTGACAACTTGCATTGTTCGAGATTTAGTTAGATCTTTTCACTCTAATACATAACATTTGTACTACACTCTAGTACAAAATAACAGAACTGAAAAAAGCGACTTAAACTTATATAAACAATTTGAGCAGTAATAATAAAGATGATCATGAAATGAATCATTTACGTAATGAAAACAAATTAACAGACTGAAAACAAATAATGACAATATGTTCACAGAATGGCAATAATCCAAAGATTATAACTTACTTGAATATTTTACTGTGCAACTCACAAATATGCTGTAGACATGAGTTAGAATTTAAAATTTAATTATTTACTGTGTGTGTTTACAAAAAAAAATAGCAGCAATATATATTTTATAGGAAATATCGGTATTAATTTGAGTTGTTTTGCGTCCAGGTGATGCGAGCTGATGAAGAGAAGCGGATGGTGGAGCGCAAGAAGGAAGAGGAGGAGAGGCGAGTGCGAGAAGTGGAGGAGAAGAAACAGAGAGATATTGAAGAGAAGCGCCGACGTCTGGAGGAGGCTGAACGCAAGCGTCAGTCGATGATGCAAGCGCTCAAGGACCAAAGCAAGACCAAGGGTCCCAACTTCACCATTAACGCCAAGAAAGACCAAGGAGTGAGTATTCCGGATGTCTGTGCAGAGACACGACAATAAAAATATTTAATAATTGATTTTACTAATTTTTTTTCAATAACTTACAAATCAACCGCTAAAACATGTAAATTGTATTGTCCGAGACAATATCGATAAAAAACAATTGTTTTTGTGTCTACTGTGAAACATCAGTTTCTTATTGAGGCAACAAAGCAAACCTAAATCAGCATCTTGAATGTTGACAAAAGCAGAACTTGATTATCGATTAGAATTATTTAATCGATGGACATCCCTATTAATTAGCACCTCCCAATATGGTTTCAACAAGGCATAAAGTTAATGTTACAATTCTCCACTTTCAGCTCTCACTATCCTCAGCTGCCATTGAAAGGAACAAGACTAAGGAGCAGCTGGAAGAAGAAAAGAAAATTTCCCTCAGTTTCCGCATCAAACCCCTCGCTATTGATAACTTTGACATTGATAAGTTGAAAGTGAAGGCCACTGAACTATGGGACGCCATTGTCAAGCTGGAGACAGAGAAGTACGATCTGGAGGAGAGGCAGAAGAGACAGGACTACGACGTAAGTTCAAACAAATAGATTCCAATTTGACAAGTGACGATTGTTTTAACATCCAGGTTAATACACATATTGCTATTTCTTGCAGTTGAAAGAACTGAAGGAAAGACAGAAACAGCAACTTAGGCACAAAGCTCTCAAGAAGGGTCTCGACCCTGAGTAAGTCTCATTTTTCTCTGCCACTCGTTATTAGAGGTCAGTTCGGGTACACGGTCCAAAACCGGGTACGACATTACCCATTTCCAATTTTAAACCCGGGTTCTTAAAAAAGAACAGGGTAATTGAAATGGGTACTCTGTCGCAAATATACCCAAATTGATCTCTACTCAGAAAACTGCTTGTCAAATGTTTGTCTTGCATCTCTAACCGACCTCTTTCTTTCATTTCAGAGCCCTCACCGGCAAATACCCCGTAAGTAAGAGAAGAACGAAGTCGAGCTAACGGTGAGATCTCCATCGAGTGCGATTTCCTAATGTGATTTGTGTTTCCAGCCCAAGATCCAGGTGGCCTCCAAGTATGAGCGTCGCGTGGACACGAGGTCATACGATGACAAGAAGAAGCTCTTTGAAGGGGTACGTGCGGCTATCACGTTTATTACACACAACACTTTCAAACAATTAGAACATCAACTTTATTCTTTGACTTTAACACAACATTAGTTGTAAATTTTGAAAATAGAGTGTATGTACTGATCATGATTTCTAGCTTTTACATTCCTAAGTACCTACATGTATTTTACAATATATTCAGAGTGATGATTAATTTTATGTCTCTATTCTGTCCATGTCTCGTCTCACATTTTTAATTTTGTTGCTTCAAAACTGTTTTTAATTTTTAACATTTATACTTAATTTTTTTGTGATGTGACGTACTTTGCACACGGCAATCTAACTATTTTATTTTTTTACATAAGCTTGCTATTAGGACATTGTAATTTACAAAGAAGGTAAAAAGAAATAATGTCAACATGTGTTCCACATTCATCAAAAAGGAAAAATGCATTTTTGTTCCAAAAGATTTTACCTTGGACTTTGATCAATGATCACACACCTACACTTGGTCCTTTGGTTCAAGCATACTCTTCATTAACTAAACCACATTGTTGCAAAACTAGAAACAAGAAAGACAAACTATTGTTCTAATCGAGCTTTGTGTGCTGTGTCGTAACAGATATATTATTTCATGTTTGGCGGCAGGGTTGGGATACTCTCTCTTCAGAAGTTAGTGAGAAATCTTGGAAATCTAAATATGATGGATTTACTAAGCGCAACAAGTGTAAGTAGCGTCCTCCCCCCACACCTCCGACAGCTGGCTTGTGATCAATCAAATATACACCCCCTACCCCCAGAATGTGGTGCAATAGCATGTTATACTGTGTATGTGTTTACTAGTGGTACCATCCTTCATATGCACTCATCGGTTCGACATTTTTGTTGTTAAAGAACAATCAACAATAAAGTATGATGAGAACTGAAATTATTTTCGTTTTAAAAGTCCAAATTCTGGACGTCTTCGCAAGTCCATTTTATTATGAATCTTATTTTCGTCCTTGTTTTAACGTCAAGATTGAAGAATCAAGTAATATGTAGTTACCTACTGCAAGACGTCAAAACAATGTCGAAGATGATAATCAGAACGATAGAATGTTGATTGGAGCACATCCCGAATGCAAGGATTTTGAAACGAGTGATTGCACGAGTGTCTATGTCGCCATGCTGCGATAGGTCATCTAGTATTTAATGATGTGACTAACGCACCCTCTGTTTGCCCGACTCCCTCCGACCTAAACTGTTTAATACGGTTTGTTGTTGTGTGATCCCCTCCCCAGGGTTTAGATGAGATAAGCAAAGAGATTAACGAGCGCCTGTGGACTGACAAGGCCGGAGAGTTCGGATCGCGCCAGAAATGTAAGTTACAAACTCCACTACATACGAGACAACACTCAAACGTTTTGTGAACTTTCAAACATAACTTTCTTCTCTGTACATAGAAGCAGTAATATCTTTTTGATAACTTTTGTATTTTGTGGCTGATCTTAATTTACGATTTAATGTACATTTCGGGAAATAACATAAACCCAGTAAATGATTTTTTAATGTTAAGAAATGTAAAAAATGTAAAATAGTTTTTAATTTTTATTTGTGTAGGCATGTAGGATTAGGTACATAGCTGAAAATGTAATTTAGTTTTGGGTCGACATTACCAACTGCACGTTCAGGGGGATTACTAAACTATCGATTAAATTCAACTGTTTCAATCTTTTGGATTTTCCGATTGGCTGTTCCGCCAATTTAATCCAAAATTAGATTTATCTACCTTAACGTTTAGTTGGTATTAGTACGGTCATAAATCAATAAATAGAATCTAGCTCGAAAATCAGGTACAACATGCAAACATGTATTACTCATTAGTGTATTTACATGTAGGTAGTACATTACTCTCTAGACTACTCCTCTTGCATTGATAACTAAGATATTGACATGCATTGATTTAATAGTGATACCCCAATAGTGCACGGGTGAATGATACATGATATAGCTTAGTGTTAGTCTGAATAGAGATTTGCTTGGCTTACCCCAATGTCACGTTAACAGTCTAATAAGTATTCAGTAGTTTTGACGGCATGAAGAATAAGTGTAGCTACCTTCTATGCAACACTGGACTACAATAACGCAGGCACCGCTCACTGAAGATTGAAGATAAAGTGGTCATTGACAATAGACCAATAATAGACCAGGTATCGCCCTCTGCAAATTAAATAGTACATAGATTAGGATATCATAAAAAAAATATGAGAAATGTAAAGGCATTTTATTTGGCAACCAGAAAATTTATTTGATACGACAGAATAATTTTGTTTGGCATAGTTTTACTGCCATTTGATATTAATGTTACTTTTTTGTAAAAATTTCAGTACCTAGTTGAGTGGCAGGGATCAAAAAAATCTATAAGTATATTTGGAGTAATTTGCCAATTTGAATGAGCTACATAAGAATGTAATGTACATGAGTACGACACTCACCCCTGTTATCTCTTATAGTGTATTACATTCCGCAGCCAAGCTTCCCAAGTGGTTCGGCGAGCGTCCCGGCAAGAAGAAGGGAGATGCGGAGAGCCCGGAGGAGGAGGAGGTGAAGGCTGCGGGCGCCGATGATGACGATGAACCTATCTATGAACCTGAACCAGAACCAGAAGAGGAGGAGGCTGCGGAGGAGGAGGAGGCCGAGGAGGAGGAGGAGGAGGAAGAGGAGGAAGAAGAGGAGGAATAGATCATACGGAACAGAGGTAAAACCTCTCGGAACATGAGACGACGTGCGACGATGTGAAGAGCTGTATTGATAGTCGTGGATTTGTTTCAGTATTAAAACCTCAACTGCGTTGGAATGGCTGTCCTGTCTGCGCAACGACAAACCAACAGCGGATAAACCAGCTAACTCACACTCTCTCTTCAATCGTCCGTTGGTTCGTTCCTTTCTGTGTGTGACAACATTTTAATTTAAAAACTTATTTTTAAAACTAAGTTTCTTGTACAAAATAACTCTGTTTCAATCATTTTAAGAGCTAATCTTTTTCTTTCTTTTGAATATCAGGCGAGAGATTTGGAAGAGATTTATGATTGTAATTGTATACAACTGATTATAATAATGTTATCTGGATTAAACACAGCAAAACAACACCAGTTAACCTGAACACCAGTGTCATTTCATTTCATTACTATTAAATAATACATACTATTTATTCATCAACCAGTTGAGTCACTGCCCATCCAAAACCTTCCCTTCACTTCGCCTGTATTTCATTGATTTTCCTCAAAAGACGGGAATTTTCACATCATACAAATCATATTCAGCATTTGATATGCGTACGAGATTACAAATGAAATGTACCAGATAATATATTCAAAATTGTATTTGAACATGCAATCATGTATAAAATGCAAATTAAATTACTTAATGATCTATTTCTGGAACAGGCGTTCCGATGAATTATGCATACTAATGTACATCCAGCATTTTGGTGCCTTAACAGCTTATGTAGGAATGAGAAAAGAAAAACTCGATATAAAGACATTTAAGCTGGATCCACATAGAATAGATCGTTTTTGTATTTTCCGCTTTTTTTTCTTATGACCAATCACACTTTCAGAAACTGATCACGGCAGTTATAAGAAAAAAAAATGCAAAATGCAAAAACGGTCTATGTGGACCCGGCTTAAGACATAATATTAAGGCATTTGAAACTGAAAATTGAGCATATTATAAGAAATTAGGCTGCCATCCTCTACTTGATTAGGGAGATGAATGTAGGTATGGTAAGATAAGAAAAGTCAGAGTTTACCCAAAATATTCTACGTTTATTTTCTGCATGGAAAGTTTCTAGTAGAATGGACCTACCAGGTAAAATTTGAATTATACAGCTACCTACATTAAATGACTAGGTAGAAACAAATGATTATCATTAGCTCTCCACTCTAATCAGCCAAACCGCTCCTCAGTGGAGCCTGGTGCTATTCTCACACTGGTGTAGACGCAATACAAGTCTTTCTGAATTTAGCTCAAATTAAAATATTAATTTCAATCTAAAAGAAACCCCAGAGTTTTCAATTGAAGTGGGAATGGCAAGCAAATCTCTCCACTGAATCATGTTCAATATAAATAACTACCAGGAACCTTTTAATATTGCAATTGTGTCCAAACACCGTTTAACTGATACCAGACATAGGTCATCAGAGTCTTCAGCAATTTACTAACATAAACTCAAGGAGAGGAGTCAGAAATATGCTGTTTGTTGTCTGGTAATACAGGATGCCTAAATAGATAGATGTATGGCTTAGTATTTGTCTAGGTACACAATACATTTGAGCACAGGACCCCACTATATACCCCTTTAATAATAATGCCCTAGGCAATCTATAGATTTTGTTTGTATTATTATCTTTAATATATATACGTGGTACTGGTACCTACTTGACATGTTGAAGATTGCATGTCCTTCATTACCTATCGTAAACTTGACACAAAATGACTTGTTATAAATATAAATTTGAGTCAAAAATAACATTTCCTCAAAACAATTTACTCAACATATTACCTTGGAATATTGAAATTTTCACAGCTCTTAAGGTTGGGTTAGTTTCTAGTACGCAGTTGTTTAAAAAATATACTAGTGCGTTTCAAATATTTTATACTTTTACCGCAAATCTAGCCTATATTTTGCCACAACGTAATTCATATTGGTTCAAATCAATTGAACAATGTTTAAAATTGGGAGATAAAGATATCTATTTTTACGCTACAGTTTGTATAGGTAACAAGAATAATACTTTTCAGAGTTTGTAATTTGCGTTCTTGCAATCAGAAGGGTGGATTAAAAAACATATGTAGGTGCAAGTGCAATTACTTGAGACAAAAACCTGATTGGCAGGAGTAATCAAAAATTTGATCATGCCTTAAATTGACAATGTCTGCATCTATTTGCTTGATAATTATTAATTAATAAATCTTCAATCCCACATTCAGATCCCTTGGCAATTGTTGCACATTTCACATTATATATTATCACCCTCCAGTCTTCATTTGATTGTTAAAAATCGGCGTACAATGTACAACAGAAAAGTTATGGGCTAGGCTAGTAAACAATACAAAAATATTTTAAAATCAAATTGAAGACATTTCATTAAAATTTACAAAAGATGACAACATACAAATTGCGTAGAACAAGCAGAGGAAAGTTGAACGAAGTGAAGATTTGGTGTTTTTCACGATTACTTGAGTCAATTGGGGACGGCCTCGGCGCATCGTTCCACCAGCCGCTCGAAGGGCTGGCCGTGGAGAAAGCAGACCAGCACGACGGTCATGTTGTCGCACCCGAGGCCTCCCATCTGGCAGTCGGGTGACAGACACCGAGTCATCAGGTCCTCGCAGATGTCCTCGGGGAACATGCCCGTGCCCAGACGCATGCGCACGAACTCGCACACCTCCTACCAAGCACAAAATACTTTCAATTCAACAGCCTCTATAAGTAAACACCCATTCTTTTCGAAGTAGCTTTTGTTGACAAGACAAAGATACCTACAATACAAGAGTCAATAATACTCCCGGAATGTTTCAATTCAGATTTAAAAAAAAAAAAATGCTTGAAACTGTATTAGCTATGGCCGGGTAGTGGCACCTGAAAATGATTTTAAGATATTGAAATTTTGCGTTTATGGTGTTCATGAAAATTTCGTGTACAAATAACCAAAATTTCAAGTTTTCAAATTACACACAATTTTAAATCAGAGAGAAAATCAATTTATTGATGGCTGTCCATAAACATGGTTGACTATAAAATTCAGCTTACTAATCAGTAATCAATAATAGTAAACTAGGAAAACGCTCGGTGTAACGCGTTGATGAGCGAGCACCGACACGCACGACATCGCCAATCATAGCACGATCCATTCAATCAAAGATAACTAACTATACATTATTTATTACCAATTTTCCTTGCAACTTTTCATACACACTCTGGATCAATTAAATAACAGATTATTGTACTGATATTTTTCCATCAATCTCTTTGGACAGATATTCAAACACTTAAAACAGCAATAAGTCTGTAAATTCTTGACCGATTGGGCTGGAAATGTGTAAAATATGATGCTATCTAGTCAAAACGTTGTTTTCATAACTGTGAAACACAATCCATATCGTAAAATAAATTATTTTAGATAAGGTATACCTATACCTATGTATATGAAATACCTACATTACATTTTGACTACATTATGTATTGCAATATGATCTACTAAGAAAAGAATCTGTCTTACATTGATATTGAGAATAGCCATCTATAAACTTTGCTTTGCTACATAGAGCAACCCAGAATGCAGTGGAATTTCTGTTTTGAAATGTCATTTCTGACAGTTATTAAAACTGTCAATAAGTGCATCTATCTACGATCACCACACTTTACAGGGATCGGAAACTGTCTGCGTATTGTGACGTCACTCCCATAAGACCAATGCTAAATGATGGCGGCCCAGTGCTTGGGCCGCCGATTTGCTCTTTCTTACTTCCTGCTCCGTCTTACTTCCGGCCGGTGACCCGCGAAATTTAAAAAAAGTACGCTTTTGGAGTGTTTAAATTTGATTCACACAATTGCCGCCAGGTTTTAAAGAGCTTCTCAAACTTGCCGCTGCTAAAGAAGATAGCGCATTGTCGAATATTTGAATTCTGTTCTGGCGGGAGAAAAAGACATGTGTCACGTGAGCGACATCACAGCCGCTTGTTCTATGCTTGTTGTGTTCAAGGTGACCAAGCACATGGCCAGCTAGTCAGACAGTTTCCGATCCCTGTAAAGTGTGGTGATCGTAGCATCTATGTTCTTGACTGGTAGGACTGAAAATTTGTAAAATAAGAGACAATGTTGGTCTGAACGACCATGCAAAATATGAGTTTGATTGATCAGATTAATCGAAGACCATTTGATAGGTCAAATGGTGGTGTGGCTATAGGCCGTTTTAAATTAAGTATACAAATGTCAGTAAAATCTCTATTACTCTTGAAGCTCATTACAGATTTGTAAAAAATCACTTATAATGCTGGTACACATGACCTTGCAAAATTTGGTGATGATCGGTCAAACTATTGCAGTTATTTACACAGAGTTTCCTTCATCCCCATTGCCAAGCTAACTATATAACTACACATCAAGTTTCCGATGCAACCAATGGAGCGAACTTGCTGAAAATCATTTTGACCATAACGAGAATAGTAATTTAAGTTGTGTGAAAAAATTGGCCTGATCCATTACTTCGTTTGGCAGGAGACGCCAAATGCACAAATAAACACACAAAAAAAAAAAAAAAACAGAGATTTGAGCCATAAGTTTCAAGTGGAGACGCTCGCTCCGCTCGCTTAATAACAATTACATTTTTAAATTAATTAAAATTACTAGGGTTGGGACTTGACATCGATATTTCGATTTGACATTGATGTCGAATGGATTTTAACTTTCGATTTGACATCGATTTGAATATCTAAATCGAAAAATCGATTGACATCGTTTTTGTATCCTAAATGTTTGAAATTTCGCGCCCAAAAGGAGATCTGGCAACAGTGCAACAAGATCATCTAGGGGAGGGAAGGTCACTGACACTATGGTCAGTTGTCTCGTGCCTTTCAGGGTGTGTGCTGTTTTTATTCTCATATGAAATTATGTTGGCGTTCAAAAAATAATTACTCTACCTACCAGACAAAGTGAAATGTGGAAAGTGTTTGTTTTTAGGTTTTAACAGTCAAGCAGACAATGTTTTGCTTCGCGGAATATATTACGGCAAAAAGTGTTCTAAAGTCACGAATTTGCAAATGGATTTGAGACGAAATATGACATTGATTGTTCAATTTTACATAAATAAATGCTTGCTTGATATTCCAAACTAAAAAAATACTTCACTTTAATCATTTCCTTATCCTTTTGTTGCCGCAAGGGGGTGGGTGGGAAAAGGATTTCTCTCGCGCTAGACCCATGGCCTTGGCTTTGGCCAGGCGCAAACTGCAATGTTGCCATATTTCGCCGTAATTTCGATGTCGAGTGCCTATTTTTACGATGTCGAAATTATTTCGATGTCGAAATTGTTTCGATTTGATGTCGAAATTTTCACTTTGACATCGATTTAGAAAAGCAAATCGAATCCCAACCCTAAAAATTACTAACTACCTACCTATTTGTATACAATGTGAATAAATTAGAGATGGGCCGATACCGATACCGATACTCGCGATACCACCAATACCATAGATATCGGAGTATCGCGATACTTCAATTTTTTTGGCCATATTTGGCAATACTTTTGAACCAATACTTTTGAATTTTCTTGCGTTTCACAGTCACTGTTGGCTCCCCATTGGCTGTTGCTCAACAGCAACACCCATTGGCTTATGTACAATAATGAGCATCGACCAATCAGAGCGCCGCCTTGATCAAGGTTTCCTTCTTTCAGTTTCAACTTCTTTCAAGATGGCGTCTTGCATTATTTTGTTAGTTACAACTTATTTTTAATGTGACGTGTTCCAAACGGAATAAAAGTGGTGTCTGGAACCAATTTACTATTAAGGAGGGATCTCCGAATTGCACCTATGTATAGAAATCGTTCAAATTTCGCATATAAATAGATTTTTATGTTCTGCATCATAATATGGCAAGAAAAAGTGGTCAACGTGAACTAATTTTCGAGATATATTACTTCAAAGTTACAGTTTTTTTCTCAGTTTAACATTGCGACCATACGGAAAAAGTCATGCTGATAATTTTAAAAGCGTATTTGGCTGCTTTCCCACCTATAGAATTTTTTGAAAAACTACTATAGCATGTATCAGATGCAATATTTTATTATAAAAAATTTAAATGTATACCTTCGTGGACGTTTTACCGAGCTATGAGGGTTTTACTGCATTATTTTTACTTTTTTTCATCTGAAAAGTGCAGTTTTACATGTAAAAATGTGTTGCCATGGTAACACGGCCTTCTAGAAATTCGAAATTCTTTGCGAATTTGTAGAAATTTCCAGAAGACCGTGATTATATCACTCATCCCTCCTTAAACATCATTTCAAATTGAATTTTGTTGTATAATGCATTTGTTTTGTTGAGTACAAAGTGAAAATGAGTACCTACTTACTTTGGTGTACCTAACCCTGAAATCTGCAAACTGAAGATTGAATTTAGATTTGGTGCACATAATCTATAAAAATGAAGGTAACAAAAGTATCGGCGATAGTATCGGTATCGTAAATCAATAAGTAGGTATCGGTACAGTACAAGTATCGGTATCGGTGAAAATGTGGTATCGACCCATCTCTAGAATAAATTAATAAATGCAAATCTCAAAAATCTGGATAAAGGATACATAAGCTACACTGTATTATAAAGATGATTGTGAAGAATAGAAATTTAACATTTAAGAACTAATGGAACTAAAGAATCTAAAAAAGTAAGAGATATGGAAACCTCTGACATTGCCCAGCTATTAAGCTGGATACTTCGCTTTCGTTTCGCATAATTCGGTTCGCTTTCGCGTCGCGAAGTTTGTAGTGACTCGTTTCCATAATTTCTGTTTCGCGTATCCATGGATGTACGCGAAACATAAATAGTATTCTGCCAATAGTTAAAAACAAAATGATGGATAATAATCAGATAATAAGCAAGAACGGCAAGAAAATGCGGAAAAAGTGAAACTTGAAAGTTGAAACATCAAAACATATTATGTTCATTAATCGAATATAGAATATAAGCTCAAGGTCGACCGGAAATGGAGATTCGATATATCGCATCACTTCCAGATTTCGCGCGTTTCGGTTTCGTCGAAGTTGAAGTTGGTCCAACATTTTTGCATTTCGGAGACGAAATTAAACATGGACGATTTTCTGTGTTAAAAGGTAGCCATTTTGCGAAAGCGAACCGAATGCGAAGCGAAAGCGAAGTATGGGAACGCAGCTTTAGCATTTTGCAATTGCTTTTCACTCTTAAACTTCTGAACTGCTAATAATAAATTGTCCCTCTTTCCAAATTCCAGCCTTCAATAGACACTTTGCACATCAGTAACTTAATTTCTTCCACATAAAATAATTAATTTTAAATCATTGGCAGGACGGAGTAGGAGTACCTATAAAATACGCAAAAAATTAAAATGAACTTTTCATGGTTGGTAGGTAAGCCAGACTCAGCTGTTCATGTCACAGTCATAATTTTAATTTTGCGTAATAAAATTTTAATTTTTTCCAAATTGATGAAAATTATGCTAAATTGAAAAAAACATTGAATTTCGATGATATTTCACGTAAAAATGTTGATTTGGGTTTTATGGACTGAAACATCACAATTTCGCATTTTGTCGCGATCAGATTATGACAGGTTATGTGAGTTATGAAGAAAAGTTGTTTGAAACATGATATATCTTGACATAGGTACCTACTAAATATTTCGCGAATTTCGCGAAAATCAGGTGGCCCTAGCTATGGGTTGTACGTGACATTTGTGACATTCCATCATGTGTTGCATGTACAGTAGCATATTACTGCAAGTAAGTAATAAATAAAACCACAAAAAATTAAAAACCGTAAAAAGGCAGAACCGAATTTTTTTGAACGGCTAGAAGGATCAACTTTAAATTAATTTTCACAGCTTAGACATCTTTTACAAGCTTTACACAGCTTGTAATAATTTGAAAACTTTACTTGACTATGCAATAGATTCTATTGCATAGTCAAGTCAAGTTTTATAGAGAGCATTCAATAGACAACATTATAAATTATCTAGTTAGCTCTGCTTTTCAAAAAATTTTATATGCAGTACCGTGATCCAAGTATCTATTATGGTTATGATCCATTGTTGAAAAACCATAATAGATACTTGGATCACGGTACTGCATATGAAATTTTTTGAAAAGCAGAGCTAACTAGATAATTTATGATGTTGTCTATTGAAAGAAAGCATGGAGACGGTGAGTTACCTCATTTGTCATCACGTCCCAGATGCCGTCGCAAGCGATGACCATGAACTCCCACTCCTGCGTGATAGTCTTCACCTCGACGTCGGGGTCGGCGGTCACGATCTGCTCCTCGGCGCTCTTCTTCTCGTTCTTCTTGAAGACAAAGTCCCCGAGAGCCCGGGACAACGCCAGGTTGCCATTGACCCGGTTGAACTCGACCCAGCCGCCCGCCGACTGGATGCGCTTCAGCTCGATCTCGTTGCCCGGCTTGTGGTCCAGCGAGAGCGCCTCCACGTGCCCGCTCTTGCACACGATCGCACGGGAGTCGCCCACGTTTGCCTGAAGTGTGGACAAAAGATTAGGCACTAGTATTTTGATTTAGAAAGACATTCAGAAATTATTTATCCAATATCAATTGCAATTTTCTTACTCATTTCAAACAATATAAAAAATAGCACAGGTAATTAAAACAAAATATATTTTTAATACTTATTACATATTTTGTGTCCTTTTTTTGAGTAAGGAGGGCCTTCTAACCATCTCTGGTTCTCTCTTATAGATCTTTATCAACAAATTGAAATTAAAAATGTTGGCATGATTTTGTTGGCAGGTTTGGTGGATGTCTTGGTCTGTAGTCTGTACCTACTCTGCATTAATGATAGTTTAGTTTTAGTATTGATATTTTGTATAGGCACCGAGTGTTCATACCCCCAGCGCCACTAGCGAGAGAAATCGGCAAAAATGTGAGGCGAAGAATCAGCAATTTTATAATCTCTCATTGGCCGTGTCCATAGCAACCGATAAAAATCCACAGATAACTCGAAATAGCTCAGAATTGGTAAAAGAGAGGAGCAAACTAATAATTTTATCAGATTCAGTGGAATTGTTTACACTTCATACATTTTGCACAGCGAAATATCATTTGGCGTATATTGTAAGAATGCATACAATGAGTAATGTTTACTAACTGCTGCATCCAAGGGTATGAGGATCATACCAAGAGTTGCTAATTTCTTCCACCCATCGCGCTGTCTCTCATTTTCAGAAACAAAAGAGAGTAAACACTCGGTGCCTATACAGAATGCAATCAGGGTTTTGAAATTAAACTTCTTATGCTGCATGTAGAATCTAATTAATGGGTAGGTAGGTATATTAGCATGCTGCAAGCAGGTTGTTAAGTGAGACAATTAGTATCGATTTTTTAACAAACAGTTCTGTGGTAATCATCTAAGTACGAGTACGACTTGGCTGGGTGGAGCGACCGCTCCACTAGATCAATACATATTATTTAAGGTGCATAACTTGAATGCATTAGACTAGTTCAAACTTCCAAAAAGGATGAATTATTCTCAAACTCTTACGAAGCAACTTATTTTACAGAAAAAAATATTTAATTTGCTGGTTTGCAGTTACCTATTATCTGATAATGTTACTGTTTCATCACAATGTTTTGATCATAGATTAACATCATTATCCAGATGTAAACAGAAAAAGTTAGGTGTGTAAAGATTACTATCATTAACGTAGTACATAGTGAATTATGACACACATTTTCACTCACTCAAAGATAAAAATGTTCTAATAGAGGTAGTCTACTTCACCTAGCAAATCATTATTTTCATATGGTAGGTAGTACTATCAAGTCCAGTCCAGTACTGTCAAGACCTCTTCTTGCTGGATTAGCACTGGCAATACTGGTCGTTACAAGACAGATAATAAGAGCCAGGAATCTAGTTAATTACTTAGTCCCAACACTTACACAATAGAGTTTATTGTCCTTCAACAAAGTAGTGACAGCCGTCGTCCCAGCCAATTCATCTTTAAGTGAATCTTCCTGCAGCATAGCCTGGTCAATGTCAAGAAAGCCTTTTTTTAAGGCTTCTTCAATTCGTCCCTCTTTGAACTCAGGTCTTTTTAAAATAAATTTATGTAAGTGCTTCCCTGCATATTGGGCAATTTTTGCTCCTGGAAAAATTAATTGTATTGAAGGTTAGGTTTAATTATGATTATACTTATCAAACATCGAGGTAGTCACATCACTAAGTAAACACCATTAATTGAACTTTAAACTCAAAGAAGTAATTATCTCAATTAGCTTACTATGAGCTTTAACCGGTACAATCCAATTGTCTTCAATATCAACACAACACTAAAGCCCCATTTACACGGTGCAATTTCTTGAACAACTTCTGTGACACAGAGGTTCTGCTCGTGCGCAGTATCACTTTTGAGATGATAAAGGGAATCTGCACATGTGCAGAACTTTTGTGACACAGAAGTTGTTCAAGAAATTGCACCGTGTAAATGGGGCTTTAAGGTAAAATTAGGTAATTTGTGATTCTTAATTCACAGATTGAGTTTACCAAAACATTTTAGTTACCTATAGGTACCTACCTACCTACGCAAAAAGGTACATAGATTTGTAGTGTAGGTATTTATAAACTATTTTTGCAGAAAGTAAATAGTAGGTACCAAAATATCAATGAGACGACTTAAAGGCACTGCGATTTTACCCACTATTGTGATTCTAAAATTGGTTGTACAAAAAACTTATAGATATCAGCTCACATACCTCCATGGCCATCGTACACAGCAAAGAACGCTGTGCCAGGATCATCTGGCAATGACAGAATGTGTGTGTGTGAATCTTCCATGTTTATTCGCCATCCTTGCATACAGCTTGAACCAACTTTGTATTGTGAATTTTGACAACAAGAAGATTCCTTGGACGTAACTGGTTCAGACAGAGTTTGTCCCATGCTCCTAGGGTGCAAAGACACGCATTAATAATAAGTTTCACATTGATATTTACATTAGTAAAATTCTAATAATAGGTAATTACTAATTTCGCCTTACAAAAACCAGTTTACGGTTTCTATAAATAATTGTAGGTAATTTTTTTTCCTTCGTTTGCAAATTTACAAAGAATAATAGGACTGTAATTTGGCTGCATCATCAAGAAAAGTTTCTTGAAGAAACTGTGGGATGACAATTGCTACAAAATGACTTGCAGTGCTGAAGAATGCCGATGCATCATTGTTGGTTATTGATTTAAGGAATAGACAAATCAAAACAACACAAATTACAAAGGTGGTAAAGTGATATAACCTACCTACTACCTAGCTAGGCAGTAAGTGTTAAAACAGTACCTATTACCAGTTCTGGTAGGTACCTATTCCAGAAGGTCTAGTACAAAATCAGCCTGTGGCAACAGTGAGATGTGTAGGAGGTAGGTTGATCCATAGAATTGCTGTATGTATTAGTAAGTACCTACCCTCACACAAACAGTTAAATCTCAGTTATTAATTGTCCTGTGACAACTGGATAGAGCATTGACTCGACACAAAGTCCTCTCTTGACACAACCATTGAGCCACACAAAAGATTATGACAAGTACAACTAGAAGCACAAAGTCACTGTTATTGCCAGTAAGCAGAATGAACATTTATGTAACCTAGGATTTCCCTTCAAATTACCTTTTATCTGAAGTAAAATGCCAGTAATTAATATTTAAAATTGTTACGTAGAATAACTGTACACGTGATGTTATTATCAACTATTAATTTCCATGGATTCATGATAATTTGGTTGTCATATTTGCCATATTTCGCAAAAAAATCAACAAGAAGGCCATTACTTTGCACACTAGCGCCACTGCTTTACCTTGAGACTTTGACGGACTAATGAAAATCAAGATGGCAGTGCATGTGGGCGGTTTTACAGCCGTCTGAAAGTCACTTGGCGTCGTCGACCTATCCAGACGGCTGTGGAATGTTCACATAACCTCATTGACTGTCAAATCTGTCAAACTCAGTCAAAAACTTATAACAATTTGGTTCCAAAAATTTAATTTAATGGCAAAACTAGTCGGATGGCGATATACACTGTTCGTGGGTGGTATGTTTGGCCTCATAGGTGCAGCTTTATACCCGATCATCATTTACCCAATGACAAATACCGACTCTTATAGTAAGCAAACATTATTATACCTAGGTTGTAGGTAGGTAGTCTCACCATGGAGTTAGCCCTAGGAGCCATAACATTGTCTCACCCACTCAACTCAATTGTTAAAACATTGTTTTGCCTGAAAGTTGCCCTACGTATGTGCTTTTTATCTTGTTTCAAATATACAGTTCACTGCAAGTGTAAACCAGAGTCGACCATACTCCGCAAGATATCACTTCGTTACCAGTGTCAAGATTCATGTTAGAATGATGATGATTACCCAACAGCTGGTGTATTGGATACCTCGGTTCTCGTCAGATCACCGAGGTGTAGCAACATTGACAGCGGTCAGCGGTTGGATGGGTGACTCTGGCTTGCTAGTTGCTGCGTTGGGCGAGAGAGACTGGGGTGTTTGAGGGTTAGTGTGACCTCCCTCCACCTGTTATCAGTCTCTCGACTGCACAGGTTGTGGAGGCCCATGCTGTAAATGTTACACCGTCCTTCGGAAGGGACGTTAAGCCGTTGGTCCCCATTGGTATTTTTCGTCAAGAGTTGTTTACTCCCTTCTTAATACTATATTACATTCTCACTAGTGAAGCCTGGGCTCTGTTGAGATTGAGAAAATAGGCATAATAATAATAATAATTCATTATGAAGCTAAGCTGCACTTACCTATGGTTCATGTTTGTCATGTTAATAGGAGTCGCGAGTGTCGGTTAACAATGAACCGAGACGCATTGGTTTACATTTATTTGTAATTGTGATAGAAAATGTCTCACATGAAATCTCAATAGGTAGATTTTTTGCCTATTGCAGGGTGAAATAAACATTAATTAAAAAATTGATAAGGCCTATACCCACGATTGGCACAGTTGTCTACCTGTATCCACTTCTACTAAGTAAATGATGTTTGCATGAAAAGCAACACAAGGTTAGCGGTTCTTATTCAACTAATTTCTACTTTAATTTCAGGAAAAATTCAAGCAGAAAACCGCCGCGGAATTATTCAAGAAGAAATTCAACCGGGCAGTATGTACAATTTTTGTATGTATAGGTTTGGCTGTTAGTGTTAAGGTTCTTGACTTACCATTTTAATTTTACCTGTAGGCATTGAAAAGTTGTATGGAGCAGCATTTTTAATAACATTTAAAAAATTAGAAAACAACAAAAGATATCCAATATTTTAGTTGATCTCCTCAATAGAAAAATTATTGATTGTATTCTTTTCTAATTTCAGATATGAAAGTTTGGTCGGATCCTTTTGACAGGAAAAAATAACATAGGAAGAAATTAGCTATGGATTGTGATAATTATTAATTATGAATAGGATACCTAGGATTATGTATGAAATTATTTTAACAGCCTACTAGGTATGTACGTAGTAGTTAAATGTTAATTATTGTACTTCGTATAAAACGCACATCATTACATTCATAACAATTATATTTTCAAAACATGTTTATAATAAATAGGCCTTAAAATAATTTTGCCATGTACTATCTACAGGTATAAAAATAATAATCTCCATTAAATTTGATCAGTTGACATTTTACCAGAGATTAAAAAGCAGAACAAAATTATTATTGAACCTATCCTATAACTACAACAATGGCATTACATTTTAATAGCAAAACAGAACAATAAAAAGAGAGAGGTTGAAGATGAGGTTCATTCACCTTCTAAAAAAAATTAACTTGCTCATTAAAAAAAACAGTCGACGTAGCCTAGACACGAGTTGCTGAAAACTTAGTATTCATCATCATCCCCAACATCAAGGAACACATCGAAAGATTCTCTGTTGCAGTTTCCATCGGAGTTGAACACGTACTTGTGAAATGTCCCATCCAGACAAATTGCTGTCAAAGAAAATAATGATTTAGAAAAGAATGTACACATTAGACTAGAGAGTGCGCTAATATCAGTAAGATGGCCACTCACGCGAGTATGATGCACCCAGTGCACTTGCCAGCAAGTCACTTTCATGTCAATCGTATTGAGTTCAGATAAAGTTATAATTACACCGTGAAATATGAATCTCTATGGTGAAATGACAGAAATTGATGCTTACCTCAGTGTCAACAATCAAATACAATCGGCATACTTCATTACAGAACACATTCATTCAAATTCTTGTGAAAACTAGATATCAATTCACCAAAAGCAGCATTTGACAGATTGCAATTGTTTTGAACGAGGCGTCAAGAAAATTGTGTCCGACGCCTCGTTCAGAAGGCCATGATAAAAACAATTGCAATCTGTCAAATAGTGCTTTTGGTGAATAAACATCTAGTTCTCACAAGATTTGAATGAATGTGTGCTGTAATGAAATATGCCGATTGTATTTGATTGTCGACACTAAGGTATATAAACATCAATTTCTGTTATTTCGCGATGTAATTATAACTTTTACTGAACTCATTATACGATTGACATGAAAGTGACTTGCCCGCATGTGTACTGAAGGCTCACTTAGTGTGGAGATTTTAATTTTTTTCGCTAGGTGGCGGTTTGCAACTTTTAGTGCCGAATAACAATTGAATTTCTCAAATTTTGCTTGGCCACATCAATATTTTGAAATTATGTAGTACGTACATATCTAATACCAGGCACGGTTGCAGGACCAAAGATGTGGGTGGGCAGATTCAAGTTGTGAAAAACACGATACACGGGGAGTTTGGGGGGTAACACCCCGTTTTTTTTTTTTTTTTTTTTAAAGGGGAATGACATTACTATACCAGTGTGCAAAGGTGTTTGAAAAAATAGTGGAGTGTAGATTGAAGAATTGCGTGGAAGAGGGATTGAGAGAGGAGCAGTATGGATTTAGGAGAGGGCGGTCTACAATTGACGCAATTTTCACTGTGCGTCAGATGATGGAGCAGCAGTGGGAGAAGGGTCAAACTATGCATATGGCTAGTGATGTAATATTCCCGGGAATTTATTTTTTGGGGAATATTCCCCAAACCGGGAATTTATTGGGAATTTACTACAGGGATGAGTAAACATCAAGAGAAAACATTATTAAAGCATGTTTATGTTTTGAGATGTCATAAGACAGGGGTTGGCAACCTGCGGCTCCTTGGTGGGTTTTGAATTGCTCTTTATAATTTAAATAAAGATCTGGAATCGAAATATTTGAAATTTCGAAAAAACGCCCTGCGGGGCAACATCAAGAGGGAGAGGGGGGGGGGGCTTTGTCAAAATAGCAGAATAAACTAGTACCTACTTCAATTGATTATTTTTGGTGTATTATATTTGATTGCCTGCTGCGGCTCGCATTATTATCTAATTTATAAATTTTTCGGAAATTGGCTCCGTCACCAAAAAAGGTTACCGACCCCTGTCATAAGATAACAAGAAAATTAATGACAAAAATAGAGAATACTAAGAGGTAATGACATACCACAAAATAATAGCATTATACATTTTAATTTATAATGAAAAAGTAAATTCCCGATTTGGGGAATATTCCCCAAATTTGCTCGGGAATATTCCCGAAAAAACGGGGAATATTCCCGCTGGGCATCACTACATATGGCCTTCTTGGACTTGGAGAAGACATATGATAGGTTGCCAAGGGAAAGAGTCTGGGAGTGTCTGGTAAAGAGAGGAATAGGCAAGGAGTTGGTTGAGCGGATCAAAAGTATGTACCGGAACAGTATGAGTTGTGTGCAGTCGGGAGTGGGGAGATCGAATTAGTTTAATATTAGTGAAGGGCTTCGGCAAGGGAGTGTTCTATCACCAATGCTGTTCATCATAGTAATGGACGAGTTGCTGAAGAAAGTGGAGCCAAATGAGGGGGATGATACACGAACACTAATTTATGCGGATGATGTGGTGGTGTGGGGAGAAACTAGGGAGGAAGTGCAGTTAAAGATTGATAAGTGGAGTGAAGAGACAGAGAAGATGGGTTTGAGAATAAGCGAAGAGAAGAGTGAAGTAATGACAATGGAACGGAAGAAGATAAGACAAGGACATGCCAGAATCAAGATGAGAGATGGATGGTTGAAGGAAGTAGAGGAATTTAAGTAACTGGGGAGCCTGCTCACCAACAAGGCAAAAGTAGATAGAGAAGTACAGGAAAGAAGAAGGAAAGCGGAGTGTTTCTATCAGGCAGTGAGGAAGTTGCTTTGGCATGAGAAGTTTCCAAAAGTGTGTAAAATGATAATGTATAAAATGTATTTCCTGCCAATTCTAACATACGGGGCAGTGACGTGGTCAGCGGGAGGACAGGAAATGGATCAGCTTCAGGCAGCGGAGATGAAGTTCTTGAGGAGTGTGAAGGGAGTCACAAGAATGGACAAGTGAGTTGGGGGTAGAGAGATTGGGGTTTAAATTGGGCAGAGAGAGGCTTCGGTGGTTTGGCCACATGAAGAGGATGGGAACAGGGCAAGTGCCACGGCGGGTGTTTGAGTCGGCTACTTCGGGACCACGTAGAGTAGGAAGACCAAGAGAGAGGTGGATTGGAGCTATTAAGGACGATGTTTTGGAGAGAGGAGGAAGTTGGAATGAGTTGGAGGCTGAGAGACAGTGGGAGGACAGAACAAGGTGGAGGCAATTTGTGGAACAATTGGAAGTGGAGGAAGAAGAAGACGAGGAGACGCCAGGCGTGGCCAGCCGGTCTCCAGTAGTCCTGCGGCCCTAGTGTTGGTGGGAACACCCACCCTCTGACCCATTAAATTGGAACCATCGGATAGATTATTATTATTATTTGAAAATTGGATGATTGTAGAAACGGATTTTAGTGTTTTCGGAATATATTGCCCTGCATCTGAAACCAAATTTTGAAGACACCTTAATAACATTAAGGTAATATAATATATTAATATTATATATTATATTATAATATATTATATTAATAATATATAAAAAAGACCCGTACTAATGTATAGTGAACCCAGCGAGTGTGTAGCCATTTATTTCAGCCAATGCTGTGAAAAATTCAACAAAAGGGCCAGCTTGTAATCCGGAGTGTTTTGACGCGTGTCAAATTGTAAATATCTCTCAACCAATGCAGGTGTTCGGGAAAGGGTTGTTTTGTTGTGGTGCCAAATATCTTTCAATGAAGTTGGCTTTTAAAATTCAAGGAAAGTTGTTTAAAATGGCAACAGTGTAGGTGGAAGGGGGTGGTAGGTCATAAACGGGTTGTATCTTGTCAGAGATAAAGTCGAACAATACTGTTCGTCTCATGAAAGGAAAGGCTACATACTTGCTAGGTCCACTTTAGCATAGGGAGGAAAATAACCAACTTTGGTTGTTTGAGAATATTATTAGTAGTTTGTATAGGTAGGTACACAATTTACATTATAGTACGTAAGTAAGAAGAGAAAATTCTGCGTGGGCAGCCACCTCCTAGAACTGTGCTTGTATAACAGCAACACAAATTATTTCTGTAGTAAGTACCTAGGTACGTACAACGTTGAGAAATGTGGCGCCACAATACAGAAAGGGTCAAGTATGATCTACAAAGTACCTAGTACCAACTAATAAAAATATATTTTTTAAACACATTTTTTGTTTTTTTCGAGAAGATGCTTGTTTGGGAGATTTTAAATTTTGTATCGGCAAAAATAAAAAAAGTTCTTGGACTGTAGAACAAAAATATACCGAATGTTCAAACATTTAATTTTTCATTGGGATGGCCACTATCTTGCAGATTTTAGTAGGAAGTTGATTGTTGTTGGATGGTCAACTCAATAGTTTCGAGTTAGCTTTGTCATCATCTTACCAATAACAGATGTCCGAGAGCCAAAAGCACAGATACATGCGCACTCTGGCGGCACAGTGAAGTTAGCTAAAGCCCATTGTGACTCCACGTAGTTGCCCAAGAAGCCCATCTTCTGAAACGTTGATCGGCGATTTAAGTGCGTGTCTTTAAGTGCAAATATGTGTATCGTTCCTTTGTCACTGGAGCAACAGAGAAATGCTGAATCCATACTAAAGTTGATACTGAAAGAAAGAAAGAAAACACTTTATTATGGTGAGATTTGGAAATATTCAGACAGCCACAACAAAATTTCTCGGAAGCATTGCTGCGGGACGTCCAAGATGGAGAAACAAAGTACCGTTATAAGGAAGAAACTATTGTCTATTGGTGTCAAGAACTATAAGATTTGAAGAGAAAGACTATGCTGGTCTATAGTCAACTTAGAAGAATGGATCCCAAAAGAATACGAAAAGGGAAATTAAAAGAGGAAGAGAGCGGAAAGCAGAAGGGGCAGACCGAGAGTGAAGTGGAAGGACCAGGTGAGATGGGTTGGGATGTGGAGGAAAGAGGTGCAGAGTAGAGAAGAGCAATGAGTAGTGACAACAGGAAGAATGTGAGGAAAGAGAGACATGGTGGAGAGGCACCCGCCGGATGATATAGAAGAGGATGCGGGAGAGAGTGATGTGTCCGGACCGGCTAAACAACATTACAGAATTGAAGGCACAAGATTTATAAAAGTGAGTTGGATAGGGTGGCAGATATTAATATTATTGAATAGCCAACTAACATATTAGTGGAATTAACTGAAAAGGCAATAAACAAGTGAAAGTGCTTGTTGAACAGAGTAGAGGAAATACTATATGTGTAACAAAAAAGAGAGATAATGTTCGCGAAGTGCGTAAAAATGTCTTGGGATACTCTGGCTAAAGTCCAAATATTACAATGTGAAAGTCTGCGACTAATCGTACCTAAGCCAGAAAAGATTCTTGGTTCACATTAAAACCAAATCGTCCTACATCTCTAGGTATCCATTATCAATCACAAGCAAACTGAAGCAAACTGTTAGCTTACCAATACAGGGTAGCTGGATCTGAACCTCTGCGAAGTTCCACCATTAAAGCGCGTCGTGCCGTGTCCCATACTCTAATAAGTGTTCCTTTATTTGAAGCAGTTCCTATTAGAGTGCCCTGCTGATTGACAGCTAGGCAAGCCAGTTCTCCCTGGTGTGCGTTGATGGTTACAGGCGCACTCGACGAGCCCGTTTCTGTGCATGCCAGGTCTACCAACTGTACACTTCCTATTTTATGACCAGGAAATACCAGTAACTGTCTCTCTGCAGACACAATCGGACTAATTTCACAGAGACCAAGATGATTAGGTCTTGTTTCTAGTGTGAACAATCTGTTGGCTGGCTCCGGGAAAGAGAATACGTGAATCTGATTGAGAAGTGCGACAACCAGTCTATCTCTTCGTAAACGAACTGCTTTAACCGGCGATGAAAACGTGAACTCCAAAACGAACTTTTTCGACTGGTCGTCGAAGACCAACACGGTGTTGTTGGCGAATTTGGGTCTTGAACCACCAGCTACGATTGCCAGCAGATTTGTGCGGTGGAGCATTTCGCAATGTCCTATGCTGCCCATCAGCTCCATATCTAAACAAGAATGGTTGGCTAATTATGTACCTAGTCACTGGCCGTTATGAATATGTTGCGTAATTAATAATTGTTGATCTTACCATAATGAGCCTTCTCAACAAGAGGTTCCACATTATAAACCCTCAGGCCACTGTCCATGCAACATGTGAAACAACCTGTCAATCAAATAATACACAAAATAAATACCTACAGTGTAATTTAAAGGCCTAGTATACACCTAGAGGATAAGTGACGGAAGGAAGGCTGTTGACTTCCTTCGTAAAACGTAAGATAACTTTTATCAGCAATGTAAAATCATAATTCCTTTTGTTCAAGCAGTTTTGTATTCCATGTTGTTCTGAAGGTTTTAATAGAAGAGGTTAAGCAATTACTCACCTTGATCCTGATTAAATCTTAATTTTATTACACCTCTCCTGTTTGCCATGGCTTCAGGTGACTTCATTAAAATGTAAAATCATAATTCCTTTTGTTCAAGCAGTTTTGTATTCCATGTTGTTCTGAAGGTTTTAATAGAAGAGGTTAAGCAATTACTCACCTTGATCCTGATTAAATCTTAATTTTATTACACCTCTCCTGTTTGCCATGGCTTCAGGTGACTTCATTTGAGCTTGTCACATCTAAATACAGATATATTTGCTTTGTGTTCATGAAGTAATATGTGAATAATACTAATCTTGTATTTCCTGCATTGCTCAGCAATAACTGCGATGTTATGTTGTTGAACACAAAGGAACTGCTGCTGAATGAATTTAGACCAGCACGCACTCAACAGCTGAGACCTGTCAATGTCGTCGTCGTGCTTCTGACGTCACACACTCGTATTGAACGATTGACTTGAAAGGTTTGTTCGTTCGTTCTTTTGGTCTTATTATTTCCAATATCATTATGAGTCTTCAGAGAACTTCTTTATGCTTGTCATTCTGATCTGACTGATGTGAGGAAAAGCTCCAAATTCAGCGTATCAAGTCACCAAGTGTATTATAGCATTTTAAATTAAAAAAATTAAATTCACATTTTATGAACTTTAGATTAGATTATGTGTAATAGGTAATAGTAATATTCGAGCTATAATATTTATAGCGCCTGCTCAAGTTTTAATTTGTTGACTTTGTTATAATAAACAATATAAAATAATAAAATAATGTGCAAATAACAAGAAATAATACAAATTTAAAAAAAATCCTTACCTACGTATTTTTATTAAAATAGGTAATAAAAAACATTGAAATGTAATTTAATTTTTTATGAACAGGGGACAACAGGAATGTAGACCTTGCATGGTTTTTCTTAATTTTTAGAAAACATACGCGTGATTACGCGTACTAAAAAAAATAGGTAAAGATACTAAAAATAGGTAAAGTTATACCGCTATATAAAAAAGGGGATAGAAATCGGTCAGAAAACTATCGCCCGATATCACTTTTACCAAGTATATCGAAAATTTTTGAAAAACTTATACATACTAGACTATCATCATACCTTGAGAGAGAAAAACTACTCACAAATAACCAAAGTGGATTTCGGAAAAATAAATCGACAACAAATACCATAGATAACTTCATTCAAAACACAATTAAGGGACTGGAACATGGAGAACAAACTATTGGTGTTTTCTGCGACCTAACAAAGGCATTTGACAGTATTGACCACAAAATTCTATTAAATAAGCTTGAATATTACGGAGTTAGAGGACCTGCCCTAGATCTGCTAAAATCATACATGCAAGATAGGGTGCAACAGGTAGAAATTACACATATGAATAAAAACAGACAAGAAATAAAATATCTATCAAATTCCGAGACTATAAAAAATGGTGTTCCACAAGGTTCAATCCTAGGTCCACTGTTATTTATAGTCTACATAAATGACCTTCCCGACACAATCACAGCTTCAGAAATCTATGCAGACGACACAAATATAACAATAACAGGCAAAACTAAACTAAATCTTGAAGAAAATGCAAAAAATGTTCTCTCAAATGCAACAAAATGGTTTAACGACAATCGTTTGCTTATTCAAGATGAAAAAACTAACTTTATGCATTTTAAATTAAAAAATGATATAAATGAAACTCCAGTTAAAATTGTATTGTCTAATGAAAACAAAACTAGTAATCTAAGGGGTGTTGATAAAACTAAATTTTTGGGAATCACTATCGATAAAAACCTAAATTGGAAAAGCCACTGCTCCAAATTGCTAAGTAAACTCCACTCAGCATACTTCTCCTTAAAGACTATTGTAAATTTGACAAACACTAAAACGGCGAAACTAGTTTATTATGCAAATATTGAATCGCATATACGGTACGGTATACAGTTCTGGGGCAACTCAACTGATGCCCCTAAAATATTTATACTTCAACGAAAATCAATCAGAGCTCTTTTTGGACTAAAATATAAAAATAACACTTTCATAAAACCAGATTGCAAACAACATTTCAAAAAACATAAAATTTTAACAGTACCCTGCCTTTACATTCTAGAGTCGATACTTGCTATTAGATCCCAAGAAAACTTAACACAAAATAATAGTGACATACATGACCACAACACCCGACAGAAAAATAACATTCATATAGATTGGCACAGGTCAACGTGTACCCAAAAAAATTCCATGTTTTTCAAAACAAAACTATTTAATGCATTACCTAAAAATATAAGAGAAATTAAAAAATACTCACAATTTAAGAAACAACTGAAAGAACTATTAATAAGTAAAATATATTATTCGATTGACGAATTCCTCAGTGACAAATTTTAATTATTTAATTGTATAATAACATGTTCAACTTAAGTATATTCTAGTACCTATATCAATATCATAATCATAATATTTACCTAAATGTGTTATATTATAGTTGTAGCATATCTATAGATATTAATTTATTTTAATTTCAATGCTATTTAATTATAATATGCTAGGTTACTAGATTTAGTTCGATGTAACCTTTCCGTATACCCCGTTAAATGGTGTCAACCATAGGGGTCTTTTCAATGTACCTCTTTAAAATGTACTTTTGATTTTGGAAATAAAACTGAACTGAACTGAACTGAACTGAACACACATTTTTATAAATAGAACCCATAAGTATGTAAAAGATTAAAAAAATTGCAAAATATGGAAATATTATATCTGAAACAATTTTTATAAGATGTATGTAGGTATAAACATGGTATAAACACAAAAAGTCCTAAAAACTAAAAATTACAAAAAATGCTCCCATTAGACAACAATGTAAAAATTTTCATATTTCTACACAAATAATACTACAAATACATAAAAAAAGAGTGTCTCCATACAAAATTTATTTTTCTTTCTAGTGGGCCAATAATACTACAAATACATAAAAGAGTGTCTCCATACAAAATTTATTTTTCTTTCTAGTGGGCCAATTACTAGGCTTATGGGCTATTTATATTGGGTTTAATTATTAAAAATAATTAGTTTTTGAACCTTCCCAAAAGGTGTACCTACCTGAATATGCAGAGTAGGTACAAAGGTATCACAGTCACAAATTATGCGGTGGATATGACAAAATTCAGTACAAAGGACATAGATGGAAGTAAAATTTAAAAAATTACAGTATAATAAAGTATTATATTATAAAATCACTGAGGTGTACATATAATTACATAATTCTGTTTGTCTCATTCATTTACTTCAACATTTTCTCGTAAATGTCTTTCTCAATAACCAAATAGTCTTTAATAAGTTTCTTAACACTTTCGATTTCTCTTATAATAGTTTTATCACCGGGCACTAGAGCAAGTGCTGTCTCCAGGTCGCAGAGACCCATTTCATAGTCGTTGAGGTAAATAAATGCTTGTCCACGCCGGTACAGAGCTTTGGCGCAGCTTTTATCAATTTTCAAAACCTGGGAATAAAAGACATTGACTTTTATTTTTAATATGTAATATTTGCTGAATAATTAAAAAACTTAGGATTGGGTGAACCGGTTTGAAACCCGAACCGAACCGGCTTTAGATGATTGCGAACCGAACCTAAAAATGAAATATCCGAACCAAACCTCCCTCGCTGCACCAATTTGAAATACCTCGCCAAGATTTCGTTACAGTGTAGTGTTCTAGATAGATAGTCTGTGTGACAAAGAAGCTAAAGAAGAAATAATGCAAATTGTTCAGTGTATTTTACATTTCTCTTCTTATTTCGTGCATAAATTCACCAAAGAGAATTAATTTTAGGTCATAAATAGAATGCACTGGTACTCCTTGTGCAAGCTATGCCAACAATGTTTGATGTTATTTTTGTGTATGTCTAAGCATTGTCTAAGTAATAAGTGATAAAACCAACGCAAGTAAAAAAGGCAAGAGGTTCGGTTCGAGGTCGGTTAAAAAATATGAGGTTCGCCCAATCCTAATAAAATTAAGAACGAGGAAGTCTCCTTTTACACATCCCTTACTTTAGGTATTAGCATATTTTATTTCCAATTTGGTGTCAATGCACAACTATTTTTTAAACTTGATCAAAGAAATGAGTTGGGGAAATAAAGCTGAAAAATTAAGCAAAAGCCGGAATGGAAAAAATTCCCCACACAGCAATGGGCCCAGGTTCCAGGCCCAGCCCAAGGGATGTGTATTCAAAATCTTTCTTCCCCAAACAGTCGTGGAACTATGATTTCAGGGCCTCCCACAAGATTTTCATCAAGACTTAAATCTCTCAATGGGGATGGTGAAGTGGACAAATTAGCCATGGGGGATGGAACTATCAATATATTCCCCATGGGGGGATGCCATCCTCCACGTCCCCCCCGACACAATTTGACCACTACACAATAAGCACAGTCGTCACCTGAAGAAGATGGCCGAGCAGCCTTCAAAACGTCCAGACATTGTCAGAACTGGACCTCCAAAGCGCTTAATGGAACAACCGCCATGCTACTGCAATCTCAATTAAGCATTCTTTCTCTTTCATTTCATTTGGTACTTAAAAGTTAAAACACAACGGTGGACTCACCTCAGTGCATTTCGTGACAGCGTCCTTGCACAAACCCATCTTTAAATATGCAGCCGCCAAATTTAACAGGCATACAATTTCAGTGGGCACCAACTCTGTAATGTTATTATCAGTACACTTTGTTCTTGCATTCTCAACGTAACGCAGGGCCTTTCTGTATTTAATATTGGCTTCCAAAAATTCTCGTCTCGCAAAATAGTGGTTGCCCGAGAGTTTTATTTTTGTAATTATATCTTCATAGATAGAGAGTTGAGGCGTGATTTCATAGTCTTCTGGGAACGGAGGGAATACATCTTCGGTCCCATCATTTGCTGTGATGCCCCAATCTTGTCCTGGTAACAGCTCTCCACAGTTCTCGACCACACACTCCTAAAAGTTAAACAAAGGTCTTTTTGCTTCTTTTTCTTATGACATAATTTGCACCAAAATCAACAGTGAAAGAGCAATAAATAGGTAAATTAAGGGTGTGTGAATATCCACGATTTTTAATTCGAGTCCAAATCCTGACCGAATCCGACCTGACGGATTCGCAGACCTTGACCGGAATACAAAAAAAGCCCGGCGGGGCAGGCATGTAGATTAATTTCAAATTACCTATATTAGGTTGGACATTTTAGCCCAACCGATACACATTTTTACAATACATACAAAAATGATAACGCGCTTTGTGGGGTAGGCTGGGGTTTGTTGTACATATTTAAAATTTTCTTCCATTAGGTAACTTTGTGTTGAGCATTATGCAGTAAAATACACATTTTTAAAATCCCAAAAACGAATTAAAAATTTTAAAAGTTCAAACAGCGCCCTGCGGAGATGGTAGGCCCTATTCTACTTATCTGTATCTGAAAATTCTGTAACAAAAATCCTACAGCTGCCCTGCGGGGCAGGTTTGACGCCTCTTCTATTTATTTAATTTTCCATACCTAACTTTGTATTTGACATTACACATTTTTCTATCCCAAAAACGATTAAAAAATATTTCAAAAATAAAAAATCAGGCTTCGGGGCAGCCTGTGGGTCTTTTCTATTTCATTTCAATATTAGCTTCTTCGCTCAAAACAATCTACCTACCTACATTTTTATAATCCCAAAATCATTTTAAGAGTGACAAAAATCAAAAAGCGCTCTGCGGGGCATGAATTGGGGGTTTTTCCTGTTATGTTTTGCTTCTTTTGAAGAAATTAACTTTTCAAATTACCAAATAGTTTATAGAAATCGGATTTAAAAGTTATAAAAATCCAAAAATGTGCACTGCGGAGCAGGTTGGTGGGCTGCTTTCTCAAAAATCTCTCAATGTACCTAACAATAGCCGCCGAGGCCCCTGTCGAGTTAGTCTGGCACTGAAGGTAATGCCACTAATACTCTGTTCACACTGAGAATTCGATCATGATCCAGTTCAATTACAATCGAAATCAAAATGGAGGCAAGATACTTCATACAAGAGAGTACAGGAGTCAAGATACAAGAGAGTTAAACTTTATAATGCTCGTTATGCAATTAGAGCATACGTTTGTAGGTTTTCGTTATGAAAATGAATGATTTCTTTTGTTTGACCTTGAGTTCAATCATGATTCAGATTTGTAATTTGTGATCATGTGATTGCGTTCAACTCAATCGTTTGGATCATGATGTTCAATTGAGTTCAGTTCACACACATTTTCGATTGCAATCGAGATTTTGGATCATGATCGAATCCTCAGTGTGAACAGGGTACTATCAAATAATAATGGGTACTAATAATGCATTACTATCAAAGCATTATTATATGCAAACCTTAAATGGTCGATCTTTCTTGTCGGACTTGGCTGTGCTGACCTCCTCCACCACTCCGAACCCTGCCTTCACTCTGCCGAACACCACGTTCGTATTGTCCAGGTGCGGACACGGCACCGTCGTGATGAAGAACTGTGAATTATTTGAATCCTGTCCGGCGTTGGC